>JBBPBT010001178.1:4382532-4425326 GCA_037974875.1 Cicer bijugum | reverse complement strand
TATATTTTTACAATTTTTAAGTTGTTACATTTTATAATTTTTATGATTTTTCTTTTATTGTATGACTGTTTATTTTATTAATTTTAGACTTTCTACCTCTTATTCATACTAATTTTTAATTTTCTAACTATTTTATGTCATTAATGATTTAAATTTCAATTTTGTGAATTTAATTGTCTAACTTCTTAGAATAATTATGATGAAAAATATGTTTTAAATTATTGATCACATGATTAGAAATAATTTTAATTTAATCAAACAGTAATTACTAGTGTGTATTATGTGTTTATTACTATGATTTAAAATTATTTAGTTTTCATCATATAATCTAAATGTTTGTAATTAAGACAATGTTCTAAACACTAAATTATGTATAATTGTATGATCCACACATTAGAAGGGAACGATAATACATAAAGAGTTGTATTTAAGGGATTCTGGCTAAGGAAAGACTTGGTTATTAAGTGGTCCATTGACCCACCTCTCTTTCTTGGGAACCCCTTAAAAACACGACTTGTTGTATAATCCGAACCTACTATATAGTGTTCAATAAAAGACTTCTATACTACCCTAAAGTTAAAATTATATTAGAATATTTTTTCTAATTAGATAATTTTAGGAAACGTTATGTCTCGTCGAACAAACCGATCGGTCCCCCAAGGAAGAAACGATATGACTGAAGTTATCCAACCCATGAATGCAATGGCTGCTACAATGACCCAACAAGCTGCGGTCCATGCTCAGCAAGATGCACAGAGGGATCAGAGGGATGAAGCAGCTAGTGCAGCAAGAGCATTGAATGAATTTCGTCGACAAGATCCGCCTAAGTTCAAAGGGGAGCATGACCCCGATAAGGCTGATCTTTGGCTGCAAGAAATCGAGAAGATCTTTGAGATCCTACACTGCCCTGACAATGCGAAAGTAGAGTATGCGACCTATTTAATGATTGGTGAAGCTGAATACTGGTGGCGAGGTGCGAAGAAAATGATGGAGACAAATCATGAAGAGCTGACCTGGGAGGCTTTTAGGAATAAGTTCCTAGATAAATACTTCCCGAAAAGTGCTAGGGCTGAGAAGGAGGCCCAATTTCTGAAGTTGTATCAAGGGAATCTCACGATAGCAGAATATGCGGCAAAGTTCGAGTCCGTAGCAAAACACTTTCGCTATTTCATAAATCAGGTAGATGAAGAATACATGTGTGAGCGGTTCGAAAGCGGGCTTAAGTATGAGATTAAGGAGTTAGTGGGGCTCTTGGAGATACGTCAATATCAAGTGTTAGTGGAGTAATGCAAGAAAGTGGAGCAGATGAAATAGAGTCGTCTGAATAGGGGCGCAGTAGGTGGACCCATCAGACCTCAGGTAGAGATTTAAATCCATCCATATTATGAGAGTTATAAGCTTGGACTCTAAATGTTAATATTTACCCCTAAATGTTAATATTTTAAACAAGGGCATAACGACCAACAGAATAGGGGCAGGCAACATCAACAACACAAGCCATATGTCTGACCACCGAGGAATGCTAGAGATCAACCTCGACCTCAAAACGAGGAAGGTCAAGGGGAAAGAACTTCAAGTCAGAACCAAGCATACCTTATTAGGTGTTTTCGTTGCAACAGGGAGGGACACAAGATATCTGAGTGCCCAATCAGACCAAGGGTTTGTTACATTTGTCAGAAACCAGACCACTTTGCAAATGAATGCCCTGAACAGAAGGAAGACAAAGCTGTTAACCGCAACAAAATCAACGAAAACATTGCACGCCCTACTGCCAAGGGACGTGTCTACCATATCAATGGAGAAGAAGCTCCATCTTTCTCTGAACTTATCCAAGGTGAACGTTTAATTGCTGGAAAATCACTTAATGTAATATATGATTCGGGGGCAACACACTCGTTCATTTCATTGGATTGGGTGGATTCGCTCCAACTTGTTGTTACTACCTTGCCATTTGATTTGGTGGTTACCCTACCTTCTACCGAATCGGTGAAATGTAATACGGCTTGCTTGCAATGTCCATTGATTGTGTTTGATATGAGATTCAATGTTGATTTGATTTGTATTCCCCTGAAGCATGTGAGAGTGATCCTTGGGATGGATTGGTTGTCAAGCCATTATGTTTTATTGGATTGCGCTCATAAGTTTGTGATATTCCCAGACCTAGGTGTTTCTCGATTCCTCAAAACAAATAAATTGAACTTCTCTTTGAAAGGGGGGGGGGTTCAAAAATGTGTTTCCCTCAAATCAGTCAGTACAAAGCTAGAGGTGGAGGTAGACGGGATACTTGTGGTCAAAGATTTTCTAGAGGTATTTCCGCCGGATGTACCAGGATTACCCCCAGTTCGTGATATTGAATTCTCAATTGATGTGACTCCGGGTACAAGACCTATTTCTATTTCCCCATATAGAATGTATCCGTCGGAATTGTTAGAGTTGAAAAATCAGTTGGAGGACCTTTTGTCTAAACAGTTCATACGAACGAGTGTCTCACCTTAGGGAGCACCGGTGCTCCTAGTGAAGAAGAAGGATGGAAGATCTAGACTTTGTGTCGATTATCGTCAGCTTAACAAAGTCACCATAAAAAATAGGTACCCCTTGCCACACATTGATGATTTGATGGACCAACTCAAAGGAGCAATCATATTTTCAAAGATTTATTTGAAGTCGGGGTACCATCAGATTTGGGTAAAGGAAGAAGACATCCCTAAAACAGCATTCAGAACTCGTTATGGACACTTTGAGTATTTGGTGATGCCTTTTGGTGTCACCAATGCATCAGCTGTTTTCATGGAATACATGAATCGTATATTTCACCCCTTCTTAGACATATTTGTAGTGGTCTTCATTGATGACATATTGATCTATTCTAAGAGCCGAGAGGAACATGATGTTCACCTACATCAAGTTTTGCAAGTCTTGAAGGACAAGCGATTGTATGTTAATCTGGGAAAATGTGAATTCTGGCTGGAGGAGGTGAAATTCTTGGGACATGTCATTTCAAGGGAAGGTATCGCTGTCGACCCAACTAAAGTAGAGGCCGTGGTGGCATGGAAACAACCACAGACCGTTACAGAGATTAGAAGTTTTTTGGGCTTGGCTGGATATTATAGGAGATTCATTGAGGGCTTTGCCAAGATTGCAGCGCTGTTGACACAACTCACCAGGAAGAATCACATTTATGCATGGATAGAGGAATGTGAGAAGAGTTTTCAGATGATGAAAGAGAAACTAACTACTTCACCGGTGTTGGTGTTGCCACAACCAGAAGAACCATATGAAGTTTATTGTGATGCTTCTTTACAAGGGTTGGGTTGTGGACTTATGCAAAACAAACAAGTGGTAGCATATGCTTCAAGACAGTTGAAGGTGCATGAGAAACACTATCCTACACATGACATGGAGTTGGCTGCAATAGTTTTTGCACTAAAGATTTGGAGGCACTATATGTATGGATGCAATTTTGATGTATACAGTGACCATAAAAGTTTGAAATATTTGTTCGACCAGAAGGAGCTCAATATCCGACAACGGAGATGGATGGAGTTTATCAAGGATTTTGAGTTTGCGCTGCACTATCACCCAGGAAAAGCCAATGTGGTGGCTGATGCCTTGAGTAGAAAGCGAGCCCATTTGTCATCCATAACATTGAAAGGGTTAGAGTTGTTATAGAATTTTCGTGACTTGGATCTTAATTTGGATTTTGTGTCAGGAAAAATACAATGTGGAATGATCATCGTAGATAATAAACTAATGAATGAGATTAAAGCCCTTCAAGCGACTGATGAGGCTATTCAGGTGAGACGAAAATTGGTTGAGACCGGCAAGGCTTTAGAATTTGAAATAGATTGAGATAACATTTTGTGGTGTAATAAACGTATTTGTGTGCCCAATAATGCAAAGTTGAGGAAAACTATTTTGGATGAGGCCCACAAGAGCAAATTGAGTATTCACCCTAGTTCTACGAAGATGTATAAAGACTTGAAGCACAAATTTTGGTGGCCAGGAATGAAGAAACAAGTGGCGGAATATGTGGCGTCTTGCCTGACTTGCCAAAAGGCTAAGGTTGAACACCAAAAACCTGTTGGATTGTTGTAGTCATTAGATGTACCAGTGTGGAAATGGGATAGCATATCTATGGACTTTGTGGTGACATTACCTAAGACTCAGAAGAAATTTGACTCAATTTGGGTGATTATTGATAGGCTCACGAAATCCGCCCATTTCATACTAGTAAGGACAACTTACAATGTGTCTAAGCTTGCAGAGATTTACATTGCTGAAATTATTAGATTACACGGGATACCATCTAGCATTGTGTCTGATAGAGATCTAAAGTTCACTTCTCGTTTGTGGGAAGCATTACATGAGGCATTAGGTACTAAATTGAGATTGAGTTCTGCCTACCACCCTCAAACCGATGGTCAAACTAAAAGGACTATTCAAACATTAGAGGATTTGCTAAGAGCTTGTACATTAGATAATCGAGGAAGTTGGGATGATCTATTGCCTCTTGTTGAATTTACCTATAACAATAGTTATCATGCGAGCATCGGGATGGCACCGTATGAGATTTTGTATGGGCGCAAATGCCAAACTCCCTTGTGTTGGTATCAGGATGGTGAAAACTTGATCATAGGGCCAGAGTTGGTGCAACAAACTATAGAGAAGGTGCGTCAGATCCAAGAGCGGACGAGGACAACACAGAGCAGGCAAAAGAGTTATGTTGATCGACATAGGAGGCCTTTGGAATTTCAAGAGGATGAACATGTATTCTTGAGAGTGACACCCATTACCGGAGTTGGTAGGGCATTGAAGTCAAAGAAGCTTACTCCGAAGTTTATTGGACCATACCAAATTCTTCGACGTGTGGGTCCAGTGGCTTATCAAATAGCTTTACCACCGAATTTGGCCAATTTGCATGATGTGTTCCATGTGTCACAATTGAGGAAGTACATGGCAAATCCATCCCATATTATTACGCCAGATGATATTCAATTGAAGGAGAATCTTACCTTCGAGGTCCCACCGATAAGCATCACAGACAGAACTACCAAACATTTAAGGGGAAAGGAAATTCCATTGGTTAAGGTGATTTGGAACCAGACGACTGGGGATGCCACTTGGGAGTTGGAGGAGAAGATGAACGAGCTTTACCCAGACCTTATAGATACCTCTTAGTTTTGAGGACGAAACTATTTTAAGGGGGTAAGTATTGTAACACCCTTATTTTAATTAATTAAATTAAAACCATTAGTTTTGTTTATTCTTTTTTATTGTTTTAGTGTGATGATAATAGAATAATTATTTCTTAGATGTTTGATTATTTGAGGAAGTAATTTAATATTAATTAATTATTGTGATTTTTTTTATTAACTAATTAAAACTCGTAAAAATATCTGTCTTAGAGTGAACAATGATCAAGTCAATTTTGACCAAGTCAAAATTGAATCACCCACACTACTCGTGTCCATTCAAATGTGTAACTAATAATAATAAATACATGAATGCCAATTAATTCCTAATGACTGGCCATTGAATGATATTATTCCAATTGAATTCCGTATTCATGTGGGCAATTAAACTCAATGAAGGGAATTATTCCTTCTCTCTGGTCAATTACCCACTTCCTTTATTAGTCACAGACACCTCTCCTTCGTAAGACACGCCATTACCAACATTACATTTATCTCAAATATTTTCTAAGTCACTCAAACAACCATCCTCACATTCCCTCACATTCGGATCGAGGTTCTAAACTTTTGTTCCTTCATCTTGTTGAAATTTTCGAGGACGATATAGTGTCACTTGGAAGGAAAGCACTCGAGGTAAGGGCTTTTCCCCATGCAGAGTTAGGCTAGATATTAAATTAGCGAATCGTAAGATATTGATATGATGTCTGGATGTCTTAAAAGGAAAATATTGATTTTATTTTTGTTGTAAAGAAATTAACTATAATGCTTTGATTTTCTTCTTTTTGTAATATCTATCTTGATGACTAATTATAGATTTATATTTTTATTATTATACCTTGATAACTATGTTTGTAGTGAAAATGTTTAGTGTTTTACGTGTTTTAGAGTATTTAATTCGATAAAATGAGTGAAAAAACCAATTTTTGATGAGTTATTTTTTATCCAAAATATGACCCTAAATCACCGTGTCCGAATGCTGAAGAAAAAGAGAGGTGTAAGGAATCAATTATGTTTTTTTTTACTAACTTACATCTATAATTTTTTTTTAACAGCAAAAATTATTAATTAGTTTTTATATTAATATTTTTTCCTTCACCTAGGTCGTTTGTTTTAGTTATTAAATAATTAGGATAGGGGGACAGTGTCCCATCTTAAGGTAGAAAAGACCTTAGGACTCTTTGATCACTTACAAAAGGATTTATATTTGTCTCCCTCTAAAATGGAGATCAAACCCACAATTGTCATATAAAAAATTTTTCTTTTTACCACTAAACCAGACCATTGAAGTTTGAACCCAAGTCCTCTAATTCTTAATCCTTACTAATATTATATATTCATAACTAAATTAAAAAATTTAAACCTTTTTTAATCTAAACTTTTGAAGTCTAAAAACCTAATTTTAATTATTTGGCTGTTGGACCAACCCTTACTATATATTTCGATGGAGCCCAAAAATCCAAACTTTGCCAAGTACACAAATCGTTACCCATTTTAAGAATATAAGGTTGAACATTGGTCGAGTATGGGCGGGTTCTCACCCAATTTTGAAAAATAATAAAAAATCAAACGTGCAATTCATAAGCCTTATTTCGACCGATTTTTTACTTGATTTAGGCAAATTTACGAGAATTGGTTTGGGTGGTGTTCTTTATGTCCTTCTTATTAGGAGAATGTTTTTTTTCTTTAACTTTATGTTTATTTTATTTTCATATTCATATTTTTAAGAAAAATATATTAGACTTTTAATATTTTTATCAATATTCATTTATCACACCGATGATGTGATGAGTAAGTGTAGTTAAGATACTCAAGCAAAATTTAAGTATTTTTATCTAGAATTTTAAGTGAAACGATTTAATTTGATACCTATTAATTATATTTTTTTACTCACATTCGACCACTTAAAATCATATATATCAATGTTTAAATTTAAATATATTTGACCTGTAACACGCTATAACTCGTCCGCATTTCAAATGAAAACATCAGAATGATTGAAATTTGATCGGATCAATTAATTTTGCTAAGCTGTATTTGATTTCAACGGAGATTGATCGAGGACGGGCCCGAGGAGAAAAACCCGACATGCCGTCATACATTTGTACGTGTTAGTGTCCATTTGACATTTGTGCTTTGGAACGTACCTGTTAACTCCATAATAATAAATTAATAATTGACCAATGACCACAAATACAATGTAAGGCATTTTTCCAAAATTTGGCGGGTTTCACGTATCTTTCATCCAACAAAATGAAACTAGTGAGACGCGTGGCTTTTCACGTTCAACTCTTAGCAGTCTCATAGATACGTTTTTCCCTTACAACGTCATTTCAAACCGGTGTGATACTCCACCCTACCATCTCTTTATTGTTTTTATTATTAATTTAAATTAAATGTTATATTTTTATTAATATAAGTTCATGCGTTAATTAAAGTTTAGTAAAAGTATATTGGACTGAAAATGGTAAATAATACACTTCCGTGAAATCTCTTAGAAATATACAAATGTTATATAATATTTATGTAACGAGGTAAATTTAAGGGTTGATTGCATGTTATATTGTTATGATGGAATTTTGCCAATCCAAGGATGGTTTATTTATAACGTTGGACACATAAATTTTGGAGTGCATATGTCTAGGATCTTTTGTCTAAATTGAGCATCTTATGTGTGGAATAGTATAGTCTATAGTTCGTCCAGCCATGAGACATTCAAATGAGTGACTAACTCATGCTTAAGAGCTTTAATACGTTCTACATTTACAAACTCATTCGATCACGAATATCCCTAATTAATATGGTTGAATATATAGGGTAAATAATAATTTTAGTTATTGAAATTATAAGATGATGTTGTTTTGATCTCCAATTCATTAAAAAATTTAAATTAGTAACCAAATTATCAAAATAATTTTAAAAAATATATAATTTATTGTCATAAAAGCCCTTAAAAGATATAATTTACTATTAAATTAGTTCACGACTGGTATACCGTCAGAACTAAATTGATTGACATTTTGATGATTGATGGACTAATTTGGATTTTGGATTGAATTAGAGATCAAAATAACAGCGTCGTATACCTTAAAGGACTAAAGTGGTGATTTATCTAAACATTCTTAATTTTACAAGAAAGTATAAGTTGATCTCTACTTTGGATTCACAAGTTGATGTAGTAATACAATATTCATGTAATTTGGTGAGACTCATATGAATTTATCTAATAGAAGATAATGTAATGAGATATATTTGTTTGAGAGTGTGTTAGCACTTCTCATGTAACTATGATTATTTTTGTATCACAAATGCTAACATGTATCCTACAAATACATGTTAAAGAATTAAAACTAAAAATTTTATAAAAAATTGTGTATTAAATTAGTAAAAAGTTTAAACATTGTTTTTTTCCAAAACTCTTATATTCCTTAATATGTCTCTTAAAGATGTATATTAGCAACAATTTTTTATAGGATTAAATAAGTTTTTGGTTTTGATAAATATATTAAATTTTATTTTAACCGCTTCTGAATGGTCTTTCAAATATTTTATATCAATAATTTTAGTCTTTGATTTTAAATTAATTCACGTGTATCGTCTGCATTTTTGAACAAGGATTTGCACGCATGTTTAAAACATTATAAAAATTTCTCTCACAAAAATTTAGAATTTTATAATAAGAGAAAAATTAAATATGATTTTTTTTAAGCTTTTAACGCTTAAAAAAAATCATATTTTATTAAAATACATTAAAAAATTTAAATATATACATTAGTTGACTTAAAAGCCAATATAAAATATATTTGAAGAAACTTTTTTTAAAAGAATTAAAATAAAATATGATAAATAAGACTAAAATATTATTTAATCCTTTTTTATAAAAGAAAAATTACTCTTTTATATTTAAGATTCACTTTCATAGTTATCGCGAGATTCAACCACTCACAATTGAACTAACACTTATCTGATCAAATTTTTTTAAAATTAATTACTGAATTTTCTTTTTTGCAGGTTATAACATAAAAATAACTTCACAGCCTAATTTATATTTTCTAAGTTAATTAATTTTGTTTAATTACAATTTCATAAGATCTATATACGAGTATTTCGGTTGTTATCTTTACAGTATATATAATGGTTCCCATAAATATAAGAATAATACCAAAATAAAACATACATGTATAATTTCAATTTTAATTTTTAGATTTTAATAAAATATTTACTTATCAATATAAAGTAATGTTACATCCACATTCAATATTCAATATTCAATATTAACTCATTTTATTACCTTGTAAGTTTATATTATAAACATATTTTAAAAATAATGGTCAAATACTTTATTATAATTTATAAAACTTGTTTATATATGAATGTCCCTTTTCTGTTTTTATATACAAAAATGAATATGGTATGGTATGGTATGCGGTGGCGTGACGGTGCCAAAAGGAATTTGGAGAGAGGGACTAAAAACACTAATAAAAGTTCAACGCGGAGAATCATCTTATAACTGTTAATGTGGCATATGCCATGCCACTGCCACAACGCACGTTCTCCTCATTTCTTGCTGTTATGTCCCACTCATGCATCCAATTCCCAGCAACACTAATTTTTTTAAATATATTAATATAAATTTGTGGTAGCTTTTACGGTATTGATATACTGTTTTAATAATTGTCGACTGAACGTTACATCTATATCATAATTAATTCAACTGCTTTAAACTTCTCAAATTAATAGAATATTGTTATCAAACAACCAATTATAAATTAAATGTAGTAAAGGTCAATTCAATGTTCAATTGGATTCAATGTTCAATTGGATTCACTGTTCAGTTTAGATTTTACTTTTTAAAACATTGCTCACATATTTGTGTATTAGTACTGAAAATATTAGAAAACTTTATTATGGCATTGGGGTAAAGGGAAAAGGAATTATTTATGTCTATATATACCTTTCTTTTAAAAAAAGAAAAAGAAATATTATTCTATCTTCCAATTATTTATACACGACTTCTCCTAATATTTTATTAGTTAATTTTGAAAATTTAATTTTTTAAAATTATTTTATTCATCAATTAAGCTAATTATAATATTAATTTATGCAAAAAATAATAAAGTAGAAGAAGAAAATAATTTATTAATTTTTCAAAAAGTTTACAAAATAGGAAAATAAATTATCTAATCTTGAATATGTTCATGAATATGGTTAAAATATTCCTCATGAACATGTTCATGAATATGGTTAAGAATTATCTAATCTTGAAGCAACTCATTCATTTTTGTTCCAACCATGAATTAATGGGTTTATTAAATAGGTCTCACAACTTTAATTTATACATTAATATTTTATTCATATTTAATTTTATTAAAACTTAAAATATTAATTTAAATATTTCAATTAATATCATTATACATTATTTTAATTTAAATTTTAAATAAAATTGAACTTAAATTTTTATAACAATAATAAGATTTAAAAAAACTAAGGTCATAAAATTATTATTATTATTAATAAATTAAAAATAAGCTTACAATCATAAATTAATATAAAAAAGATAACAATCATAAATTTATTATTATTAATAAATTAATAAAAAATATAACGCTTATAAATTTATTATTATTAAATTATAAAAATACCGTTCCTTCCTGACGTACTCACGATGAAAGCTTGATACAACTCCAATGATGATTTCACTAAAAACCCAATTTTACTTAATTCCATGCCGACAAACTAACATATTTGACTATCATTGGAGATGCTCTAAGAGAACTCGTGACCTTTGGTTTAAGGTACTCTATAGAAAATATGAGAGAAACAAATATCTTTAGATTGAGATAATTGTCCAACTTTATGATTATCCTTTGTGGAAAGCTCTTGCAAACATCTGGTATCAATTCCAAAGTAATATGGTATGACAACCGAGGGATGGGAGCCGTTTAAACTTCTAGAAGGACAAATGGTTGTCTAGTGGTTCAATCTCTCATGATGAACAATACTAACTGTTTGGTTGAAACAATTGTCTCTACGATGAAGGATGCCTTGACTACTAATACACAATGGGATCTTAATTGTTGAATATAATTCAAATTGACTTGTAATTAGTTAGTTAGAATATGGTTAGAAGTTAGTTAGAATATAGTTAGAAGGTGGTTAAATTTGTTGCAAATGATTCACTAGAAAACTGTTTCTATAAAAGCCTTCAAAACCAAAAATAATCTGTAATGCTAAACAAGAACATTCTGCAGACTGTCCAAATTGATAATCAATCTTTGTTTTCAAAACTTTCTATTTTTCTTCTCTTTTATTCTCAATTTCAATTTCTCTCAATTATACAACATGTTCCAACAATTGGCATCAAGAGTTTGAGTTATAATTCTTGGGAAACACAAGTGCAAGTGTGAGGGGGAATCAAAATGGTGAAACACAAGTGTGAGTGAAAGAAAAGAAAGAAGACATTAATGAAGGAGGATTTCCATCGAATTTGCCAATTTTGGATGGGAAGAACTGGGAGAGGTGGTCTGCATCAATGAGATCATTGTTGAGAGCTCAAGAAGTGTTTGAGATTGTTCAAGATGGCTATGAACAACTTGGTGCGAATCCAACAAAAAGACAACAAACAACTTTCAAAGATTGCAAAAAAAAAGATTGCAAGACATTATTTTACATTCAACAAAGTGTGGATTCAAATAACTTTGAGAGGATCTCGAATGCATCTACATCAAACACTACAAGAATACATGGTTTTTGTGAGGGCCAAAAGCCCTCACAAAAGGGAAAAAACAGCTACAAAGTAGGCATTTGGGGTGGCCTTAGACAGCCACAAATAAAGTGGTCACAAACCTTTGTGGTGGCCAAAATGGCCACAAAGTGTGAAAAATTTGTTGTCTTATGTGAGGACAAAGGCCGTCACAAATGCCTGCTTTTGTGAGGGCATAGGCCGCCACAAATGACTCATTTTGTGAGGGTTTAGGCCGCCACAAAGGTTAAAGCTGATTTTTAAAATTAAGCTTTTGTGGGAGCCCAGACAGCCACAAATGCTTCTCTTTGTGAGGGCTTAGGCCACCACAAAGGACGTTTCAGATTAAAAAATAAATATTTTGTGAGGGCTTAGGCCGCCACAAAATATTAATTTTATTAAAAAATTATTTTATTAAATTCAAAATTAATATAAAAAATAATATTATATATAATAAATTAATATGAATATAAATTTAATATTTAAATTAAAATTACAATATTATAATTTAATTTAAATTTAAATTAAATTTAAAATATAATATTTAAATTTAAATTTAATATGTTATATATAATAAACTAATATCAATATAAATTAAAAATATAATCTTACAATTTAATTATCATTTAAATTAAATTTAAAATATAATATAATATTTAAATTATAATTAAAGATTAATTTAAATTCAAATTAAATTTAAGTTTAAATAAAAATTAAATTTAAAAATTAAAATAACTATTATATATAAAAATATATTATTATATTAATTAAAATAAATACTACCAAACCAAATAAAATATTCCAAAATTAATAAATCATGTCTTACAAACCAAAAATTAAACACACAATAATTAACTAGGACAAGATAAATGTGTTAATACAAACCAAAAATAAAATTATGAAATTATTCAAATACATCAATTCTCATAATAATTCCTTTGATTAGCTCCACTCCCACCATCATTATTTGTTGGAATGTTACCCGACGAAAGAAGTCCTTCAAAAATATTATTAATTTATGCTGGAAGAGACATCATGGTTTGAAATTGGATTTCATCTTCAATTACACCACCACTAGTCGAAGGAGGAGCCATAGCTAGTTGAGGTTTATTTAAATCTGATCTGATCAAACCAACTATTGGTCGGTATGTAGTTTGATCTGGTTGAGATTGAGGAAGTTGATGTGAAGATGATGGAACATGATAAATTATTATCAAGACTATAATTATATAAACCGAAATAAAATTTTAAATAATGTTTAATGAAATTTTTCATAAAATAACTCCTTATATATAAACAAAAATAGAGACGGTTAAAGTATATAATTTTTTTGTACTAACTCAACTACAACTTTTTTTAATAACTAACAAAAAATACTAATATCATCAATTTTAATAATGTTTTTTTTTTAAAAATAGTTATATTAAAATCAATAAGTTTTACATGTGTTTCAAATTTTTATTTATCATCGTAATAATTCTTATGATCAGCTCCACTCCCTCCATCATTATTTGCTGGAATGTTATCCAATGATATAAATGCACTCTTATTTCATTTTCACTCTTAAATCGTCTACATTGACATAAACAATATAGACATCTCATCCCCTTCTTCTTCGACAATTTTCTGCACTCTCACAAAATTGAGAATGTCTTCAACCATGTGTTGTATATATATATATGTTTATTCTTAAAACTAAATAAATATATAAATTATATATATATATATATATATATATATATATCGATGTTTTATATATTAATTGCTCTATTTTTTAAAAGCATTATATATAAATTTTGTATACTTTATAGTATGTCAATTAGGGGAGCACTTGCAAACAATATAATAAATTTTTATGAAGACTATAATTATATAAAAAAAAATAAAATTTTAAATGATGTTTAATGAATTTTTTCATAAAATAACTCCTTATATATAAACAAAAATAGAGACTGTTAAAGTTTATAAATTTTTTGTATGAACTCAACTACTTAACTCTTTTTAATAACTTACAACAAATATTAATATCATCAATTTTAATAATGTTTTTTTTAAGAAAATAGTTATATTAAAATCAATAAGTTTTACATGTGTTTCAAATTTGTATTTATCATATATTATGTAAACAACATAATTTCTATTTTTTTAAATAAATCTATAATAACACATATTTTACTAATTTATATTTTAAAAATAATATAAATATATTTATAATATTACATATTTTACTAATCTACATTTAAAATGTATAAAATATTAACTTGATGTCGGGTAGTGTCTAACTTCAAGTTTTCACAGGGATGAGAACTCTTCGAAGTAAACACAATATCACCACTATCAAAATAAAAATTCAATAATATTAATTAAATAAATAACTTCAAATCAAAAATAAAATTAAAAAACTAAATATATAATATAAACTTACCAAACTTCAAGATAGTAAAGAAAAAGCTTGGAGAAATAATTTTTCTAGAGAGAAGGTGGAGAGAAAATTTAGAAAGAAGGTTTAGAGAGAGGTAGATGTGAAAAATGATAAGAGGAGTGGAGCGATATTTATAGAAAATGGTTGATCACTTGTGGCAGCCAAAGCAGCCACAAAATCCAACGGTACAATGGGAATTTGTGGCGGCTTTAACTGTCAGAAAATAAGGCATTTGTGGCGGCCTAGGAGGCCACAGAGTGCAACACAAAAATGGGAGTTTGTGGCGGCCTTTGCAACCACAAAGTGCAACGAATCAATACTTTTGTGGCGGCCTGGGTGGCCACAAACGGCTTGCCTTTGTGGCGGTCTTTACTCTCACAAAGAGTTGATTTTGTGGCTTAAAAAGCCCTCACAAAGGACTTAAATTTTAGCTGAATTTTGTGGCGGCCTAAGCCCTCACAAAATCCAACTAGATGGAAGAAGATGGAAGAAAATGAAGCTGTGGCAGATTACTTCAATCGTGTGCATGTTGTTGTTAATCAGATGAGAACAAATGGTGAATCAATAACTGAAGTGGCATTTATTGAAAAGATCCTTATAACATTAACATAAAGGTATGATCACATAGTGGTGGCAATTGAAGAATCAAAGAATCTTGATAAGATAAAGGTGGCGGATTTGCAAGGCTCTCTTGAAGCTCATGAACTGAGAGTAAGAGAAAGGTGCGCAGCAACCTTAATATCTCAAGTGTAGGCCCAAGTTAGCAAGAAGACCAACCAAAGTGATAACAACAACAAGAATTCGAGTGGCAAGAAAAAATTCAACAATAAAGTATGCCAATTCTACAATTGTATAAAATGGGGGTATTTTGCAATGAATGCAGATCCAAGAAGGTTCAAAGAGAGGATGATGAAGCACAAATGGAAGCTGATGATTCAGACTCATATGAGGTGTTGTTGATGGCTACCACAAAATCAGATGATGAATGCCCAGAGCAGTGGTACCTTGAAGATGGAACAGGGTGAAATGAGATTGTTTGATAGTTCAAGAAGACCAATCTTGAATGCACCATTATCTAAAAATAAAATCTTCAAGATTGATATCCAGATCAATGAGAGCAAATGTCTAGCTGCTGAAGTCATGAATGAATATTGGTTGTGGCATCAGAGGTTTGGACATTTAAATTTCAAAAACCTTCAAATGTTGCATAACAAGAAAATGGTGCAAGGAATTCCAAAAATTAAAATGCCACAAGAGCTGTGTGAAGAATATTGTCTGGCCAAACAACACATAAACTCATTCAAGGCTGAAGTGCCAACTCGATCTTCAAGAATGATGGAGATAATCTACTCTGATGTTTGTGGTGCTTTTGAAGAAGTATCAATAGGAGGTAATCATCACTTTGTATCATTCAATGATGATTTTACAAGGAAAATTTTGGTATATCTAATCAAGAGAAAGAATGAAGTGCTTGAAATACTTAAAAAATTCAAGATAATGGCTGAAAAACAAAGTGACTTTAGTATGAAAATCATCAGAATAAATAGAGGAGGAGAATATAATTCTCATGAATTCCATGGTTTTTGTGAAAAAGAAGGGATATTGCATGAAGTAACTGCACCATACACTCCACAGCAAAATGGCACAGTTGGAAGGAGAAACAAAACTAGAGTGAACATGGCTAAGAGTATGTTGAAAAGGACATACTAATGGATGAATAAAAAAGATGAGACTGGAAAATGATTGAAGCCAGCTCGAGCAGCCCAACCAACCCAAACATACTAGTTAGTTCCATCAGTACAACCATCAATGCAAAAATAGTGGGACTTGATGAAGGCCAGCCTGTAGGAACAACAAGTCAACAAGTTTTTGAGCCTATGAAAAGGTCTGAAAGAGCTAGGTAGCCTTTGGTCAAATTGCAACCATGTGAAGTGACATCTGACTTAGACATCAATGCAGATGGAGAATTAACACATTTTGCTTTGTTGGCTGAATCAGAACTAGTAAGTGATGAAAAACCTTGAGTGATCCTAGATGGAGAGCAACAATGAATGAAGAGCTCAAAGCCATAGAGAAGAACAAGACATGGGAGCTGATGAATCTGCTAGTGAACAAGAGACCAATTGATGTAAAATGGGTTTATGAAATGAAATTGAAACCTAATGGGCAAATTGCCAGATACAAGGCTAGACTTGTAGCAAAGGAATTTTTGCAAAAATATGGGCTGGACTATGATGAGGTATTTGCCCCTGTAGCTATAATTGAAACAATAAGGATGGTAGTCTCAATTGTTAGCTACAAAGGTTGGTCTATGCATCAATTGGATGTTAAATCAACCTTCCTCAATGGATCATTGGAGGAAGAAGTGTATTTGAAGCATCCACCAGGATATGAAGTAAGAGGCAAGGAAAACAGTGTATATAAGTTGAAGGAAACGTTATATGGTCTGAAGCAAGCCCCTAGAGCCTGGAACAAGAGGATTGACAAATTCCTCCTAGAGCAACAATTTGAAAAATATGCTAATGAGCATGAAGTGTATGTTAAGAAAAGCGCAACAACACCTGCACTGTTGATATGTCTATATGTAGATGATTTAATGTTGACTGGCAGCAATGAAGTAGAGACTCATGAATTCAAAATAAGAATGAAGAAGGAATTTGAGATGACTGATCTAGGTATGCTATCATATTTCCTTGTATTAAGTTTGTAATCAAAGAAAATGGAACTTTTATGCATCAAAAGAAGTATGCTAATGATGTGCTAAGGAGATTCAAGATGCAAGACTGCAATGGGGCTGATACTCCATCAGAAGCAGGCCTAGTCATATTAAAAGAAGGTAATTATGAGCTTGTTGACTCTACAACATTCAAGCAATTGGTAGAATCATTAAGATATTTGTGCAACACACGACCAAACATAGCTCATAGTGTTGGGTTGGTTAGTAGGTACATGGAGAAGTCTAGAACATCTCACTATTTGGCAGCTAAAAGAATTTTGGGGTACATCAAGGAAACAAGTGAGCTAGGACTGCACTATGCTAAGAAACATGCTGGAATTGAAGTTGATTTGATTGGATTCACTGATGTAGATTGGTGTGGAGGTAAAGATGATAGAAAAATCACTTTTGGCTATGTTTTCATAATAAATGAGTCACCAATCTCATGGTGTTCAAGGAAGCAAAACATAGTCGCATTGTCTACTTGTGAAGCTGAATATGTGGCTGCATCCATGGGAGCATGCCAAGCTGTGTGGCTGGCAGAATTAATGATAGAACTGGGACTAAGAAGTACTAATGTAGTGAATATGAAGATAGACAATAAATCAGCTATAGACCTAGCAAGACATCCAAGTGTCCATGGAAGGAGCAAGCACATAGAACCAAGATTTCATTTCCTAAGGGATCAAGTAATGAAGGGCAAGATAAGGTTGGAACACTACAATACAAATGATCAAAATGCTGATATTTTAACAAAAAACTTGAAGAGGGTGAAGTTCCAAGAGACGAGGATCAAACTTGGATTGACATCAAATTGAATCACTTTGAATTAGAAAGCATGTTGGATGTAATTCAAATTGACTAGTAATTAGTTAGTTAGAATATGTTTAGAAGTTAGTTAGAATATAGTTAGAAGGTGGTTAAGATTGTTGCAACTGATTCACTAGAAAACTATTTTTATAAAAGCCTTCAAAACCAAGAACAATTTGTAATGCTAAACAAGAACATTCTCTAGATTGTCCAGATTGATAATCAATCTCCGTTTTCAAAACTTTCTATTTTTCTTGTCTTTTCTTCTCAATTTCAATTCCTCTCAATTATAAAATGTGTTCCAACATTAATTTCTTCAACATCCACTTAACGTCAAACACTGTGAATCAAGTTGTGGCTCTTCCAACACCCATATACACTATAATGGTCTAGACTCCATAGGATGGAAGGGCACCAACACCCGTCACTTCACAATTCAGAGTGTCTATGAAAGAAATTTTGGAATTGGAATGGACCCCATGTGACCCAACCTTTCATGTGGATTGCAACCCACAATCGTCTCTAAAGCCATTTTAGTAGGATTCGATGAGGTGTGGGAGTTTCACCTATTTGTACTTTGTGTGGAAATGGGGATGAAATTGTCATCCACACCCCGAGGGATTACATTCTTGCAACCCGTATCTGGCTAAGGTTAGTTAATGCCTATTTTATTACTAATTTATTTTCTTTGAATTGCAAGGACTGGATCTTCGTGAACCTCAATATCAAAGACCATGGCGAACAAAAGTTGAGTTGACAATCTATCTTTGTGGTGACGTGCTGGTCCCTTTGGACATTGTCGTCACAAATCTATCTATAAAGAAGGCTTCCTTCGTCCTAATGATCCAACACAAGAGATCACATATATGGCTACAAAGATTGTTCTATTAGGGAATCATGAGATAGACTTTTAAAATCTTTCTCATGAGCGGAAAAGTCTCATAACCAAGCTCTTTTAAAGTTTATCTTTAGAAGCAAACTTTAACTTTGATCACCAACGCGTAATTTATCGGCGTTTCTACATAGTCTACGCAAGCACAAAATGGAACGTCGTGTTAACCATTCTATGAAGGTAGTGGCAATCCACATTACTTGAGGACTACACTCTTATTCTATTTATAGAGAATGAGCCACTCATATCCTAAGACTTTTATGTGAGGCCCCCCTAATATAAATCCTAAACAATTATATTTAATTAAACTCTTTTAATTAAATACAAACAATTAATTTAATTAAATTATATTTAATCAAATCATATTGAATTAAATAAATTTTAAATATCTTAATGTATTAAATCATGTTTATTAAGATTAATAATCTATGCATGTGACTCTTATAGGTTCTCACTGAAATAGTAATATTATATATAGTTTATATAATATAAATATTATAAACAATTAGCGACATCTAGTAATACATCATTGTTACCCATATCATGAGAAAATGAATAATATGATTTAAACCTTACCACAACCATGATTTAGCATGTTGTAATTGTCTCTTCTTATAAATATCTAATTGAACGCAAGTCACAATGTTTGTTATACTTATTGAGACTGTAACACCCAATTTTTCAAAGCGAGGGTGTATTTTTTTTTTCAAAAGAAATTAAAATACAACAGAGAAATAAATAAGGTAAAACCTTTGGATAAATAATTTAGTCATTATAATTTACAAACAGCGGAAAAGTTTTTCAAAATATAAATCCAACGCATGTCCTGATGTCAACAATAGTACATGTACATCCTTCCAACTTAACATAAAAGTAGTCCAAAAGAAAGACATATGTGTCCTGGGTGACAACCTAGTCTGATCATTCTATATATAACAAAAAACTATACGTCTTGAGTAATCTCCACGCGCTCCGTGAGATTCTCCTAACGTAGCTCCAATTAAGCACTCCCATCCACATTCCCATCCGGAGGGTAAGAACCGGTAGGATCATCCTGACTCTCATCTGAGGGCAAAGCCCAGATTTCCACAATAATTGTAAAGGGTCACCAACCGAAATTAACAGTTAACACATAACATTTATGTTTTAAAATGCACAAAATAACATTTCAACTTAGCATACACCTTAAAAGGGTTTCTATATGCCAAACATGCATACACAAAGTTGAAAAATGAATTTTTTAACAAAACAACACTGTTGTATTCGAATACAACATCTTTGTAATCGAATACAAGGCTATTTCAGCATTCAGCAGCAAAACAACATGTCTATATTCGACTACAACAGTCTGTATTCGACTACACAGTAAGTCAGTGGCAAAACATCATGTCTGTATTCGACTACAACAGTCTGTATTCGACTACACAATAAGTCAGTGGCAAAACAGCATGTTTGTATTGTATTCGAATACACATCAGACAGCACCAGAAAAACAACAAAATTCAGCATTTTTCAGCTTTTCAAAGGGTTTCGAAATCAATCAACACTTACCCACAACTCCAAACAATCAAACTTAGCAATTATAGCGCAATCACCACGACATCTTGAGTTTCGAAACAATTTTGCAATCAATCACACTTACACACAACTCCAAAACAAAACACTTAGCGACTATAACACAATTTCCACGATATCTTAAGTTTCGAAATGGTTTTGCAATCAATCACGCTATCACACAATTCCCAAACATCCACACTTGGCAATTATAACACAATCACCACAACAACTTTAGTTTCAAAAGAGTTTTGCAACCAAACACACTATCACACAATTCCAAAACATAACACTTAGCAAATAAAACCCAATTACCACCACAACTTAAGTTCAAACACTCAATCATAAACTTGAATCAAACACACTTACACACAATCTGTTTTAAAACATAGCACTTAGTAATATCATCACAATCATAAATTTGAATCAAACACGACTCGCGTGCCAAGCACCCTAATGCAATGCGTATATGCCAAAATGCATGGACTCGGAATTCCAAACCAAAACCCTCCTCGAAGGGCCGTAAATCATAATTGTACCGTCTATCGCAGGCCAAACTACCAATTACCGAGGTGCCACCTATCATGGGTCAGCACGATTTACTAAAAAGCGTAAATCGTAAACGTACCACCTATCACGGGCCAGTACTGTTTACCGAGGTGTCACCTATCACGTGTCAGCACAATTTACCAAAAGATAAAAGACGTAAGTCGTAAGTGTATCGCCTATCACAGGCCAAAGTACTACTTACCTAGGTGCCACCTATCACAGGTCAACACAACTTACCAAAAAGTAAATCGTAAACGTACCACCTATCACGGGTCAATACAGTTTACCAAGGTGCCACCTATCACGGGTCAGCACAATTTACCAAATACAATGCATGAGCATACACTAACTTCATTCACAACAATCGTTAAGTAAATGCAGATATTAAAAGATTCCCCATTTTTAATACTCATTTACTTAACCGATTTTCACACCAAAACATTAAGCAAACAAACATATTAAGAGATTCCCCATTCTTAATATACTTTTGACTTAAACGATTTCCACAACCAAACATTCAGTAAACCAGTCATTAAGAGATTCCCCATTCTTAATACTCATTTAACTGAAACGATTTTCAAAAACAAACATTAAGTAACCCAGACATTAAGAGATTCCCCATTCTTAATGCCCAGTTAACTTAAACGATTTTCAAAACAAACAACCACACATTAAGTAAACAAGATATTAAGAGATTCCCCATTCTTAATACTTATTTAACTTAATGGTTTTCAAATCCCACACAGAACAAACTTAAACATTTTCACAAATTTATTACACAATTCACGCCAAAACACAACAAATCATTTCTCCACAAAATCGTTTTTACGACAACATTAAGTAAATAAGTCATTAAGAGATTCCCCATTCTTAATACTCATTTAACATACACGATTTTCACAAACTCACATTAAGTAAATGAGACGTTAAGAGATTCCCCATTCTTAATACTCGTTTAACTCTAATGGTTTTCAAATCCCACACAGAACAAACTCAAACATAATATCCAAATCAATCAACGATTCACACAAAATCACATCAATCCACAAACATCAAGTACGAACACACTAAGTACGATGAACACAAATCACGCAATCATAACACTCAAATACATCAAATTTCATTTACTCAAAATTATACATAAATGAGTTAAATTCATTTTCCCCAATTCAATACACCAACCCTAATCAAATTCTTTTCCACACAACTACAGATAAGGCCCTAAATGCAAACTAAAAGTTTGGAAGGAGCCCTTACCTTCACTTTAGCTTTTTCGTTCGATTACGGTACCGTGAGCAAATCCGGTAAAATCTCCGCTCCCAACGCCGCTTCCAAAGTTAGCTCACTAGCACCGTAGTGTAGTGGTGAGCAACTTTCCCTTCTATCACTTCTTGAAACGACGCTTAGATCTAGAAGAAACGGGGAGATTTGAGTTTGAATCCCTAATACCGTTTTTCTCCGTTTTCGAATCAAAGAGGAAGAGTGAAGTTGAGAAATCCTTGTCCTATCACCCACTATCAATTTCGAACTCAAAGGAAAGAAAAGAAAACAAAAACGAGCAACAATGGAGGAAGGGAGAAAATGGTTCACGCGAGGCAGTGAGGAAGATGGAAAATTCTGTTTTCTCACCTTTCTCTTTCTTTCCTTTGTTTTTCTGTTCTTCCTATTTCCTTCCTTTCCTTTTCTTTATATATATATATATATATATATATATATGTTTTAATAATAATTAACAAACATCTCCAAACCTTTAGATATTTATTAAATTATCCTTTCACCCATAACGCATTAAACTCTTCGCAAAAGATTCACCGCAGTTAATTTAATTTATTTATCGACGAGTAATTCTAATTCGTATCAAAATATCTTCTTGTTCATATAAACTCCAAAATATTAATAACTTTGGCTAAAAAGTCTCCGGGTTCAACACCAAAAATACACCAAAATACATAAAGTACACTTTAAAATTATGGGTCTTACAAAGACAAAATCTCAATTTTATTGTTTCGATGAAAATAAACAAAACGTTAATTAAGAATGTTAATTATGATACTAAGTATTTTGGTATTTAGCATGTGTATTTGAGTGTATTAATCAAAAATAAGATCCAAGTAAAGCAATAATAAATCAGCATGAAAAGAAAAATCTGAACAAACAAGAATGGAGAACATTCTTAACAAAATCTGGAAAACGGAGAATGTTCTCTAGTTTTAGGAATGATCATCACAACTCCAAAATCAATCAATCTCTACTAGTTAAAATAAGTTTTAACCTCTGGATTTTACATCTATATCATCAATACTTGGCAAGAACCATACTGAGATGACTAGGTTCAAAGAAACTACTCGAATCACAAAGAGAGAAGATCACGAATTAGCAAGACCAGACATATCTGAACATTTTTTACAGCATTATGATCATTCTGCACTGCAGTGTAACATCAACCTCTAGACTGATAAACATTCTCCAGCATGTTAACATCAACTAACATCATTCTCCAGCATGTTAACATCGATCTCCAATATGCCAACATCATTCTCCAACATGTTAAACATCAATCTCCAAAATGATAACATCAATCTGCAGATCTAGAATGATCATTTGTCTCTAGAATTATCAGATCATTCTTCAGAATTATCAGACGAGTCTCCAGAATTATTAGACCAGTTTCCAGATTGATTATCAATCTCCAGGATGTTCAAGACTAAGTCTTCAAATTGATCATCAATCTCCAGAATTTTCAATAAACATTCTACAACAATTCATCATCATTCTCCAAGCTGTTTGGGAAAAATCAAATCTACATGTCAAAAAAATATCATCAACAAATATATTTGAGGTATAAAGGATCATTAAAACATAAAAGAAATTTGATCAAGAATAAAGCAAAACTCCCAGTGAAACAGATTTCACAAAGTGTTCAAAGGCTGAAATATTTTTATTCATATAAATTGGTTTTGGTAAAAAATGACAGAGCATTATCAACAAATCTTTTGACCATTATTTAATGTCCTAAATTCCTATAAAAGGAAGGCCAATGCTCAAGAAAAAAAATCAGAGCTTCAAGTATAAAGAAAATTCATTACTCATTTCAGTCATACTTGAATTTTTTTCACTCACATACATTGAATCAGTTCTGATTTTTCTCATTCGATTCTTAGAATCATTCTCTTGTATTTTTCTGTCAAAGAATCAAAACTCGAACAAGTGTTGATCCTTCTCAGATTCTAAAAAACAATCTCATCATTATTGTAAAACTCAAACTATAAGAGTTTAGTATAGTTTTGGTAGATTGTAAGAAATCCTATCAAGGTTGATAGGTGACCTAATTGAACTCCTTTATGGGTGGAAAAGTTTTAATTTGTAACAGATCAAGGTTGATCTGAGCTAGGTGTTCTAAAACCAAGAAGGTTCTTTGTTTTGAACACTTAGTGAAAAATCTCACAGTTGTGAGGACTAGACGTAACCCGAGTTGGGTGAATCAGGATATATCCTTGTGTGGTATCTCTTCCCTTAACTATTTGCTTTTAGTCTGATTGATTACCAAGTTAAATACATAAACTAAATTACTAATTTTAACTAACCAAGGATGTTCTCCGTTTTTTGGTTAAAATGAAAAATGTTCTCCATTTTTTGTTTTCACAACCAAGATGAATATTGAGTTATTTTCTTAAGTTTTCAACAGGAAATTTTAAATAGGAACATTTACAATTCAAACCCCCTTTCTTGTCAACCGACATTGCTACTTAAATACTTGCAAAGTCAAATTAGCTATTTATTGATCTCAAAATAGACACACAAGTATCAATGGACTCAATATCATATATTGAGCCATTCTAGTATGGTCATCCATTTTCACGGTCTCACTATATCGATAGGCCAAAGTCATAACTCTTGTTATGTAAGGGAGAAACTTTTTATCTACATCGCTCACAACCCTCAACGTGGTTTATTAAAGGCCTAATAATCACTTTTATGGTCGTCTTGTTACAGACAACATTTAATGGTCTTAAAAACTGCAACTCCTCATGTAGGGATCATATTGACTTCAAGTTGAATAAGTTCTCACTATGGTCATATGAGAATCGCTTATGATACTTATACAATAATTATATAGAATTTTTGATAGTGGGTCAATCAAGTATAAATATTATTCCTAATCTTTATATCTATGTGACAACTTGATATCTCATATCCATGGCCCACGAGACGTAGTCATCAATCTATTTACATAACACTCTCGATGTATTATTGTCGTCCTAATAATTAACAATATTACTTTGACTACATATACTTTAAGAACAATGTTCTAGTATACAATAAGATCTCACGATCAAGTCACACTTGATGTTCTATTAAACGAACTTTCTATTCTAATGACGCCTTATATATATAATCAAAATTATAAATTTATGATACGAATAATAATATATATAAAATATATTGATGTTATGGCTTACACCTACATGATCAGAAGAGGCATAATGTTTCTTTAAGAAGATACAAACCAGGAAACTATATATATGGGCTAAAAGCTTCCTCGATGAGATGGATTCAACTAAAGTGCAATGAAGCGTACAAGTTTATAGACCTTGTAAGATGTACGAGTTTGCTTCATGGTCGTTGGAAAAAAGGCTTTATGAAGAAGATTGGAGCGTGTGATGTCTTTCATGCAAAAATATAGGGCATGTACACGTGCATGAATATGGCTCAAAGACAAGGGATTACCAAACTCATAGTAGAAAGTGACTGAAACTTTTGATTGATATGGTTTTTGGGAAAGTTAAAATGAATGGAAAAACTCCCATTTTAGTATGTCGAGTTTAAGATCTTTCAAACTTACATAGGTAGGTCCATATGACATATGTGGGTTGGAATAAGCTAGGCCAGATCAGGCTTTGAAAGGTTTGAGTCTGGTCTACGATTTATTTTTCAGGCCTAAGCCTAGCCTACGGGATGTGCGAGTTTATAGACCTTGTAAGATGTGCGAGTTTGCTTCATGGTCGTTGGCAAAAAGGATTTATGAAGAAGATTGGAGCGTATGATGTCTTTCATGCAAAAATATAGGGCATGTACACGTGCATGTATATGGCTCAAAGACAGGGGATTACTAAACTCATAGTAGAAAGTGACTGAAACTTTTGATTGATATGGTTATTGGGAAAGTTAAAATGAATGGAAAAACTCCCATTTTAGTATTTCAAGTTTAAGATATTTCAAACTTACCTTGGTAGGTCCATGTGACAGATATAGGTGGGAATAAGTCAAGCCAGACTAGGCTTTGAAAGACTTGAGTCTAGCCTACGATTTATTTTTTAGGCCTAAGCCTAGCCTACAACCTATTACAGGATTTTATTTTTGCCTGGCCTACGGCCTGTCATAGGTTCTTTTTTTTTTTTTTTTTTTTTTTTTTTTTTTCCAGTCTGGCATGGCCTTTTTAAAAGTCTCACCTAACCTGAAAGCCTATTTAAAAGTCTTATTCACATTAAAATATTTAAATGCTCTACTCATACCACATGATGCTCTCCACATACCAATGTCAATGTAGATATCTATATATATTAAACAAAAAATAATTTTTTCTAATAATTTTTTTTAAAAAAATCTAAAACTAACATCCTTTAAACTGTAAAAAATAATTTATTGTTTCAAGTAATATATTTTTTTCTGAAACAAAAGCATCCATTATTACCTCTTAAACAAATATGAAAGAGCTACTAAGTGATTAACTAATTGAACGACTACCAAATATGGAATCGCTACTGAATATGGAATGATTACTGAGTGATTTTCTAATTGATATAATTTTAAATAGGAAATAATATTATTAATATAATAATAAAAAACTAATATTAATAATATATATATATATATATACCGCCCTGTCAGGCCTAATAGGCTTTTTTCATAAGTCTGAGTCTGGCCTATTTAAATAAATAAGTTTTAAAAACAGTCCGAGTCTAACTTTTTTATTAAATAGGTCACACCATATGTAGACCAGACCATAGGCCCCTGACGGACGGCCTAACCTATTCCCATCCCTAATGATAGAGCCGTTGATTGGTTAGCTAAATTTAGTCTACAATAGGTCTCTCATGAAATATTTACTCTAGAGACTCCCCTTAGTGAGCTTCATTATATCATTTGTTTTCTAGGACATATTCAGAGCTTGCATGCATAAGAATATTGGTATAGTTTTCTAGTTTTCATTTCTCTTATTGGGTGTTAGCCCTCTTTGTTCACGATAAAAAAATTAACCTCTTGTGTGTATTTCTACTAGCATTTGGATTATTTTTATGTTCCACGGTTTGACACAACGTGCATCTTTTTAGTTGACAATTTTCTCTTAAGTCAGTCTATGTACAAATACATCTAAATTTTGGATGACTCTTTAGAGTTCTTTTCATTATCTCATTGTGGTGCATTGTATCTTATATAAATGGAAATCAATATCATATATCTTGCATAATCGCGAATTGATCCTGATAGATTTTGAATACAATTTGTACACATATGGTAGAAACATGTAGTAGCTATAATTGCAAATAGTTTACCTAATTTGAAATACATTGCTTTAACCAAAATTGTGATTGAAAGATTTTGTGTTTCTTTTAATACAGATTTTGTGATGTGACCCCCACACTTGTCTTTATCATATGTTTAAGTCCATTTTACTTTTGCGATACCATCGAGCTACCTTGCCACCAGTTGGTCACACACTGATATTTATTTCATTCATAATTGAAAATTGGCTTATTCAATGCATAGCCTAAAGAGATTGAATAAAAATATAATCATGAAGTTATGATAGAAAAATGTTAGTGCAAAGTATATGTTTTGAAATATATACTTATCCATATTGACAACTAACTTTACTAGTTATGCATTCTTGAATTCTTTCATGAAGTTTTGTACATCGTGTCGCACGTAATACACATGCATTGACGGAGGTTGCAGGCACCCATTTTGTGATTTGATGTAGGCACTTTTTATTGATTGATGCATATTAGAAATCAAAGAGATGTTTGTCTTAGGTGTGACATGATTTATTTATTTATTTATTTAGAAAAAGCTCCAAGCTTCCCCTATTTCACTCTTGATTATGCAAAGACAATGGAAGATATGTTATTGTTTTTTTTTTAATCTTGAGAAACTTATAACAAAAGAGTCCCTTTATATTTTTCATACAAAATTGTGCCATCAAATTGAATATTCGGAGTTTGTAGTATGTAAAACCACGAGTGGAGTAAAATTCCATTATCATTGTTCACTTGTCTGTATGTAAAAAAATGAGTGGGGTAAAATGGATCTAACACTATTTATTTGTCCTGGAGTCACAAACAAGAGATGAGTTAAATGGATCTAACATTGATCAATTGTCTTTACATCAAAAAATGAGTTAAGTAAAATGACACTAACATTGTTCACTTGTCATTGCTCTTAGAAAAAAGTAAGTAAAATATATTTGACACTATATACTTGCCCTTCTATCATAAAATGAGTTAAGAGTTGAGTTTGAATAGAGAAAGGGGTAAAGTTAGATATATTAATAAAATAGTACAAGTCGTTCATTGAGGAGAGAATGGAGTAAAAATACTTCTAAAAATTGAACAAGGAATGAGGGTTTGAATTATGATCCCTTTTTGAAATGTTAATTTATGATTTTAAATTAACTTAAGATCGACCTTGGTTACAAATAAAAATCTAGAATATTCTGGGTAAGTTAAAAAATGAATAAAGCAAATTATTTCTAGGTGATATGTGATAGTGAATGAGAAACAAGTAAGGATAGGGATAAGAAGATCATACAATGATGTATCATGGTTCACCCAAAGTCGGCTACGTCCAATTCTCACATTTTTTTTATTTTTTATACTAATATCCTTAGCCTAAAGAGTATTCTTTCTTTCACACAATCTTTCTTGATCAGTTATAGAATTCATGTAACACCCCGTTTTTCAAAGCGAGGGTGTATTTTTTTTTTCGAAAGAAATTAAAAATACAACAAGGAAATAAATAAAACCGAGCAAATTAATAAAATAAAACCTTTGGATATATAACTAAGTCATTAAAATTTACAAGCAGTGGAAGAGTTTTTCAAAATATAAATCCAAGGCATGTCCTGCTGTCAGCAATAGTACATGTACATCCTTTCAACTTTACAATAAAAGTAGCCCAAAAGAAGGACATATGTGTCGTGAGTGACAACCTAGTCTGATCATTCTATACATAACCAAAAAAAACTATACGCCTTGAGTAATCTCCACGCACCCCGTGAGATTCTCCTAACGTAGCTCCAATCAAGCACTCCCATCCACATTCCCTTCCGGAGGGTACGTACCGGTAGGATCATCCTGACTCTCATCTGAGGGCAAAGCCCAGATTTCCACAATAGTTGTAAAGGGTCACCAACCGAAATTAACAATTAACACATAACATTTAAACTTTTCAATGCACAAATAACCTTTTCAATTTATCAAACATATTAGATGGGTTTTTCCACATGCTAAAAGTTCATGTAAAGCTTGCCAAATGTAAATGACATCAAATAGAGTTATCAATCCATCAAGTAATACATAACTGAACAAAGCATTGATAAATCAATTGAGAAATCAATCGTCAAACTCAACATAAGATTTCCCACTGAACCAATCGATTGGGGAAATCAATTTCCTGAAAGTTTTTAGTGAAAACTGAACTCTGGGCTTAAATCAATCGATTGGGTAAATCGATTGACTCAATCGATTGGGTAAATTGATTGACTCAATCGATTGGGTAAATCAATTGACAGACAGACAGAGCCCCTGTATTGAATCCAATCGATTGGGTAAATCGATTTCGGGAAAACGAAGCCCCTGACTTGAATCCAATTGTATCCAAATCTATTTACCAAATCGATTTCTTAAATGATTTTGAAATACTTCTTACAAAATCGATTGGGTAAATCGATTTCGTGAATGACAGGGCCCCTGTAACTCATCAAATCGATTGGGTAAATCGATTTCCCTGCGTATTCTTTCAAATATACATAAACTAACTCAATCACATACAAACACCACTCCAAACCTTAACACTTAGCAATACCCATACAAGCACCACATCATTATGAGTTTCGAAAACGTTTTTACAACCTAACATACTATCACACAATTCCAAAACATAACTCTTAGTGAAATCAACGAAATCACAATCTGAATCAAAACACACTTACGCATAATTTCAAACCATAACACTTAGCAAAATCAACACAATCATAATTTGGATCAACCACAACTCGTGTGCCAAGTACCCTAATGCAATGCTTATATGCCAAAATGCATGGACTCGGAATTCCAAACCAAAACCCTCCTCGAAGGGCCGTAAATCATAATTGTACCGCCTATCGCAGGCCAAAGTACCAATTACCGAGGTGCCACCTATCACGGGTCTGCACGATTTACTAAAAAGCGTAAACCATAAACGTACTGCCTATCACGGGCCCGTATCGTTTACCAAGGTGCCACCTATCACGGGTCTGCACGGCTTACTAAAAAGAACGTAAATTGTAAAGGTACCGCCTATCACAGGCCAAAGTACTCTTTACCGAGGTGCCACCTATCACGGGTCTGCACAATTTACAAAAAACCGTAAGTCGTAAATGTACCGCCTATCACGGGCCAAAGTACTATTTACCAAGGTGCCACCTATCACGGGTCTGCACAACTTACAAAAACGTAAATCATAAATGTACCGCCTATCACAGGCCAAAGTACTATTTATCAAGGTGCCACCTATCACGGGTCTGCACAATTTACAAAAAGCATGAAAATGCATGAGCGTATACTGACTCCATTCACAACAATCGTTAAGCAAATGCAGTTATTAAAAGATTCCCCATTTTTAACACTCATTTGACTTAAACGATTTTCACGCCAAACATTAAGCAAACAGACATATTAAGAGATTCCTCATTCTTAATATACTTTTGACTTAAACGATTCCCACAACAAAACATTCAGTAAATAAGACATTAAGAGATTCCCCATTCTTAATACTCATTTAACTGAAACGATTTTCAAAAACAAACATTAAGTAACCAAGACATTAAGAGATTCCCCATTCTTAACGCTCAGTTAACTTAAACGATTTTCAAGCAACGTTAAGTAACTAAGACATTAAGAGATTCCCCATTCTTAACGCCCAGTTAACTTAAACGATTTTCAAAACAACATTAAGTAAACGAGACATTAAGAGATTCCCCATTCTTAATTCTCATTTAACTTAAACGATTTTCACAAACTCACATTAAGTAAACAAGACATTAAGAGATTCCCCATTCTTAATACTCGTTTAACTTAATGGTTTTCAAATTCCACACAAAACCAACTTTCACAATCAATCCCTACTTCATTCCAAATCATTTTCCACACAAACCACACAAAACAAACTCACACATACTTTCACAATCAATCCCTACTTCATTCCAAATCATTTTCCACACAAACCACACAAAACAAACTCAAATTTCATCAGTTATCAATTTAGAATACGTCAAAACAACGAACACAAATCAACATAATCCATCACTCAAACACAGCAAGTTTCATATACTCAAATCATACATAAATGGGTTTAAAATTCATTCTCCATAAAACCTTACTTTAACCCTAACCAAATTCTTTTCCACACAACCACAAGTAAGTCCCTAAATGCAAACTAAAAGTTTGGAAGGAGCCCTTACCTTCACTTTAGCTTTTACGTCCGATTACGGTACCCTGAGCAAATCCGGTAAAAACCTCCGCTCGCAACGCCGCTTCCAAAGTTAGCTCACTAGCACCGTAGTGTAGTGGTGAGCAACTTTCCCTTCTATCACTTCTTGAAACGACGCTTAGATCTAGATGAAACGGAGAGATTTGAGTTTGAATCCCTAAAACCGTTTTTCTTCGTTTTCGAATCAATGAGGAAGAGTGAAGTTGAGAAATCCTTTTCCTATCACCCACTATCAATTTCGAAATCTAAGGAAAGAAAAGAAAGCAAAAACGAGCAACAATGGAGGAAGGGAGAAAAGCAACGCACGCGAGGCAGGGGAGGAAGGAGATGGAAATTTTCTGTTTTCTCTCCTTCTCTTTTCCTTTCTTCCTTTTTCTTTCCTTTCTATTTGCTTTCTTTCAATTCCTTCCCTTCCTTTTCTATATATACATATTATATATATATATATATATATATATTAATTATAATTAACAAATATCTCAAAATCTTTAGATATTTATTAAATTACCCTTTCACCCATAACGCATTAAACTCTTCGCAAAAGATTCGCCACAGTTAATTTAATTTATTTATCGACGAGTAATACTAATCGGGCATCAAAATACCTTTTGATTATATGAACTCCAAAATATTAATAACTTTGGCTAAAAAGCCCCTGAGTTCAATACCAAAATCCATTAAAATACATAAAGTACACTTTAAAATTATGGGTCTTACAACGAACATTTAGGTCATTTTCGTCCTCCATAGGGTTATTCTTGTCCAATTAGGGTTTTTAACCAATCTTGTGCATCCAATAGGTGTGTTTGTGTCATTGGATGAACATTTAGGTCATTTTCGTCCTCCCTACACTTCATCTTGTCCAATTAGGGTTTTTAACCAATCTTGTGCATCCAATAGGTGTGTTTGTGTCATTGATGAACATTTAGGTCATTTTCGTCCTCCCTACACTTCCTCTTGTCCAATTAGGGTTTTTAACCAATCTTGTGCATCCAATAGGTGTGTTTGTGTCATTGGATGAACATTTAGGTCATTTTCGTCCTCCCTAGGGTTATTCTTCTCCAATTAGGGTTTTTAACCAATCTAGTGCATCCAATAGGTGTCTTTGTGTCAATGGATGAATATTTAGGTCATTTTCGTCCTCCCTAGGGTTATTCTTCTCCAATTAGGGTTTTTAACCAATCTTGTGCCTCCAATAGGTGTGTTTGTGTCATTGGATGAACATTTAGGTCATTTTCGTCCTCCCTGCACTTAATCTTGTCCAATTAGGGTTTTTAACCAATCTTGTGCATCCAATAGGTGTGTTTGTGTCATTGGATGAACAATTAGGTCATTTTCGTCCTCCCTACAATTAATCTTGTCCAATTAGGGTTTTTAACCAATCTTGTGTGTAACACCCCGTTTTTCAAAGCGAGGGTGTATTTTTTTTTTGAAAGAAATTAAAAATACAACAAGGAAATAAATAAAACCGAGCAAATTAATAAAATAAAACCTTTGGATATATATATATCTAAGCCATTAAAATTTATAAGCAGCGGAAAAGTTTTTCAAAATATAAATCCAAAGCATGTAATGCTGACAGCAATAGTACAGGTACATCCTTTCAACTTTACATAAAGGTAGCCCAAAAAGAAAGACATATGTGTCCTGAGTGACAACCTAGTCTGATCATTCTATACATAACAAAAAAACTATACGCCTTGAGTAATCTCCACGCGCCCCGTGAGATTCTCCTAACGTAGCTCCAATCAAGCACTCCCATCCACATTCCCTTCCGGAGGGTACGTACCGGTAGGATCATCCTGACTCTCATCTGAGGGCAAAGCCCAGATTTCCACAATAGTTGTAAAGGGTCACCAACCGAAATTAACAGTTAACACATAACATTTAAACTTTTCAATGCACAAATAACCTTTTCAATTTATCAAACATATTAGATGGGTTTTTCCACATGCTAAAAGTTCATGTAAAGCTTGCCAAATGTAAATGACATCAAATAGAGTTATCAATCCATCAAGTAATACATAACTGAACAAAACATTGATAAATCAATTGAGCAATCGATTATCAAACTCAAAATAAGATTTTCCCCTGAGCCAATCGATTGGGTAAATCAATTTCCTGAAAGTTTTTAGTGAAAACTGAACTCTGGGCTTAAATCAATCGATTGGGTAAATCGATTGACTCAATCGATTGGGTAAATCGATTGACAGACAGACAGAGCCCCTGTATTGAATCCAATCGATTGAGCAAATCGATTTTTGGAAAACGAAGCCCCTGACTTGAATCCAATTGTATCCAAATCGATTTCCCAAATCGATTTCTTAAATGATTTTGAAAGACAACTTACAAAATCGGTTGGATAAATCGATTTCGTGCAAAACAGGGCCCCTGTAACTCATCGAATCGATTTGGTAAATCGATTTCCCAGTATATTCTCTCAAAAATACATAAACTAACTCAATCACATTCAAACACCACTCCAAACCTTAACACTTAGTAATATCCATACAATCACCACGACATTATGAGTATCGAAATCGTTTTACAATCTAACATACTATCACACAATTCCAAAACATAACTCTTAGCAAATAAAACCCCATTTACCACCACAACTTAAGTTCAAACACTCAATCATAAACTTGAATCAAACACACTTACACACAATCTGTTCCAAAACATAGCACTTAGTAATATCATCACAATCATAAATTTGAATCAAACACGACTCGTGTGCCGAGCACCCTAATGCAATGCGTATATGCCAAAATGCATGGACTCGGAATTCCAAACCAAACCCCTCCTCGAAGGGCCGTAAATCATAATTGTACCGCCTATCGCAGGCCAAAGTACCAATTACCGAGGTGCCACCTATCACGGGTCTGCACGATTTACTAAAAAGCGTAAACCATAAACGTACTGCCTATCACGGGCCCGTATCGTTTACCAAGGTGCCACCTATCACGGGTCTGCACGACTTACTAAAAAGAACGTAAATTGTAAAGGTACCGCCTATCACAGGCCAAAGTACTCTTTACCGAGGTGCCACCTATCACGGGTCTGCACAATTTACAAAAAACCGTAAGTCGTAAATGTACCGCCTATCACGGGCCAAAGTACTATTTACCAAGGTGCCACCTATCACGGGTCTGCACAACTTACAAAAACGTAAATCATAAATGTACCGCCTATCACAGGCCAAAGTACTATTTATCAAGGTGCCACCTATCACGGGTCTGCACGATTTACAAAAAGCATGAAAATGCATGAGCATATACTGACTCCATTCACAACAATCGTTAAGCAAATGCAGTTATTAAAAGATTCCCCATTTTTAACACTCATTTGACTTAAACGATTTTCACGCCAAACATTAAGCAAACAGACATATTAAGAGATTCCTCATTCTTAATATACTTTTGACTTAAACGATTCCCACAACAAAACATTCAGTAAATAAGACATTAAGAGATTCCCCATTCTTAATACTCATTTAACTGAAACGATTTTCAAAAACAAACATTAAGTAACCAAGACATTAAGAGATTCCCCATTCTTAACGCTCAGTTAACTTAAACGATTTTCAAGCAACGTTAAGTAACTAAGACATTAAGAGATTCCCCATTCTTAACGCCCAGTTAACTTAAACGATTTTCAAAACAACATTAAGTAAACGAGACATTAAGAGATTCCCCATTCTTAATTCTCATTTAACTTAAACGATTTTCACAAACTCACATTAAGTAAACAAGACATTAAGAGATTCCCCATTCTTAATACTCGTTTATCTTAATGGTTTTCAAATTCCACACAAAACCAACTTTCACATACTTTCACAATCAATCCCTGCTTCATTCCAAATCATTTTCCACACAAACCACACAAAACAAACTCACACATACTTTCACAATCAATCCCTACTTCATTCCAAATCATTTTCCACACAAACCACACAAAACAAACTCACACATACTTTCACAATCAATCCCTACTTCATTCCAAATCATTTTCCACACAAACCACACAAAACAAACTCAAATTTCATCAGTTATCAATTTAGAATACGTCAAAACAACGAACACAAATCAACATAATCCATCACTCAAACACAACAAGTTTCATATACTCAAAATCATACATATATGGGTTTAAAATTCATTCTCCATAAAACCTTACTTTAACCCTAACCAAATTCTTTTCCACACAACCACAAGTCCCTAAATGCAAACTAAAAGTTTGGAAGGAGCCCTTACCTTCACTTTAGCTTTTTCGTCCGATTACGGTACCGTGAGCAAATTCGGTAAAAATCTCCGCTCGCAACGCCGCTTCCAAAGTTAGCTCACTAGCACCGTAGTGTAGTGGTGAGCAACTTTCCCTTCTATCACTTCTTGAAACGACGCTTAGATCTAGATGAAACGGGGAGATTTGAGTTTGAATCGCTAATACCGTTTTTCTCCGTTTTCGAATCAAAGAGGAAGAGTGAAGTTGAGAAATCCTTGTCCTATAACCCACTATCAATTTCGAACTCTAAGGGAGGAAAAGAAAGCAAAAACGAGCAACAATGGAGGGAGGAAGAAATTTGTTCACGCGAGGCAGTGAGGAAGAAGGAAATTCTGATTTTCCTTCCTTTGTTTTTCCTTTCTCTCTTTTTCTTTCCTTTCTACTTCTCTTTTTCTTATTTCTTTCTTTTCCTTTTCTATATATATATATAAATATATATATATATATATTAATAATAATTAACAAATATCTCCAACTTTATAGATATTTATTAAATTACTCTTTTACCCAAAACGCATAAAACTATTCGTAAAAGATTCACCGCGGTTAATTAACTTATTTATCGACGAGTAATTTTAATCAAGCATCAAAATACCTTTTGATTATATAAACTCCAAAATATTAATAACTTTGGCTAAAAAGCCCCTGAGTTCAATACCAAGAACCATTAAAATACATAAAGTACACTTTAAAATTATGGGTCTTACAATTCACCTTTAAAACTTGAAATGATTTTTACAATTACCTTTCAGTCTAGAAAAGGTTTTTACAAGTTACCTTTTAATCACTAAAATGATTTTTACAACATACTCAAACTATCTTTAGCGATAGACTCTAGTTTCAAAGATGTGTATGATAAATGGTTGTAGGTTCAGAATCTACTCTACACTTGTTTGAGATGAATTGTCAACAATAACTCAAGAAAGAAATCCTTGAATATAGTGAGAAAGAGAGCTGGAGTTTTTGCTTGATACCACTTGTTGGCGTTTTACTTAGAAAGAAAATAAAACTCAAAAAGAAGGAATGAATGCATTGAATAATATGTGTGTGTTGTTTATTGAGATTAGTATGCTATTTATACATAGCTATTATTACATTGTTTCTAATTAAATTTTTCTTAACTTTCTAACTAATTAAGTTGTTAGTTAGTTGATTACATACAATCAAACTAACTTGAATTACACAAAACTACATAAAGAGAACGTTATCCGTTTTTCAATCACAAACCAAAAACTTTGATTTCCAACAAATTAATCATTTTTGTTTTTCATCTATTTAACTTATTTTCATCCTTATTTTTCCTCTATCTTACTTATATCAATCAATCAAAGTGTAAAATGAATCTTTGGTATAAAAAGGATTATAATAACTGTAAAATAGAGTTAATTAGAGTTTTAAAATGAATTTGTGCTTGATAATAGCATCAATATTAGTTTAATTAGAGGAATTAATTTTATTAATTTAATCGGTTTAGCTTAGCGTTTCCAACTACGTAAAACAAGTTTGCATTCTCTGACAAACTAATCAAACATGCTTAACGTACAATCACTTTTAAAAAGTAAATTTAAATATACACGATACAGGTGCCACATATAGATTCAATTTTCTTTTAAGTAATAAAGAATCAGTTCTATTTAACTAAAACACAAAATATGCTTCCATCAAAATCAGTTGTAGTCATGCCAAAATTGATTTGATCTAATAGTCCCAAACTTTTATATCAATTTCATTCTCATTATAATAAAATAAACCCTAATTCTAGAAAAATGTTGGTATTTCGAGTTTTTGCAGTTGCATTTAAATATTAGGTAGTAATTATATTATTTTTATATGTAGATACATAATTAGGTAGTAATTATTTTTAATCTATCTACATATAGAGAGAAAGGTATGAGAAAATGACTTATTGATACATTTGACAGATTGTGTTTATATACACAGTTGTAGTACATGTGAGATCCTAGAATTATGCTAGGACTAATTACAATAATAAACATATACAAAGAAACGGAGATGACAGCTATACACATGTTGTGACTGAATCAATAGCAATTAATGTCATGATACTGAATATGGAAACTGTATAATGCCATTAATGTTGAGATCAATATGAAGTTATTAGAATCATAATTTTCTCTAACTCCCCTTCTCAAACTGATGGTGACATCGTCACCCCAAGTTTGTCTCTCATCATGTTGAACCTTGTGTGTGTGAGAGGTTTGGTAAAGCAATCTGCAATTTGATCTGTTGTGGGCACGTAGGCTATTGTGACTTGATCTTGAAGTACTTGATCACGTATGTAGTGGACATCTATTTCAATATGTTTGGATTGAGCATGCATCACTGGATTGGATGCTAGTGCCTTGGCACTCAAGTTATCACACCATAAAACTGGTTTCCTGGACATAGGAAGTTTTAGCTCACCTAATAGCGATCTAATTCAAGCTACTTCAGCTGATAGGTCAGCCAACGCTCTGTATTCTGCCTCAGTACTTAACCTTGACACCACTCTTTGTTTTCTCGAGGCCCACGAGATTAATGTCTCACCAAGGAACACACACTGTCCTGCCATGGATTTCGTATCATCTATGCTAGTAGCCCAATCTGCATCAGAGAATCCAACAATATCAAGATCAGTTGTGGACTTGATATGAAAACATAAATTTGTTGTTCCATGGAGATATCTTAATATCCTTTTTATTCCTTGCCAATGATCTATGGTTGGGGAACTCATAAATTGGCTGAGTTTGTTGACCGAGAACGCTATGTCTGGCCTAGTGTTGATTAGGTATTGTAATGCACCTATTGCTTGTCTGTATAGTGTTGGGTTGGCCATAGGTTCTCCTTCAGCATTTAGTTGTTTCCCTGTTGCCATTGGTGTTGGACATGATGATGCTTTTTCCATATTGAACCTTTTGAGCAAGTCTCTAATGTACTTTGTTTGTTTCAGGTACATTCCACCAATATCTTTGTGTACTTCAATTCCCAGGAAGTAGTCTAGAGGACCTAGGTCTTTAAGAGAGAAAGTAATGTTTAGTTGAGTGATGAAGGTCTCTAGGACCTTTTTGTTGCTCCCTGTTACTATTATGTCATCAACATATATGAGGAGAAGTGTGATATGGTCAATTCCTCTAAGGGCAAACAGTGATAAATCACTCTTGGTGTTTTGAAATCCCCATTTTAGTAGAATACCCTTCAACCTGTCGAACCATGCCCTTGGGGCTTGCTTCAGGCCATAGATTGCCTTGGTTAATTTTCATATGTGATAAGGTTTTGAGTCTATATATCCTTCTGGTTGATGCATAAACACAATTTCTTTGAGATTGTCATTCAAGAATGCATTGTTTATTTCCAATTGCCTAACTTCCCAATTTAGATGTACTGCAATGGATAGAACAATTCTTACAGTGCTGGATTTGATCACTGGACTGAAGGTCTCATCATAGTCCAAACCTGCAGTTTGTTGGAAACCTTTGGCAACCAGTCTTGCTTTTCTTCTTTCAATTGAGCCATCTGCCTTGTACTTGGTTTTAAAAACCCACTTTGAGTCTATGATATTATTCTACTCCTGAAATGGTACCAGTGTCCAAGTGTGATTTGCTGTTAGAGCTTTAAATTATGCATCCATGGCTTCTTTCCACCTTGGTTTGACTTGTGCTTCATTGACATTTTCTGGTTCCTTATCCTCTTTGTGTGTCTCTGTCAGTCCTATATAAGGTAGTTTGGGCTTGTAGATCCCTGACTTGCTCCTAGTACGTATTTGTTGGACATGTTGATTGTCTTCTAATGTGTCCTCTACTGGGTCTGTGTCCTGTATTGAGCCTGTTGTTGCTGATGCTTCATTTGTATGAGAAGTTGCCTCATCTGCAGTGACAGAGATCTCACTGAGGACTGGTTGATCTTCATGAACCGCTAGGTCTTCTTCCTGGTGGTTCACATCATTGTTACTTGGTTCAATTGTGTGACTTGTAGTGGTACCTGTAGGTAAAGGAGGAAGAACAATAGGGACTCTTTCAGTTAGAGTTTTTAATGGATTCCTTGTGTCAAGAAAGCCATCATAAAATGGAAAATGATTCTCATTGAAGACAACATGTCTTGAGACAAAAATTCTTCCATGAGAATTGAGGCACTTATATCCCTTGTGAGAGTTGCTATATCCCAAGAACACACACCTAGTGGTGTGGAATTGAAGTTTGTGTTGATTGTATGGTTTGAGGCAAGGGTAGCATGCACAGCCGAAAGGCTTCAAGGCATCATAGTCAAATTCCTTTCCAAACAATAATGAATATGGACTTTTATTTGGGTTAATTGATGAGGGCAATCTGTTGATAAGAAAAATTGAGGTCGAGAAAGCTTCCCACCAATAGTGTAAGGGCATTTTGGCCTGTGCTAGTAGTGTGAGTCCTAATTCAGCCACAAGTCAATGTTTTCTTTCTGCTCTACCATTCTGCTGAGAAGTATATGGACATGACATTCTAAATTGGATTCCTGACTCTATGGCTATTTTCTGAACCGGTTTATACTCACCTCCACCATCACATTGCAAGATTTTTATTTTCCTGCTAAACTGATTTTCAACCATGTTTTTGAATTGAGTGAAAGCATGTACTATTTCTGATTTTTGTTTTAAGGGAAAAATCCAAGTGAATCTACTGAAATCATCAATAAAGTGAACATAGTACTTGAAATTAGATGGAGATAAAATTGGGGCTAGACCTCATACATCACTATGAATTAGATCTAAAGGTTCCTTAGCATGAGAACAGGATGATGTAAATAGTAACAAGTGAAGTTTTCCAAATTGACAAGCTTCACAGAATGAAAAATGATGATTTGATGATGTCTTCACATTGCAGTTCTTTAACACCTTTTCCAGGACTTTATTGTTGGGATGTCCAAGCTTTCTATGCCAATTCTCCTTGACTGACATGTAGATACATGGGTCTTTATTGACTTGGGAGTTGGCACTTGAAAGTTGATATAATCCATCTTTAACTTTCCCTTTTAGTAATGCATTCCCATTGCTTTCACTGAGATCTTGGAGATTCTCATTTTGATGAGTCACATGATTGCTAGCTCCACTGTCGAAATACCATTAATAGTCCTGACCATGGTAAGGTGAGGCTATGAAAGCACTGTGATTTTCTTGCTTGTTATTCTCAGCATAGTGATTTGAGCTTGTGTATGATTTGTCAAAACGGTAAAAACATTGCACTGCAGTGTGACCTATCTTGTTACATACCTGACATGTTGGTTTAGATCTACCTCTTCCTCTACTTCCTTTGAAGTTAGAACCTCTCCAGTTGCCTCGTGTCCCAGATTTGTTGCTTCTGAAATGAGTATGGTTTGCAAGGTTTGCTGAAGCATTCATTGAGAGATTATTGAAATTGTTCAGTTGTTCCATTTTGTTTTCAAATGCCAATAGTTGGGCTTGTAGATCAACCCAAGTAAGGTTGATTTAATCAGATAATTTGACCACCACAGGATTATAATCAGCATCCAGACCATTCAGTGTCTGAATTATCAGGTCTGAGCTGGAGATTGGTGATCCTGCCAGTTTTAATTTGTCAAAGAGGTTCTTCATTTTGAGAAGATACTGATCCATCTTCATTTATCCTTTGCAGGTGTTATGAAATTCTGATTTGAGGTAGATTGTTCTTGATTTTGTGTGTGCACTTGCTAGGCTTTGTGCTTCATTCCAAAGTTCCTTAGAGGTTTCACAATGCAGCAACTATGTTGCAATGTCAATGGCCATTGAATTTCTTAGCCATCCTAGGAGAGCTTGATCATGTGCAATCCACTCTTCATAGTCAGGACTACTTTTCTTAGTTGTGTCTTTTGTGGAGATAAACTGTTCAGGACATTCTTTGGTTCCTAGAATGTAACCATCAAGTTTGCATCCTGTAATCAATGGAAGAACTAGTGACTTCCATAGGAGGTAGTTATCTCTATCCAGCTTGATAGAGACAGTTGTAGGTAGGTCATTTGTGTTGGCAGCGGATGACATGATTGGGTCGAGAGCCTTCAAGCTTAAGTGCTCTGAAACCAAGAGAGAAAGGTATGAGAAAATGACTTATAGACACATTTGACAGACTGTGTTTATATACACAGTTGTAGTACATGTGAGATCCTAGAATTATGCTAGGACTAATTACAATAATAAACATATACAAAGAAACGAAGATGACAGTTATACACATGCTGTGACTGAATCAATAGCAATTAATGTCATGATAATGAATATGAAAACTGTGTAATGCCATTGATATTGAGATCAATATGAAGTTATTAGAATCATAATTTTCTCTAACTCATATAAAAATATATCTATTATTCTTAACTCTTTATTATTGTTAATCTCTAAAACTAACTCTTTATATTGTTAATCTATTATTTTTATATGTAGATACATAATTAGGTAGTAATTATTTTTATATGTAGATATATTATTAATTTTAACATATCAAAGACTAAACGGAAAAATAACGTATAAACTCATAGCTTAAGTTTATGTTTAAAACGTACATTTCATTTTTTTCTTCGTCTTCTTCTAATTTTTACATTATCTCACTTGAAAAAATATATGTTTAGATTATTTATACTTAATAATCAATTTAAATACTTGAAATTCAATCAACTAATTTATATATTGCTTATTATCAACTATTTATCCACTATTAATTATTAGGGTTGTCGAGTGTTAACTAACTTATTCGTTATCTATAGTTTTTTACCACACAAAGTCAAATAAAAATAAAGAGCATACTACTTTTGTTCATATATGTATGCCTATTTATTTTTATCAATGCACAATAATATAAAAAAAAAAGTAATTTTACATTAAGATTGTCAATAATATGCATTTTGTTTTCAAAATTATTATTCTA
>JBBPBT010001178.1:4356632-4382333 GCA_037974875.1 Cicer bijugum | reverse complement strand
ATCTTATAATTAATGCATTTCTTTTATTCTGAAGTTTTTATACAAAAGAATCTTAGAGACAAAAATGATATTTCATTTGACTTAACACACCCCCACTATACTAATTTTATATATAAAATAAAAAATTAACTACAGTTAGTAAGTAAACCTTACATAAATTTGAAGTTTTTATATATCTATCGATTAGTTCAATTTAAGTCTCAACGTGCAGGATTAAGTCTTTTTTTTCAATTTCTATTTGACCTCGTTAAATAAATGATCACGTGCAGGATTATATTTTTTATTAATGACTTTATAAATAAATAAAAAATAGAATCTTCATCCCTTTCTTCACCATCTTTATCATCTTAACCGAATTTAGAAATGGCTAAAAATCAATTAACAAATGAATTGATAAAATGTTTATTTTAATCAATTTTTAACCTTTCAATTTCATTACAACAAACTGACAATGACAACAAAAGAAACCGCAGCAGCAACAACAACAACAATAATAAAAATAATAATAATAATAATAATAATAATAATAATAATAATAATAATAATATAAAAGGAATTATAAAACATAAAAAAATATCTACCAATTTCAGGCTGATATGTTAAGGTACAAATTTTCCATTATTAAGAAAATTATTTTTCAAATTAAAATCCATATAACAAATTTTTAATAATAGATATTATAAAAGTAAGTGAATTCAATTAAAACCAACAATATGCAATGAATCACAATAAAAAGTATATATACAACTAAAAACAATAGAAAATTAGACAGATAAGACATTAAATTCCGACTTTCCAGTTTCCACTAGTTTACTATTATAGTTGTAAAAGTATTTCACCACCAAATCCATAAAAGTGAATAGAAAACCAAAAACTAGTTAGTAGCATTAATATGTAAAGGGAAACCATAAACTACTATATTGCTAGGGTCCAAAATCTTCTAACTATTGTTCAAAACAATGGTTGGAAATGCAACTCATTAATAATTCAGTCTTCTGGTTTAGGCTCCTTTGCAAGTTCATCAAGCCTGCTAGTTTGTATATACTTCGATGTCAAATTTGAATCTTGTTTTGGCACATTAAAAAAATCTTCTAGTCCACTAGTTAGTGCAAACTTGGATGTCAAGGAAGCTGCAAGAAGGCTCAAAGCCTGCAAAGTGCAAACCACAAGGGAGGGGAATCGAAGAAGTTAAAACAACAAAGTAAATAGATTTAAATGTATTTTCCGGTTCATTTTATATAGTTTCAAATTTTTGAAATTTTTCCCACTACTGAATTTTGAGCTTGCTTTTACTATAGTCGCCAAGTGACGTAGAAATGTATATATTTTTGGAAAATATGATTTTTTAAGATTATACATTTTTTTCACTTTAAGTATATTACTTTTAACAATACTATAAAAATATGAAAACAAAATAATAAGATTTAATCTGCATATCCCGTGTCACAACACCCTATGACTTATCATCATTATTCAACTTGACGTCAGCAAAAATAAACCTAAAATTCAGGAGTGGAAAAAATTTATGAAGTTTTAAAAACTTGAAGATAATATTTTCGGATTTAAAAATAACAGAACTAAAACCGTAATTCAGTGAGTATAAGGAAATTAAAAATGCATTTAAGCCAAGAAAAAACTGAATACAATAAAAAATAATAGCCACTTTACCTCAGCCTCACCAATGCTTATCACCTTCATTTCAAGATCATCAAGGGGAAGACTCAATTCTTTCAAATATGAGAGACAAGAACTACCAGAAAGTGCTTTTACTGTTAGATCATCTGCTACACCATATAATGTCGGTCTCTTCACAAATCCAACAACATTGTTTTTCGACCTGTTGGGCGATCTTGGATCCAGGGCAGTCAAGGTTTTTGCCTCATAAACTGATCCATTAGACTTAGAAATCACTCCTCCCTCGATCTTTACTTTTATCTTTCCATGATAATAATCGTGCTTTAGTGTCCCTGTACCATAATAATATGTAGTTGGTGTTTCTACATTAGAAATGTTGAGAAGCTGGTTTGGACACCCAAACTGCGGTGCTAGACCAGGATTAAGTAACATGGAGCGCATATTCGTACACCACGAAGAGTCCAAGGACTCTACACTTTTGTACAAATTATCAACACATCCAACAAATGTGTTACCATCCAAAAGCTTTACAATGGAACCTAATGGTATTGTAAGGAAGCTAAACATGAAGTCGACGAAGTTTTCACTGGCTTCTGCAAAGACTATCTTTTTCTGAGATTTACTTCGGATTAGCTTAACGTCCATTTTAATATCGCGGGTGCAAGGCCTTTCTCTGATTGCTGATGCAAATTGGTTTGGTGGGATTTCTTTGTTCTTAGAGCTACTTTTCAAAATTGTGTTTGTTAGAGGCTCTTGAGAGGTTAAGGTATACTTGAGGAGGTTCAGTATCTGTAATAAATTTTTCTAAAAAAATTCACCAACAAGTTTATATTACATAACAGAAATACAATATATTAAAAAACCAAACAGTCAGCGGATCAGAGTAACATTATGTGTCTTTGTCCGTTTTTGAATGCACGGTTGACCCCAAAGCTACTCTGAGGAGTTGTGGAGACATGCATCTGAAGCTCTTAGACGCAATGACACATGTTGTCAATAGCCGATTGCAGAAAATAACTGTATGTTCAAATTCCACTATGGTGCAATGCTAAAGCGCCATTATAACCACTATATGACAACACTTTATGCTAAATAGTGTATCATGGAACGAAAGCGATTTGTTCAAAATTCACTATGTTATGACACTATACCACTATTTGACAACATTGACAATGACAAACACACATTTCAGCATGCTGTACTAGAGCATCAATAAAATATAACTGGAGAACTAATTTCTAACCCAAGGTTAAGTGTGTCCATAAATATGTATAACAACTAGCCACTAAGTAAACCATTTGAATTTGAATACCCTTTTGAAACTCATAGTTAACGCTTGAGTTCTAACTGACCCTAGACTAAAATAACCGACAATTCACAATATAGTTCTAAATTGGGATCTGCAACTACAATTCCTACCAAAATATGAAAGTTCTATAAGTCCCTGCAACATCATCGCAACTAGTCGCATATGCCACATTTACCCGCATTTGATTGAAATATCAACATTCACAGCGTAACCTCAATTTAGAACCATGATTAAAAATTTCAAAAACTTTTTTGAATTTTTCTTACTCTATAAACTCTAAACCCTAAAATAAAAAAACAAGTTCAATGTAATGGTGACATGAAAATCATGAGATAAATACACATTGCAAAATAGAGTTCACAATATACAACACAGCACCATTACCTCTTGCTTTCCAATGCTGTGTGTAACTTCTTCCAATTGAGTCAAATCTGAATACCCCAATTCCATCAACATCTCCATAGAATTCACCAAAGAACTAGGCACAATCTTCAAATCATCAAACACCAAAAACATTGACCCATTTTGTCTAACAAAAACACCATTTAAACCATCCACATTAACACCACCACTATTCCCTTGACCCTCAGAATCCAAATTCTTAGGCTGTTTATTAGTGGGTTTTCCACATTCACAAACAAGGTTTGAAAAAGTTGTAAACTTGTTACAAGAATCACACACAAAAAAATTGTTCGATGGTTTAGTATCATCAATGTTCAAGAAAAGCTTCGTACATAGTGATTCACATGAGTTCCTTGGATTCAACAACATTTGCTTGCAAACAGGGTTGTTCCAAACATTGTTTGGGGTCATGCTTTGTACACTTTTGTAGAGGTTGTTGATGCTTCCGAGGAGGAATTTTGATGATTCTGGTTGTTCTTGTTCTTGGTCATTGTTGTTGGTGGTGGTTAAGAGGCGAATGATGGTGCCGAGTGGAAGAGAAAGGAAGCTGAATAGAGTGTCGATGAAGTCTTTGGTTGTTTCTATACAAACAACTTTGTTGTTTTTCTTGTCTACCAAGATTTTGAGGGGAATGGTTTTTGGTTCTTCTTGTGGTTGTTGGGAAGCCATTGGAAGGTTTTGGTAGAAGTTTGAAAGTTGTGGTCTGTTAAGTTTGGAAGAGAAGGGAGGGAAATGTTTTCAGAGAGTGATATATATTATTTTTCTTAATTAAATTTATGGATTACAATAGGGTGTATGGGTTTAAAGTAAACAAGACTTCAGATTAATTGAATTTATGAAAGGATTGTTTTTTTAGTTTCATTTATTTTTATATCATCTTATAATCATTTATGGGATGATTTTAGGGATACTTTTAGTAAAAATTTAATATTTTTAATGACTCTAAGGTTATGATTGATTAATCATTTTACATTTATGGATATAAATTAAATATTTTTATTTATGTGAACAACTTACAAACAAATTTAGTAGAGAATGATAAATTTTTAACTAAATTGGTTCCTTAAGTTATTTTTAGATTTAACGTTGGTTTCTTAAATTTTATTCGTTTCATTTTAATCAATTCTGTTACAAAAATTAAATATTTTAGTCATTTAAGTTACAAAGGTAGACACTATTACAAATAAACAAAGTGTATAATATTTATAATTTAAGATATCAAAATATTTAATGTTTTTAATTAAGGATCTAAAATAGAATGAAAATAATTCGAGAGGGTAAAGCATTTAATCCTTTGTAACTTAAATGATCAAAATAAAACAAATAAAATTTAAGAGAACAAAGTGAAATCTAGAAATAATTTAAGGGACCTAAAGTGTAACTTAGCCTAAATATTTAGAATATTATAACAATGTAAAAAAAAATTGAAGGAATTATATAAACCTTTAAAATTTGTGGATAGATGATAGTTAATGAGCTTATAAGGACGATCAATAAATTAATCGTAGTAGTTTTTTTGTTACATGAGAAAAAAAAAAACTACACCCTAATAAAAGAGACACATAAAATATTAGTAAAAATAGTCGATGAAAGTGTAAGAGGAAGATGATGAACTTTAACAAGCAACTCAGAAACATTATCATCAATCTTTGCAAAAAAATATGTTGAAACATTGCCTTCCCGAAGAATATGATAGTCCATACTGAAATAAACCTTTATGCGCTCCAACCAATTAGAATAATGGTGAAAACGATGAGACATTTTTCTCACTAACTGAACTGCCTCCAAAGAGTCAGAGTAACATATGAGAAACCTAAATCCTACTTCTCAACACAACTTGATATCCACGCACAATGCCTCAATCTCAGCATGGAGGATATTATAACAACCAACACTCCCATAAAATCCAAATATCAAGCTCCCATTGTGTCGTCTAACTAGACCATCAAAGCTCGTCAAACTCATATTTTTTAGTATTCCCATCTACATTGAGGATAAATGAATCATGATTTTCCCATTGCCAAGAAATCTCTCGACAAGGTTTAAGAGCATGTTGCCCTATAGTATTACCAAAAACAGTCCTAGCCACTTGAAGTTGAGATAGAATCGTTGCAGTAATACCTCGTGATTGAGATAGTAGCTTCAAACACATACTTATTTCTGGAGCACCAAATATTCCACATAACTAAAAGACCAATATAACTAAACCTCGAACAAATGTTATAAAATAGAAGTGGAACGTTGATGATCCCACCTTCCTCAGAAAATCCTAATGACATTATCAACAACACAAGCCTTCCAAATCGCTAAAAATCTCGGGAAATTGATCAAACAATGATAAATTAACTCCTCCACATTGTCACAAAAAGGACAAGTAGATGAAACATAAATATCTCTATTGTCACAAAAAGATATTTCTTGCAAGTAGAGAGTTATGGCTTTCCATATGAAGAATTGAATATTAGTCGCAATCTACAACTTCCAAATCCAATTCCAACCTATTGTTTTGATATCATGGTTTTTATTTTCTAGAAGCAATATATAGTCTCTCTTAGTTGAGTAAATGCCATTCAAATCATACTTCCAAATCCAGGTATCCTCCAAGGTGTCCACAAAGCAAGGCTTCATATTCTCAATCATATTAAGTAAATATAAAGGTAAAGTGGTCTTAAGCTTCACAATATTACAATTGTCATTTGACCAGATATATTTAATATTTTTTACACAAGTCAACCAACCTGATCTATTTCCTCTGCAACATTCACTAATGGTTGTTGCATAGTCCACAGTCTAAACCACATGTTAGTATTTCATCTCCAATTTTAAAAGTAGAGTTTTCTTGTAGTAAGTTCAAGGTTTTGAGAATAGTTTTCCAAGTAGAAGATCCAGTCGAAGCCTTTTCTATGAATAGGTTGCCCTTCTTCAAATAAATATCTGAAAGTCAAGACACACAAAGCTTATCCTCTGATAGAAGCATACTCCAAACTATTTTCCCCAACAAAGCTGTATTTTGAAGGTGCATTGATCTAGTATCCAACCCACCATACTTCCTTGGTTGAATAATCTTTTTCAAGCTTGTTTAGAAGCTTTCTTTTCCAAGAGGCCAATTTAGACGTTATTTTATCATAAATCTCCAAGAAATCACCTATAAATGTGCAACCATAGTGCAATTTGAACCTTGAATATTTCTTAAACTTATATGTAAACTTAATCTAAGTGATATTATCCATTTCTCTTTAGATGTCCCGATTCACACCTTTGGAAGCATAAGCTTTGGATTTGACCAGACTAATCTTTAAACTTGAAAAGGAAAAAAAACACTATTTAAAATGTTAGAGATAAATTGTGTTTGCGAAGGCTTGGCTTTGGAAAGAGGAGCACATCAACCGCAAAGAAGAGATAAGCTATTTTTAGTCCTTCCTTGGTAATACACTGAGGATGCTAATGACCATCAACAATCCACCTTGTCAATCATATTGCCCAATCTCTCCATGCATAAAACAAAAAGCTATGAGAAAAGTGGATTCCCATAACTCAGGCCACAAATAGGAATTAACTTTTCAATTTTACTTCTATTCCATAAAAGAGAAACTGACGTAGAAGTAATACAACTCGTGATCAAGGAGATTGAAGTTGTAAGAAAATCGAAATACTCTAAAGTATCTCGTAGAAACTTCCAATCCACACAAACATATGCCTTCTCAAGATCAAACAATAAATCACATCGCCATTATTTTCTTTGAATTATGCATGTGGTAAATTATGAAATCTTGGAGAATAATGACATTATCCCTAGTTCCCATCCCTTAGATAAAGCTACTCTCACAATCTCATTAAGCATAGGTCGAATCTGTGCCATTAAAACCTTGGGCATAAGCTTATAATTAACATTATAGAGGCTAATGGGTCGAAACTCTGTGAAAAATCTAGGGATCCACTTTAGGAATGAGCACCATAAGAGTTTATGCAAAGTAAGGATCGATATATCCCCTAGAAATATACACACATCTTCACCCACCACTTCCTAAAATATCTTGTAGAATATAGTTTGGAATCCATCAAGACTTGGAGCTTTGTAAGATGTCATGCTCATGAGTGCTTGAAATACCTCTTTATTAGAAATAGATTCGAACAATGTCTGATTATGAGGAAGGGGAGTATGATTCACAATCCTAGGAGGTTAATTGAAATTCTCCCTCATACAAAGAAGATTTTAAAAAGTTGTAATGCCTCATGCTTCAATAACTCCTCATTAGTATACCATTCTCATGAAGGAAGATTAATACCATTAATCTTGATTCTTTTCTGCCAGATAATAGTGACTTTGAAAGAAAGCAGTGCTTCGACTTCCTAAGTGAACTCAATTCTCTCTAGAAGAATTAAAATGGATGCATAACCCACTATTTCAAGCTCACGTTGAATATTATACCTTGCAACCTTGCTTCATATTCCCTCTTTTTTCTAAAGTATGAAATGACATAAAAAAACATTCTTAATCAAAGTGTTTGGACATTCTTAATTAAAAATCAAACTTATATCAATTTTTGTTTAAAGTATTTTGAATTTAGCAATTTAAAATTTATTAATTTAATATATTTTTATTCTTTAAAATTTTATTTTAAAATATATTAAACACGTATATGTCAATCCTATATAAATAAAATTTAACAACATACATACAAAAATATAACATATATTACATAAACAAAAAAGAATGTCGAGTGGTTAATGAAGGAAAATACATCTTACTTTCTTTTTTTAACGAGTAACGACGACCGATCCTTCATATTCTTATTTTAATATATACCAATTATAACATATAAATATATATTTTTTATTTTAAATTATAATAAATACATTTATCACCAAAAGAATTATAAAGAATAAATAAATGTTTTAGTTAAAATAATGAGAGTAAAGTCAACGAGAAAAAGAATCTATAAACTACTCTAAAGTAACTTCTAAAAGATGTTATAAGTTATCTTATATGTCTTTCCAACTTACCATTTCTTATCTACATGACCATCTAGTTTCTAATTTACCGTTTTTATAATTGTAATTATTAAAGAGTGTGTTGATATGATTCCTATTTGGTTATATTAAGGTTCTAAACATTTGTTTCCCATCGTTAGGATCTATTATGCAAGACTAAAAAACTAGTGTATAGTTTAGAATTTTGGAAATACTCATTTTATTATGAACTTATAGTTTATAAATAACATTTTTTTAGGAAGGATATACAAATGTCAGTTTGTTAACTTATGTTAGGATCATACTTCCATAAGTGGATGAAACTTTAACTTTGGTGGAGGTGAAGTTTCTTGGAGATCAAAGAAACAAGCTTGCACTGTCGACTCCACCATGACTACAAAGTTTATTGCCCTAGCTGTAGGTTGTAAAAAGGTTGAATGGCGCCATATTATTGCCCTAGCCGGCTAAGATTTTTGTTGTATGAGATACCAATTTGATCAAAGTCAATGACACCAGTATCCATACATTTTGTTAGTCAATCCACACTATCCAAAGTATATAGTAAAGTATATAATAGAAAATCTAGACATATTGGTTTAAGATATAACTATGTAAATGATTTAATTTTAAATGGATTAATATCCATAATGTCTATGAGAACTGAAAAGAATCTTGCACATCCTATGATCAAAGGTCTGACAAAGGACATAGTGTTGAATACATCATTGCGGATGTGACTCAAGCCCATATCTAGTTAGTCATCAATGGTGGAAAATCAACTCACACTTGAGTAAGATCAAGTCTTGAGTTCAATGATGAAAGTACACTATTAGAGTGATTGATAGTACTTGAATATAGATACATTTGAAAGGTTAAAAGTACTTGGACCATAAGTATAAAGTTGGAAGGTTGAGTTTTACTCTTAATAGACATATTGCATGAATTTATTGAAATATATATTATGGGTGTATTTCTAATATAATTTACCTATGTGAGGATGAAGTGAGGCTGCTATAAACGTTTTTAATTAACATGATAGAGTTTTTGGCTCAGTAGTTGTGTACCTTTTACTTATTTGAAAAGTCCCAAGTTCGATTCCCATGTATGAAGAGGTGTTATTCAATCACCATTTTAAAATGTTCAGTTAAAATATGAATGTTATTTGTATATACCTTTTCACAAAGTTGTATCTCTTTCTCAAGTGACATTATTTTACTATAAATTGTGTCATTTTGAAAAGAATGGAATAAAAAATTTGGCGATTACAATCCGCTTGTCTCATCCAATTTTTATACTCGAAGTCATCCAATGCTTCTCTAATGCATGAGTGAAGTGTATAAAATATTCTTTTGTAACATACTATTAAAAGATACTCTTGGTGTGTTAGTGCAAATCATATCAATGTTTTCAAAGTATCTTGAAGGGGATTCATTGTTCATCCCATTTGCATTTGATTGGTGAGAGTGAATCAAACCTAGAAGCTAGTATGATAACACACTTTAAAATTTGCTACATACAATTTTCATTAACAACTTCATTATTAAAGTTTTGCAATATTTATCACCAACAGGTCTAATAATGATATGAGTATGAGGGATTCCATAAACACTAGATACCCCTAGAAAAACCTTTGGCATTCACATTTACAATACCATATAGACCAATTTTTTAATTAACATTATCATCAGTTGAACCGCTAATAAGAGGTTCTTAAATAGCAACAAAGTCGAGGTTATAAACTCTCAAAAATAATATTTAATATGGGAGGGAAACAACTTGTTTCTAGCTCTCCTACGATTCCAAACATAGGAATTCATAAAAACAAAAGGAAAGTGTGAACAAAACTTCCCTAAAAGGCTAACTCACGGAAGAATTGAAACTCTCCATTTTTTTTTAAACAAAAATATAATAATAATAATAATAATAATAATAATAATAATTATTATTATTATTATTATTATAGTAATAATAAAAAATTATAATTAAAACAAATAACTTGTACCATATTAAAATCCTTTGTCTCCCCGAATGCTTTTGCCATTTTAATAACACTCTCCCACTTTCTATTTTCTCTCAAGTTCTTCACCACTACCACCACTTCAAACTCCTTTGCCGATTCCTACTTTATTAACAAATTCAACTTTTCACTAGAATTTGCACTCAAAGCTGTCAAAAAGGTTCATTTCAACTCTTAAAAACAAAAAACGATTCAGTTCTCAACTTCTCCACAATCCACGGTTTCACTCATGAGACCTGCAAATCAAAAGAGAACCATAACTTCTTACTTGCGATACCCACAAAGGGTTTTGCTAAAGTTTTAATTTTTACACTCCAAAGGTGTTTCTCCTTTTGACATTGTTCGTATGATTTGTTAGCTGAGGTCTTGCTTGCTACTATGGGAGTTGTTGGAGACCACACTTAGTTGATTCTCCATTGTTGTGAGTAGACGACGATGAATGTCACATTTTTATTTTACTATAATTATTATTTTACTCGTTTTTATGTTAAAGTATTTATTTAAAAATTTTGAAAATACAACCTTTGAAATTTTCTCGATTTCATCCTTTATTTATTTTAATTATCTTTGTTATATAATATGTTATTAATTTGATTTATGTATGAGTTATAAAGTATTTCTCGAATTTTTCACATAGAAAGTTTCCTTGGTGTCATACAAATTGTTTATTGAATCATCATCCTCCATAGTGTTTTCTTCATTTCGTCAAGAGGTTTAGGCTTGTGAGTGGATATGAAAAGATGGTTTGTTGACAAGGTCGTCGGAAGGGTTTCCATGATCGTTCTTTTTTGTGACATGGTTGTCTCTAATTTAAGGTTGTGATATCTTTTTGGCATGGGTACCAAATCATTCAAATTAATAGTGTTAAGAAAGTTTGTCTCCACATGGATTATGGGAAATAATGATTAGAATTTTGAGTCACTCATTTTCACACAATGTAAATGTTGAATCACTATTTTAACTATCATATTATTATAGTTACGTCAAATTAACATATTAGATTAAGATCAATTCTAATGCTCAAAATCTCTTTTCTATAATAATGAATCCTAATTCTTTAGGTGATCTAGTTTATTATTCAAAATACGAAAGTTATCCAATTTATCAGACACATATTAATACTTTATATTCCTATAGTAGATAATCAAACACAAACATCAGTTCTAAGTCCAAATGGTACTAATTATTTTTCAATAATAAAGTAATTCCTATATTCAGTTCGATAATGGCCAATCAACGAAAAATATTAAGAATAAGAATTTATGAATAAAAATAACAATCTAATTGTAACAATAAAAAAAATAAAATTATGCATAAGAAAGATGAAATCACTCTTCACTTCTTGCTTTCAATAGCGATATTTTCAAGTTCCCTCAAAAATCAGAATCCTTAAAAAAATATCAAATGTTGCTCATCTTGATACCGATCAAATATGTTTATAATATCTATAAATTATGATATTTTAAATTAAAATTTAATTTAATTCATAATGGAATCTAGAGAGGAGAATGAGTTGTTTCCCGCAAAACGGAACCGTGATCGACTAAGAGAAGGTCAAAGACGTGTTCAGTGGTGGATTTCGTATGTGAAGGTGAAGTTGTGTGTGCCCAGTGGCGGATCTTGCACAAAATATTTGGGGGAGTCGGGGAGTAACAAGTCATAATATAGTGTCACTCATAAAAAAAATACACATTAATTAAAACAATTCATAATTAAAAAATAGTATCACATTATATCATGTATCAATGATTAACATGAAAAAGTTTGTTAATAATTAATAGTTGAGTTGTTAATTAAGGTGTTAGAGTTTGTTGGTTCGAGATTAGTTAATTTATTATATTTTAGTAGTATAAATTCTAAGATGGAGTAGAAAGAAAATATAAGAGAAAAAAGAAGAGAGGCAAAAATTACTCAAAAATCAACCATAGAATTTAAGAATATTTTAATAATTTATAACTTTTATTTTGATAATATATTGTTAGTTATATATATATATATATAAATATAAATAAAAGAAATTTAAAAATATAGACTGCGCCGTTGCACTTCCCGCTCCAAGATCCGCCATTATGTGCGCCGTTGTCACTTGATAAGAGAGATATCTCAATTTGCTTCAATTTACAGCCTATGCATTTGACATTGATAACTATCTGAACTTGATTGGATAATCTATATTTATATTTTGTATTTTAAAAATTATAAAATAAAAATGAAGTTTGTTTTTATTTAAAAAGTCGGATCAATGTTCTTGACCATAATAAATAGAGAAAGCTGTATTATCGTCTTTTTACACATAGGAGGGTGCGAATGGCAGCAGACTTTAACAAAAAGGGTGCATGCAAAGTAAAACAAAAAATAAATACAAAACTCATTTTTATGTAATTTAAATGTACACAAATCAAATATAATCATTTATAAAACTTCTATAATTAGAATAGGAGTTCCAAAATATTAATATCATATCACGATAATTATTTATAAAATCAATAAAAATAATTAAAATAAAATAATAGTTAAAAATCAATAAAATATAATTATAGATACGTTTATTATTTGATCAAATGTACAAAAAAATATTACAACAATTATCAATATATATATATATATATATATATTAAATCACTAGAATTTTATCCTTTAAAATAAAATTATTTTTAGAGAAACAATTAAAATGGTTAAATATAATAATATTAGCAATTTATATTACCTATTAGTTCAAATCAAATATATATGTGTAAAACTATCACATCAAATCAAATACAGGAAAAATAATCACTAACAACATTAACATATATTAAGAGGATATTTAGAGTGTTACAAAGACGAAAATTGTCTATCATGAATAAATATCCTTAGGACCATTAGCAAAAAACATATCTCCTTTTACCGATTTTTAACAATTCATCTCTCAAGTCATTTATAAGGTAATTCTATGTTCTCAGATCATAAATCTCTAATAAAATGGATTAATTAGTTTGTTCATTAACAAAAACAATAATATGTTCATTTTAATCTCTAGAGTCACCCTTGACGGTGATTATATATTAATTGAAATGGTCCTTCAAATTTCTCTGCCCTTATAAAACATATTAAGATCTTCAATTAATTCATAAATATGTCCTCACCGAAACCGCATTGATTCTTTATGCATACAAATTTTTTACTATTGTTCAATAAAATTATTGCTCTTTTGCATTTTTGCCCATATTTATCATGAAAGGCTAAGAAGAAAATAAAAAATTATAATGATAGATTGGTATGAAGAAGAATGAACACAACTGTCCAACAATAGTTGTATGTGAGAATAAAATTATATGATCAATCTAATGAGTTTAAGAGACAAACACCATCCAGTATTAGTGTACTTAAAACACACTAATAATGTTTTTTTATATGTGGAAAACTCTAGAAGAGTCAAAAACTAATTAATTGATGTAAGCATAGATCATGATTTTTTCTTATTAAAATGGATCAAACGGATCTGTTTTGTAACATGCACATGTGATCAAATATGACTAAAATTCACAAGTTTGTGTATGCTATTATTTTGTTTCTTTTTCTAATTCTATTTGCATCTCAAGTCAGTGGTAAGAGTTTTTTTTTTCTTCAAAATTTACTTCTTTATCTTTTAAGTTTGTGTAGCTATTAAGTTTGTGTATGCTATTATCTTTTTTTTTTTCTTTCCCTAATTTACTTCTTTATCTTATACATAATCTTTCATCTAATTTCAATGAATCTTATGTATTCTTGTATAATCTCACAACATTTCTTGCAGCCTGCGAATATGATTCTCAATGTCCATGTTGTCCTCGTATTGGAACGTGCAGCTCGAATGTTTGTGACTGCAGCTAGCTATTATGGTTATTAAGCTGAAAATGAATATGTATGAAATAAATTCCTTCGAAAAATGGCAACTCCTTAAATAAATTTTATTATTTGAGAAGTTAGGACATTGTATTAGTCGATAAATGTAAAAATAATAATTACAAGTCATAATTTTTTTAACTATCATGATTTATTAATGCTATTATATATGAAAGATAGATAAGCTATTAGTGATGAGATAATTTTGCAATTTGTTGCTGAGTTTAGATGGAATTTTTGTTTAGTTTTGTAAAAATTGATTTTGCATTGAAATTTATGTGACAAAAGACCTCTTAATTTTAAATATACTCAATTGGAGAGACTTACTAGGTTATATAAAGTTCATTTTTTATTGTTTAAATTAGAAGATTGTTGTGTCTGTTAACAATAGAGAAAGATGTAGGAGAGAAGGAATCTAGGATTTCATAAGCAAATGAATAAAAGTGTAGAATGATAGAGTTACAATAACTATATATACAAGATAATAGAAAAATCTTAAATATCTTTACTTTTAATATATAATAATATTACTTAACATCTCTCTTCAAACTCATGATGCATTAACGGAGCATCGAAAGTTTGTCAACCAAACATGGAATAATTAATAGAACGCATCTTTGTGAACAAATCAACAATCTATAAGAAAGAGAAGACAAACGGTAAAATAATGGTTCTATGTTGAAGATGACAACGAGTAAGATAACAATCAATCTCAATGTGTTTGGTGCGTTCATAGAAGATCGAGTTATGAACAATTTGAATATCACCATTGCTATCACAGTGCATCGAAGTTGGCTCAAAAAGAGAAATACCCATATCATGCAACCAAATTATTTCAATAATAGTGGATGCCATAGCACAATACTCAACTTCTGTAGAAGAGCAACAAACAATGTCATGTTTCTTACTCTTCCAAGAAATAAGAGAGTATCCAAGAAAGATACAAAATCTGGTGGTGGACTTACAATTTATGGTCTCACAAGCCCAATCAACATCAGAATAAGCCTGTAACTCCAATGAGGAGGACAATGGAAAGATAAGGCTCAAAAATTGAGTTCTTCAAAGATAACGAAGAATACGAAGAACAACTGTCCAATGCACTCTAGTGGGAGAGACAACAAACTAAATGGGAACATGAACAACATAAGCAATAACAGGTCTGGTAATCGTAAGATATCCTAAGCTATCAACCAATGCATGGTTCAAAGTGGGATCTTGTAAAGGAACATCATCTGGGGGAGCATATTTCAAATTCAACTCAAGAGAATTATCTACTGCTCTAGTATTAGAAAGACAACTCCATTCAAGAATGTTGGCAATGTACTTGGATTGGGAAATAAGGTAGCCTCTAGGAGAGTAGGAAACTTCAATCCCCAAGAAATAGTGAAAAGTTCCGGAGTCTTTCATCTCAATATGCAATTTCAACTCATTGATTCCAATAACATCATCACTTGTAATAATCATATCATCAACATATAAAGAAAGAATAATGTGACCATAAGTGGTAGACCTTATAAACAATGTAAAATCATGTTCAATAGAGCGAAAACCAAGAGAAGTGATTGTAGTAGAGAATTTCTCAAACCAAGTTTGAGGAGCTTGTTTAAGACCATAAAAGCTTTTTTTTTAACTTACACACTTCCCCTTGATTATGAGAAACTCCTTGTGCAGGGATCATATAGACTTTTTCATAAAGCTCACCATTTAAAAAGATATTTTTAACATCCATTTGGGAAATAAACCATTGATGAAATTATGCAACTACAATAAGAGTACATACAATGGTAATCTTTGCTACAGGAGCAAAAGTTTCTTCGTAATCGATGTCATATTGTTGAGAGAATCCTTTAGCAACGAGATGTGCTTTATAGCGCTGAATCGATGCATCAAACTTAGTTTTGATGTTTTATATCCAACGAGCCCAACAACACGCTTTCCAGAAGGAAGAGGTACTAATTTCCAAGTATTTATTTCGTAGAATGCAGAGAGTTCTTATGGCATAACCTACGGCCAAAAAGGATCAAAAATAGCTTCTTTATAAGAAGAGAGGCTAGGAAAACTGTGAATAGAGGTTAAGAAAGATGTAAAAAAAACTGAGTAAGTGGAATAGATAAATTCTGGTAACTAAGTAGGCTTACCGCGACGAGAGGAGTAACAAGGAGGCGGGGACGGAGGATCAACAATCGCATGATGTAGTTGGACAACTGGGGCGACAAGAGGAACATCATCACGTGGAGTAGTGGTATTTGTCCTGTAATTCTCAATATTACAATCACTAGAAGCATTATCATTATGATCAAACAGATCAATATTGGTTTGTTATAAAGTCTTAGTAATATGAGAATAAGAAGAAACAAAGTAAAAATGGATGTGCTCAAGAAAAACAACATTAATTAAATAACCACAACAATCTAAAATATCAGAGGTTTACAACTTTCCTAAAGCTCCAATAAAAGCCAAATATTTTAATCTAGAAGCAGAAACATGTCCAAGGTGAGAGTGCCAAAAATAAAATCTAGAAGACAAAGAATTCAAGTGAAAACAGGATAGTAAGTCAGTAGTAGTTGTTGAGGTTGCATTAACTGGGACTTGCAGGTCATCCAAACATAAAGTCCCCCTATCTATGACATGTCCCAATCCGCCTCTTGGAATATGGATCCTGCACATAACAAGAAGTGGAAGAAAATATAATTGAATAACCAAAATCACATATTTGACTAATATAAGCAAGACTCAAAGTGAGAATAAGAATATAATAAATATTAGAAAAAGATAAGTTAGGTGTGGAGACATAACAAATGCTTGCTAATGGTATATGTGTGCCATCAGCAGTCATAACTGACACAGATGAGGCATGTTTCACAAACACAAAAGATTTATTATCATATGTCATACGGTGAGATGCTCCAGAATCGAGAATCCATATGAAGAAGATATACTTGACAGACTAGAGTAGTTCAAATTTTTAGTAGATGAGGCATACATGGCATGTGATTGAGTGACAAGAAGTGTTTTTAGTTGTTCTGCAATATCATATATTTGAGAAGTAGTCTCAAATGAGTATACAGAACTAGAAGTAGAGCCAATGGTCTGAGGAGTAGAAGTAACAACGTTAGATCATGACCCTCTAAAATTCATCTTATGGACTCTCCGTAATTTCAGACAATGTGCTTTCTAATGACAATTTTGTTTACAAAAATCACATTCATCACTACCAAGCCCAACTCTCCCTTGAGATTTTCCTTGGAGGATTCCCTTATCTGACATAGTAGAGTGGGTCTTAAGTATAACTTCTTCTGCCCATAATTCACTAACTATTGATTCAATATTAGGAAGAGGGGAACAATCCAAAATACTCACGATGGCCCTCAAAATCATCACGAACAACCATCAGAAACCCAACCAGACTTTGCTTCTCTATTTGATCAATGTATGCTTTGACAACTTTCAACTCAGTTGATTTCAAAAAAGGCAATTGATACAACGAATTAGTCATTTTCGAATAAAATTCCAGATTGGTCGTATTGTTCTGCTTAAGGGCTCTAATATCACTTTTCAACTGATAATATTTTGCAAAGTTGAGTGAACATACAAACGTTTCAAGTAATCTCAAATCTCATTAGCAGTATCATATTTTGCTAATTGCACACCTATAGACAACTCGAAGTAATTAATAACGCAAGTAATGATTTTTGCACACCTATGTTTGTACTCGCAATAATGCATTTTGCTAATAAAAAAAATGTGTATAATAAGAATTTCATGCATAAAGCATTGCGATTGTTGGTGTATGCCCAACACCATTCTATTTTATATTGATTATTATATGTATCATAGATTTAAATCATACATATCTAATTTGCTTATATGTACAAGACACCATTTATTATGTTATTAACCATATGATATAATAAAATTCTTATAATATATAGTCCGCTTAATAGATCATTAATTGTGACTTGATCGTAAGCCTCTATTAAACATTAGAAAACTATTCTTAAAGCATCCATAATCAAAGTATTATTGTTAATTCGGACGACAATAATACATCGAGACTATTATGTGAGTAGACAGATAACCATATCTCACAGGTGTTAGATAAGATATATTAAGTAATCACATAGGTATAACTATTACGAGTAATATTTACATTCAATTGATCCACTATAAAAATGCTACATAATTATTATGTAAGTGTCATTAGCGATTCTCATATGACTATAATGAGTAGTCTTTCGACCTGAAGTCATTACGATCCTTACATGGGGAGTTGCAGGCTTTATGGCCATCAAATATTGTTTATAACAAGATAATCATAAAGATGGTTATCGGGCCTGTAATAAACAATGTGGAAGAATGTGAATGATGTAGATATAATTCGCCCTGCTACAAAACAAGAGTTATGTTTTGGGCCACTCAATATGGAAAAGTATGATCATGCTATATTGGATCAATATGTGATATTAGATTCATTAGTTTACACATCTACTCTCATATCAAGAAACAAAGAATCTAACATTGCAAGGATGACACGTATTGTGGCTTGCATTGAATTAGACATTTGAATTTTCATTAAAGATCATATGGTAAAGATAACATGTTTGTTTTTCTAGTCCAAAAATCATTAGGATGTTCAACGCATAATTCATTAGAAAATGTTTTTGGTAATATTTTGTTACCTTTTCTTGTATTTGTGGTAATTTTACAATGAATTTATTTATTAATCATAATTATTTGCCTTTATTTTTGTTTTATTAAATTTATATATGAGGCTGGTTCTTCTTGTATTTGTTTTAACTCTTTTATTTTTACAGACTCTATAAATTCAAAATTAACTTCCCTTCTCAAGGCTTTTTAAGTGATTTTGGTACTTGATATGGAAAAATGATATATAATAAGGAAAGTTAAAGAGTTTCAAGTATAATTTGTAAAAATAAGGTTGTATATCATACTTTACTTTTACAAATCTTTGCTTTTAGTAATTTGTAAGATACTACTAACCTAGAAACATTAGCTCCACTCACTGCTAGAAAAACTGAATTTAGTGTCGGCCGAAAGCCCATGCTAATAGGCAAAAAGCTGACGCTAACGTTGATTTAGTGTCGATGTCGGGTCTAAGAGAAAACGATTGAAGCTAATACATAGCATCAGACAAATATCAACCGACGCTAATATATCATCGAACAAACCCACCCTAAGCCGACAATACCAACAAAAATTGAACATCCGACGCTAGTTATATTCGTTGACACATCACTTGAAAATATTCAATTATATCAGATGGCCGATGCTAAAGGTAACAAGTTGTTGTCAACAAAATAGTTAGCATCGGTGCCATTGATGCTACTGTCAAATTAAAGCTAACTTTATGTATAGTACAACGTCGGTATGGCCGACGTTGCGGTCAACAATAAAAAGTCAACAAAAACATTTGCATCGGGTCACTAATTCAAAGCAAAGCAATAAACTATAGTACAACATATCTACAACAAAAACACAATATACTTCATTTTCCTACTTCAAAATTCTCTTGCATTTTAAAAAGGGACAAAACAAATCAAACTAATTTACTTACAAGGGACAAAGCAAACTAATAGGAGGTATGCATGTAATAAGTTCTCTCTTATTATCTATGTTCTCTATTGACAAGGTCTCTAGGAACCCATTAATGACTAGATGTTTTATGTATAAATGTCATAGTGTTGAGTGTTTCTCGGAACCCATTAATGACTAGATATTTTATGTAATTTAAATTATGATTTCTTGTCTAGTCCATCCGAATATTAATTTATCAGTGTATTACCTTCATTCAGGTATACAAGTTTCATGTAACTAGTGACACCTTCAAAGTTATATAATTATGTATATGTCATGTTCTTATCGTGTTAAATATACATTATAAAGAAAAATTTCATTTGAGTTTACAAAATGATACTATGTACAAAATTGCATTTGAATTTTAGGATAAAAGTAAGAGATGGGCTAAAATGATTTCATAACCATCTACAAAATAGGAAGCCAATGTTGGTGTAGCTTCAAGGTTGCCACAAATTATCAACATTTAAGTACTACCAAAAATTTAAAAACCATTATGGAGAAAATGCCAGATACTTACGTAGTGAGAGGAGTTATAACAGGACTTGGCTCAACATGGGATTCTCCTCTAAAATCAAAGTGAGAGAAATACAAGAATTTTACATAAAAACTAAACAAGAACATTCACATGATGAAACTACAAATCCAAAAATACTAATATGAAGTCATTGTCCGGTAGTCGAAGCAGGAGGTTGAGATGTTGATGAAGGGGGAGGCAAATAACATGTAGGTTGGACTGCCTAGATATATAAATAACATAGCAAAAAGAAACAACATATCCAACCTGAATTCTTACGTAAAACAAGGAGTTTTATTTAATTCACATTGTTTGAAATATTAGTTTTTCAGCAACCACCTCTTTTCCAAGTTAACCAACAATTACCACTGAGTTATATGCAAAACTGAAAATGTCATAAAGCTTTCTTGTAGAAGTCAAACAAATTTTCTTGAAATCATGTCGTAAAGTATCGATTATCATAATATAAAGATACTTTAAATAAAATAGAAAGTACGTTATGAACATTGTTTAAGAAATTTTTTAACCTTGTCCAAACATTATCCAGAAATAGAAAACAAAAAACAAAAATCAGGAATTCGACCTTTTGGCTTATTATAGCATTTCAACAAGTGTATTGAATCGTTGATGTAATAATAGAATGGTAGTACCGAGTGTTGAACTCAAGGATTGAGTTTTATTATTGAATTATATTCAACTACTAAAATTGAACAAAAATGGTAGGTCTTCAACGTTGAAATGCTGTTCAGGCGGAGAACGACAGAAGCTTCAGTGCCTAGTTGTGGAAATGTGCCTTGGACGCGCTTCAAGCGCACACTATCTTCTCTCAAAAGTTTATTGCATTGTTCTCCTCTTTTGAGTTCAAATGTGGTTTCGGGGACTTCATGAAAGTTGCATTTTTGGATATTAGCTTTCATTTGCACTTAGTTTGACTCCAACTGAACATCTACAACTCCAGATATTGCTTAGATACTCCACATAGGTCATGTTGATTTCTTACCAAAATTTAGCACTACACTAAAACAAAGTAACAACATAAAACTACAAAAAATCTCTACTTAATCTAGGAAATAAGAACATAAAGATTTCATTAAATCAAATAACTAAAATTAACAAATTATATAAAATAACTCCTTATATTAACTAATGAATAAAATATAAATAAGACTAAAAACAATGAAAAATATGCATATGGTGAAGAGTCATCACAACCCCAAACTTAATATATTGCTTATCCCCAAGCAACAATTAATTTTAGATTTAGTACAGTTAAATCAAACCTAAACTAAATTTCTCATATCAAATCAAACTCAATTCTCAAAGTTTCGGGTACTACAAAATATTCATCAAGCTCCATGGTTGCTTATAAAAAAAACATGCAAAATTCAACTCTATCTTCACACAATCTCTGCAAAATTTCTCTCAAGTGTTTAGCAAAGACTATGAATGTATCACTCAAATCCTAGAACATGCAACACACTACCATAAGCTTGAAAAAACAATGCAAAAAACACATACACTTTTAGAGGACTTTCGGGTTGTAATAGGGCTTAGGTAAGGGCAGAACATTTTGGGATAGTAAGTTTTACTACTTGGATTTAAGCATACATTTTCAAATTATTCTACCACTTTTTATTTTTGTTCACCTTTTCATTTTTGAGATTCTCAAACATTCACAAAAGAACCAAGAAGGTGTTATTTATCAAAGTACACAAACTATTTTTTTTTGTTCTTTTTACTTCTTTTTGTTTTGATTTTTTGTTTTGTTTTGATTTTTTTAGAACCACCACCCCAAACTTAAAAGGTTGCTATTCCATGAGCAATCCCAAACTTAGAACTTTATCAAGAGGTGACAAAATATTTCCTACCTAACTCCAACTAAGCTGATGTAATTAAAGTTGAGTCTAACTTGTAACGTGGCTAGTAACGGAAAGAAAAGGGCAAGGATCACAGCGGTTAACAAAGGATAACATTTGCATAGGGTAATTAGAAAGACTCAAACGGCCAAATAAAATTGCCTCAGCGTTTGCATAAATTACAAGTGATGCAAGTCAGAATTAGTGCAAGTTCTAAAGGAATAACACATGTCTGGATAATCACACAACAAAGAATTAAAATGTTTAGACCCTAAAGCTCATATCTAGGATAATAAGAGAAAGTATGAACTATCAAAATAATGTGAAACATGCCACTAAAAAAGTTATTTATTTATTTTTTTTAAATGGAGACTTCGACAACCAAGTAATCAACGATGCATGTATTAGTGAAACTCATCAAGTTGAGCAATGATATGAGCAAAGAAATATAGTTTAAATTACAAAATCTGAAACAAATAGTTTAAGATTGCCTTTAAGTTGTTAATAATTCTTCATCATATTGCACGTTTACACACAATTAAAAAGAATGAAATTCAAATAACAAAAATAAGAGTGCAAAAATTAAAGTTACCTCTACCTATGGTTGCCTCCCACGAAGCGCTTATTTAAAGTCATTAGCTTGACGCCTCAACTATTGTCAAGGTGGCATATATGACAGGAAGAATACATCATCATTCTTCTTATTTTTGTTTGGTAGAAATTCCAAGAACTTGATAAATAAACGATGTTGCTTCCATGTCCTTTTCAATTGGACATTGATGGACAAGGCAAAGATTGAAAGTCGAACTTCATTAATCTCTTCTTTTTTATTTTTCTCCTTCGTGTTCTCCTCTTGTATTAATACTCCTCAACAAAATGGAGTTGCTAAAAGGAAACATCTTCATATTATTGAGATTGTTCGTTCTTTTTCGTTGTATGCTTTGGTTCCTAGTGAGTTTTCGAGGGAAGCAATTCTTATTGTTGTTCATGCTATTAATAGAACTCCATTGTCTGTCATATCATGCTTGTCTCCCTTTGAAAGATTGCATGCTTTTATCCCTGATTATTATTCTCTGAAAGTTTTTGGTTTTGCTTATTTTGTTCTTTGTCCATAAGTAGAGCGCATTAAGTTATCTTCTCTGTCTACTATGTATATTTTTCTTGGTTATGGGAATGGTCAAAAGAGTTATCATTATTATGACCTTCATGCAAGAAAACTATATTTTCCTCGTAATATTGTTTTTCTTGAGCAGATCCATTTTTACTATGTTTCCTCTAATTCTCGAGTTATTAAGAGTTTAGAACTAATCCATATTGGTTCATTTGGTCCTAATGATAACGTTTCTAGTGATTGTAATGTTGAGAATTGCAAGACAAATACTACAACTCCATATGTTGATATCCCCTTTGTCACCCCTAGTTGTCCAACCATCTCTAGCGATTTTTTATCATTCGTCTCTGCCTCATCATCTCCCCTCTCGTCACCGTAAGGCTACTCAACTATCTGATTTTTGTCAATTCCATTTGTTCAACATCGTTTGCTTCTTTCTTAACCTCCATTCACAATTTGTCTGAGCCTTCTTCTTATAAAGAGGATATTCTTGATCCTCTTTTGTGGTAGGCATGATAGAAGAACTCTCTGTATTGCACAAAATATATAATTGGGAATTAATAGCTCTTCCTCTTGGAAAGCGTACTATTGGTTCTCGTTGAGTATACAAGATCAAAATAAAGTCTGATGGGTTAGTTGAGCGCTATAAAGCACGTCTTGTTGCTAAGTGATTATCTCAACAATATGGTATGAATTATGAAGAAACATTTGTTACTGTAGCCAAGAAGACCACTATCCGTACTCTTATTATACTTGCATCTATTTGTCAATGGCATATTTCTCAAATGGATGTCAAAAATGCATTTTTAAATGGTGAGCTTCATGAAGAAGTCTATGTGATCCTTCCACAAGGAGTTTCTCAAAATCAGGGGGAAATGTGTAAGTTAAAAAAGCTTTCTACAGTCTTAACTAGGCTCCTCGAGCATGGTTTGAGAAATTATCTATTGTGATAACTTCTCTTGGTGTTCGCTCTAGTAAACATGATTTTGTATTGTTTATAAGATATACCACTTATGGTCGCATTGTGTTTTCTTTGTATATTGATGATATGATTATTATAGGTGATGATGTTAGTGGAATCAATAAGTTGAAGTTGTAGTTAGCCAAGCATTTTGAGATAAAGGACTTGGGAACTCTTCACTATTTCTTAGGGATTGAAGTTGCTTACGCTTCTAAAGGCTACCTTCTTTCACAATCCAAGTACATTGCCAACATTCTTGAACATGCTCATATTTATGATAATAGAGCAGTTGATACTCCTCTTTAGTTGAATGTGAAATATGCTCCCTCTAATGGTGTTCCGTTACCATATTCCACTTTGTACCATACTTTGGTTGATAGCTTGGTGTATCTTACGATTATCAAACCTGATATTGCTTATGTTGTTCATATTGTCAATCAGTTTGTTGTCTCTCCGACTACCGTATATTGGACAGTTGTTCTTCGTATTATTTGTTATCTGCGAGGAACTCAATTTTAGAGTCTTCTCTTTCTATCATTGTCTTCATTGGAGTTATGTGTTTATTCTTATATTAATTGGACAGGTGACACCATAGATCGTAAATCCACCACATGATTTTGCATTTTTCTTTGAGACTCTCTAATTTCTTGGAAGAGTAAAAAACAAGACATTATTTCTCGCTCTTCTACAGAAGTTGAGTATTGTGCTATGACATCCACTACTGCTGAAACAATTTGGTTTCATTAGCTTCTATCTTATGTGAGTATCTCTCTTTCTAAGCCAACTCCAATGCACTGCGATAACAAAAGTGTTATTCAAATTTCTCATAACTCGATCTTTCATGAATGCACCAAGCATATTGAGATTGATTGTCCTCTTACTCGTCATCATATTGAGGGGAAATATTATATAATATTATTATATATTAGTAGTAAGAGTAGTTTAAACTTTTCTATTCTCTTGTATATATACGTATTATAATCATGTCACATTCAAGTTGTTCAATTGGTTTATGAAATCCTAAAAGGCTGTCTGTCTTCCTCCTCTCTTCATCTTCCTCCGTTCTATGTTTGTCATTATTAACAATACACATAAAATCATGAGAATAATATGTTTTGAAATACTATTACTTTTAATAAAATAATTAAAATAATTAAAATAATTAAACGTAATATTAACAATTTATATTACTTATCAGATCAAATCAAATATGTATAAAATTATCACATTAAATTAAACACATATAAGAAAATCATTACAATATTAGTTGTATTATATATTAAGAAGAAATTTGGAGTGGTTATAATTTCCTATCATGAATATCCTTAGGACCATTAACACTTGATATATCTCTTTTATTAATTTTTAGCAATTTATCTCAAGTCACTTATAAGGTAATTCCATATTTTTGGACTATAAATGTCTAATGAGATAGATTAATAAGGCTCTTCATTGGAAAAAAA
>JBBPBT010001178.1:4342556-4356506 GCA_037974875.1 Cicer bijugum | reverse complement strand
TTACATTACTATCTACATCATTATAACATTAAGTTCCATTACATTGATTATTTTTATTTTTATTGATTTCATCCAAAAGTTCTCACTCTTTTATTATTTATGTTTAATTGTTCGTTCTTTAGATTTTATTCAAGACAAGGAGGAGTTAAGTTACACTCGAATAGTTACACTCATTTAATAATATTGTATTAATAAATATTTATTAAATCGTTTGATTAAAAGCTTCGATCATATAAATTATATATATAAACTTTGACATTAATCTATAATAATTTCATATATCATTTTGATGTGTTACTATTAACATCAATGGTATTATTGTACATATAACGTTACTGTTGACTCATCTTGATGACATGGAAAAAGATTATGAGTTATAATATCAAATTTTATAGATATGATTTACGCTCTCCATCTCACAATGAGTATAACTTTAGCAAAATAAATGTATCTCAAAATTAATGTCATTTTCAACTTTCGATGTAAATTTAATTATGTTTTTTATACTACTCTTTAATAATTACTAGAATGACTAGTTTGGTAAAATAAATTCTCTTTTTCTTTTAATTATTATATTTCTTGCTACATATACAAAAACCTTAAGTAACAGTTATTGTGAGATAGAGAGAGTATATGATAGTCATTTTCAACTCAACGGTTGACTTTAAAAAATATTTATCCAACGCTTAATATTATATATGAATGAATATAACTCTTAGTTTTACTCTTCGAATTTAATTTAATCTATATATATACATACTAAGTGAAAAAAATTTGTGTCCTTAAAAAATGAGTTTATGAACAGGTACAGATTCAAAACCGCCATTGATCGTGATTATATTATATTAATTGAAATGGACCTTTAAATTTCTCGAGGGGTGAAGGCACACATAGTACTAAGAGTACCTCTGCCCCTATAAAACACATTGCGATCAATTTATGCATAAATATGTACTTACCGGCACCGCATTGATTCTTTAATCATACAAAAAAGTTTCCATTGCTGAATACAATTAGCTATTTTGCATTTTTGCCCATATTTATCATGAAAGGCTAAGAAGAAAAAATAATAATAATAAAAGATTGGTAGGAAGAAGAACAGACACATATGTCCAACAACAATTGTATGTGAGAATAAAATTAAATGATCAATTTAATGAGTTAAAGATACAAACACCGTGCAATATTAGTGTACATAAAACACACTAATAATGTTTTTTATATGAGGAAACGTTTTTGAAACTCTAGAAGAGTCAAAAACTAATTAATCTATCGATGTCGGCATAGATCTTGATTTTTTCTTATTAAAATGGATCAAACGGATCTCTTTTGTAACATGCACATGTGATCAAATATGGATAAAATTCTCAAGTTTGTGTATGCTATGATTCTCTTTCTTTTCCTAATTCTATTTGTATCTCAAGTCAGTGGTAAGAGTTTTTTCTCTCCATAATTTACTTCTTTATCTTATACATAATATTCCATTTAATCTTTTTAACATCATAACATTTTTTGCAGCATGTGAATATGATTATGAATGTTCATGTTGTCCTTATGTTGGAACGTGCAGCATTACCTCAAATACTTGTATATGCTAGTATTAGTTAAGTTGAAAATGAAAAAGTTTGAAAAAATATCTGTTGAAAAATGTGAAGGGATTATTGCTCACATAAAAGTACTTTCTTGGGGCTGGTTCATATCGAGGGATGACAAAAGTTGTGGTTTACAATTCTCCGATTAGCTTAATAACCTCTTTGACTGTATTAGAATGTTGTAGTTGTTGCATAATTTTGTTATTTTGAGTTGACAATGGATGCTTTTGTGGAGTTCGGTTGTGACATAGGTGTCTACGGCAACCTCAAAATTCTCAACTATTTTTAAAAAAATACTACTTTTATAAGAGACATTTAATTTATAATTTATTCGATAAAAATTTATTTAAAATAAATTAAAGTTAATAGTTAACTCACATGTAAATCATTCACGTTGTTCCATCTAAAATGTTATATTTATATTTTATGTTTATAATATTCAAATTTTAAAATTATTCTTGTAATCTCATTAATATTTCTCCATCTTTTCTTTATCTTCACCCTATATTTGCGAGAATGAGTATAGTAGGGTGGTACAAAGATATAAATGTGATTTGATATATCATTTTGACTATGAATTTTATTCTAACATGTGAAAGTGATATTTTATATGTACATCTTTTCTTGTTACATGAATGAATATAATCAAATGACATGTATAATGTAAATTGATATGTGTAAATAGACTAAAATTTATTTTACCTAATTTTTTAATTATTAAAATTGTACTATTTTTATCAGACTCAATTTTTAAGATTAAAATAGGACTTCCAAAATCTTTAAGATGATCATAAACTAAATATATTAATTTTTGTAGACCGAATTATAATCTAGATGTCTATTATTAAAATACTGGAGAAAAAGTATTTTTAAAAAAATTACAAAAATCACTACTATAATTATATAATAAAATAAAATAAAATAAATTTTCCAATCTAAATTCTAACTTATTTTTAATTATTAAAATTACAATTAAAATTAATTTACTACCTCTCTTCAAAAAATTTTTTGTAAAAGTTACAATTTAAAGTTCTTATATACAGTACAATATTATACTTTTTATTTATTAATAAAAATTTAAAAAACTTATCATCCTAATATTTTAATTCAAGATCTGCTTCATAAGGCGGTATGAAACAAAGATGTAAAGAGTTTTGAGTAATCCTTTGTACTGGTATTAATGCATTTTGCTAATAAAGAAAAAGTTTGTATAATAAGAATTTCATGGATAAAGTGTGTTTTCGTTGGACAATTATAAGGGAAAATAAAAGTGAAAAGCAATTCAAATGGTTATGTTATAATTTTATTTTTAAAATATGAATACAATAATAATGATACAATATCTTTTTGTAAAAAAAAAAAAAACTTTATTCTTAGACTTAAAGCATCTCTACCCAAATTATTGTGTTTAGAGGGGAGTCTATCATACCATATTATTTTTAAGCATTTTACCCATTTTTGTTTCAGTAGTACAAGTGTACAACTCTTAGGAATCTAAATTGATCCCATAAATCAACTTAAAGTAAAGTTAATTAAATTTAAATTACTTTCTTATATATTTATCAAGAGATATACTTTTAAAACATTTTAAGATACATGTTAAATGGTAATCAAGAATAATGATAGCACAAGAAGACTGAGCCTAAAAATGTATGTTATGTGTCCTCCTTAAGTTGTTGTCTTGGTGCAATTTTAAATTTCTTAATTTGAATTATGGTTAGACACAATATTGGTTGGGAGCTTCTTGGACTTCTTCCAAAGCTACGTTAACAAAAGGCTTGTTCAACCTACTAAAGAGGCCGAAGGAAGAAGCTATGGCTTGAACATTTTAATTTCTAGGGTCTTGATGGTTTTGGTGGTGTGTTCTATTAAAAAATTGGAACATCACTGCTTTGGATGTTTAATCACATATTTCGAATCTTTTTACTAATTCTTGAATCCTTCCCTAATATAAGTTCCAATTTTTTCTTATACCAAAGCTACGTGGTGTAGATAAGTTATATTACAGACCTATATCTTTGTGCAAACTAAAATTTATGACATTTTATTGTACAATTTTCATGTTAATCTTTTTAACACTATAGATAGATTAATTAGAAACTCCATTTAGTCGAGAAATATTAGTACATAAAATATTGTTAATATGACTCGGCACAAATTGTGTTATTCTCTAAATAATTAAGGCATTGGCATTCAATCTTTAAGAACCATTATTGTGCTCAAATTGTGTAGGGAAATGTGTTGTCTGATAAAAAATGTGTGATATATAACGTTGGGTGGGCTCATTCCCCAAATGGAATCCATTAATTTTATTAATATTATTATTATTATTATTATTATTAGTATTAATATTATTATTATTGAAATAAAGTGGAAAAAAAAAGTTTTAATAAGCTTGACCCACGTGAAGGAAATAAAAGGAAATTAGTAATCTCTAAGAATTAGACTGAAAGAGAATGGCTGTCAGAGAAGAAAAATAAGAGTTTGGTTCCGGTGGTGGTAACAGGTGTGTAGCAAACTTGCTCCGTTTGATCTACAAATTTAGTAAGTTATTTCTACCACTGAGTTTGTTATTTTAATATACAGTTTGAGTAGTTTTATCTTCTCTGAGAGTTACTTTGACATATCCACTTTAATAGAAGGTTGTTATAGGGTTGTTATTGTTGATTGATGTACCCTATTGTTATTAGGAAGACTCAGGTGTACCCATTAATTATTATAGTGGAAGTTTTACTGGACTAGGTAGCGTAGTTTTTATTCTCTCAATTTTAGGGAAGTTTTCCACGTTAAAATTGTGCTTGTGTCATATTTAATTTTCTGTCAATTATTATTGCTCTTGGAATTGTATTTTTCTGTTTGGCCATTTATCTGCACAGGTGGAGGAAAAATATTTCGCATTATTGAGATAATTATCTCTGATTTTTCCCAACAAAGTGGTATCAGAGCTAGGTTATTTGATTTGTGCATTTAAATGGAGGAGGAAAATAAAGATCCCAATATGATTAAACTCAACTCTTCTAATTACACACTATGGAAGACTCTATGGAAGACATGTTATACAATAAAAATTTGTAGGATCCTATTAAGGGTAACACTGCTAAACCCGTAGATAAATTTGACGTTGCCTACAAGAAGATGAATAGAAAGGCAGTGGCGTTGATCAAGCAGTGGTTGGATTTTAGTGTATATCCACATGTTGATACTGAAATAGATGCTAACAAGATGTGGGAAAAATTAAAAGAGTTGTATGAACGTAATAATGTGCAAAATAAAGCATTCTTGATTCAAAAGCTGATGAATATGAAATACAAAGATGGAGTATCAATGGCAGAACATATGAGTATTTTTCAAAATATAGTGAATTAGTTGACAACCGCAGAAATTAAATTAGATGATGAGTTGCAAGCGTTGTTATTGTTGAGTTCCTTGCCTGATAATTGGGAAGTCCTTGTTGTGACGTTGACCAATTCAACTCCAAGTGGAAAGTTGAAAATGTCAACAATTAAATAGAGCATGTCGAATGAAGAAGCTCGAAGAAAGGAAAGTGGTTTGATTGGTTCTTCTTCCAAGTCAGAAGCACTAGTTACAAAGTCACGAGGGAGAAGTCAATCTAGAAACTTCCATAAACGCGACAACTTTGAAAGTCGTAGCAAGTCAAGAAGCAAGTCGAGGACTAGAAAAGAAGTGATATGCTATCATTGTGGCAAAACGAGTCACATAAAAAGAAATTACATGTTCCTTAAGAGAGATCAATCAAGGGAAAAAGATAAAGACAAAGAGAAGAAAAATGATAAAGATACAACAACAATTGCATCTGTTAATAATGTCTACATTGTTTGTGATGATAATTTCATAAACCTTACATGTCAGGATTCAACTTGGATTATTGATTCGGGTGCCTCATATCATGTTACTCTTATGCGTGATTTGTTCTCATCTTACAATGTTGGTTATTTTGGCATGGTAAAAGTGGGAGATGAGGGAGTATGTAAAATTATTGGTGAGGGAGATGCTTAGGTTCAAACTGTGATTGGTTGCAAGCTTCAATTGAAGAATGTTTGACATGTTCCTGATATTCGTCTCAATTTGATTTCGGTGAAAGTCTTGGATATTGATAATTATCACACTTACTTTGGTTGTGGTGGTATATATAAAGTCACCAAAGGGTCCTTAGTGGTTGCAAAGGAGCAAAGTTCCACTTCTCTCTATAGGATGCCTACGAAGCTATGCAAGGAAGAAGTGAATGCAATTGAAGATACATCTTCTGATTTATGGCATATGCGCCTTGGTCACTTGAGTGAGAAAGGACTCAACATACTTGCGAAGAAAAATTTTCTTCCCATGAAAGGTACATCTCTAAAAACTTGCACTCATAGTTTTGCTGGAAAACAACATAGAGTTTCCTTTCATAATAATGGTCCTCATATGAGGCAAAATATTCTTGATTTAGTTCATACTGATGTTTGTATGATGGATAGTAAATCTCTTGGTGGTGCATCATATTTTGTTACTTTTATTGACGACCACTCTAGAAAAGTGTGGGTCTTTCCTTTGAAATCTAAAGACCAAGTATTTGAGGTCTTCAAACATTTTCATGCAAATGTTGAAAGAGAAAACGGAAGGAAATTGAAATGTGTTCGATTAGATAACGGTGGTGAATACAGAGGTCCATTTGAAGAGTATTGTAGAGAACGTGGAATCAGGTTTGAGAAAATAGCTCCAAAGACACCTCAACATAATGGTGTTGCAGAGAGAATTAATCGTACGATTAATGACAGAATCAGATGTATGCTCTCATGCAACCTTATCGAAATCCTTTTGGGATGAAGCAGTGAAAACTACAGTGAATTTGATCAATCTTTTCCTTCTATTTCACTTAATGGTGATGTTCCAAATAGAGTGTGGACAGGGAAAGACATCCCTTACCGTCATCTGAGAGTTTTTGGTTGTAGATGTTTTGTTCAAGTTCCAATAGATGAGAGGTCCAAGTTTGATAGTAAATCAAAATAGTGTATATTCGTCGGTTATGGTAATGAAGAATTTGGTTATAGATTGTGGGATTCGTTTGACATTATCAGAAGCCGATATATGACATTTCTTGAAGATTAGGCTGTTAAAGATTTTGATAAAGCTGAGAAACATAAACCAAATTCCAGAAGTTACAATGATGTTGCGCCTAAGCCCCTACAAAAACTCTTGTAGATAGGGAAGATATACAGGTAGATGATGAGAATGTAACTGATGATCATGTGTCTCACCATGATGATCACCATGATGAGCAAGTTGAGCCACCAGTCGAATTTGAGTTAAGAAGATCTACTAGAGAATGTCAACCTTCTCAAAGATATCCTCCACATGAGTATGTGATGATCACTAATAGTGGAGAGCTAGAGTACTATCAAGAAGTTATTACAAATATTGATAAAGAAAAGTGGCTGAAGGCCATGCAAGAAGAGATGACTTTCTTTCATGGAAATCACACATTTGATTTGGTAAAGTTGCCTAATGGTAGAAAAGCACACAAGAACAAATGGGTATACAAGATAAAGGCAGAAGGTAATATTTCTCAACCAAGATACAAAGCAATATTGGTTGTGAAAGGTTTTAATCAGAGAAAAGATATTGACTTTGATGCAATTTTTTCACATGTGGTGAAGATGTCCTCTATTCGAGTTGTGCTTGGGTTAGCAGCTAGGTTGAACCTAGAAGTTGAACAACTTGATGTGAAAACTGCATTCATTCATGGTGATTTGGAGGAAGAGATCTATATGGAGCAACTAGAGGATTTCGAAGTCAAAGGTAAAGAGCAACTTATGTATAAACTGAAGAAAAGCTTGTGTGAGCTCAAACAAGCACCTCGACAATGGTACAAGAAATTTGATTCTTTCATGGAGAAACATGGGTATGGTAAAACTACTTCTGACCATTGTGTGTTTATCAAGAAATTATTTGATGGTGATTATATTATTCTCTTATTATATGTGGATGACATGTTGATTGTTGGTCATGACACTAAGAAGATTTAATCTTTAAAGATTTGAAAAGTCTTTTGTAATGAAAGACTTGGGTCCTACAAAGCAAATTTTGGGTATGAGAATCACTCGTGAAAGAAAGAATAATAAATTGTGGTTGTCTCAACACAATTATATTGAGAAGGTGTTAAAGAGGTTTAACATGAGCAATTGCAAACCTGTTAGTACTCCACTTGCTACTCATTTTAAATTGAATTCTGATAAATGACCTACAAGTGAGAAAGACAAAGAAGAGATGAAGAAGGTTCCTTATGCATCTGCAGTTGGTAGTTTGATGTATGTTATGGTATGCACAAGGCCATATATTGCTCATGCAGTTGGAGTTGTTAGTCGATTTTCTCTCTAATTCTGGTAAAGATCATTGACAAGCAGTGAAGTGGATTCTCAATACCTCAGAGGAACTTCCAAAGTGTGTTTATGCTATGGAGGTGGTGAACCTGTCTTGGATGGCTACACATATGCATATATGGCAGGTGATCTTGATTCTAGAAAATCTACTTCTAGTTATATGATGATGTTTGTTGGGGGAGCTGTGTCTTGACAATCAAGACTACAAAAGTGTGTTGCTTTATCTACTACTGAAGTTGAGTACATTGCAGCAACTGAAGCTTCCAAAGAACTCTTGTGGATGAAGAAATTTCTACATGAGTTAGGCCTCAAGGAAGACAAGTTTGTGTTATTCTATGATAGTCAGAGTGCGATCCATCTCAGCCAGAATCAGACTTTTCATGCAAAGTCGAAACATAGTGAAGTGTGGTATCATTGGATACGAGATGCACTGGAAATGAAGTCATTTTAAATTGTGAAGATTCATACTGATGAGAATGTCATATATGATGATGAAGACCTTGCCTGTGTCGAAGATGATATGTTATAGAAAGAAAGTTGTCATGGTTGAGCAGTATCTTCTCACTTGAGTTGTGAAGGGGAGATTGTTGGGTGGGCTCACTCCCCAAGTGGAATCTGTAACATCCTACTTTTTTTTATACATTTTTTTTTATTTCGAATAAAATATATAATTTCCCATGTAATTTCAAACAAACAAACAAATAAGTCATTATTAATTTAAAAATCATCATTATCTCCATTAGATACTTAATACTCAAATTATAAGGTTCAGAAATGTTGTAACAAAATGATAATTGGCATAGACTAGAGTTCAACATAAATAAATTTCCTAAAACTAACCACCATTACTCCTAGGATTAAATGAGATGTTCCATCTATTTTTCTGAAAACTTTCCCGATTGTGCAAGTAGATTAGGAATGTCATCTGTCCAAAAGTAAGAGTCATCTCCAAAATACTTACCAATATATAATAAATAAATAAATAATAAAATAAATAAATAGATCAAAATGAATAAAGCAGTACAATACCTACATAATTATTGGCATTATTCTATTCAAATTGCCACGTATACAGTAACAATTAAAAGATAACAGTACAATATTTACGTAATTAATAACATTAGTTCATCCAAACAACAACTAGGAGGTACACTGAAAATACAAATATAATATTATGATATTTGTATAATTAATAATAATAATAATTAATCCTACAAATATAATACTATGATATTTGTATAATTAATAATAATAATTAATTCGTACAATATTAAGGCATCAACATCATTAATAACTAAGGGGTATAATAATCATAACAATATATCATGTTAATTCACTCAAAATGACAAGCAGGAACAAGTAATGATATAATAACATTAATTCACCCGACAACCAGAAGACACATTGAAAATACAGATATAATATTATAATATCTATTAATCCATACAGACAATCCTACAATAGAATACCACGATATCTACATCATTAATAATATTAATTCACTCGAACAATTAAGAGGTACAGTAATAAAATAAGTACAATATCACATAATAATTCACCCCAAAATTACCAATATAATATTATAATATCTATTAATCCATACAGACAACCTTACAATAAAATACCACGATATCTACATCATTAATAATATTAATTCGCCCGAACAATTAAGAGGTACAGTAATAAAATAAGTACAATATCACATAATAATTCACCCCAAAATTACCGGCAGATACATTCATGAGTATAATATCCACATCATTACTAACATTCATTATTAACATTGTCATTCATTATTAACACTGTCTCATTTTTCATCATTAATAACTAAGAGGTATAATAATCATAACAATATATCATGTTAATTCACTCAAAATGACAAGCAGGAACAAGTAATGATATAATAACATTAATTCACCTGGCAACTAGAAGGCACATTGAAAATACAAATATAATATTATAATATCTATTAATCTATACAGACAACCTTACAATAGAATACCACGATATCTACATCATTAATAATATTAATTCACCCAAACAATTAAGAAGTATAGTAATAAAATAAGTACAATATCACATAATAATTCACCCCAAAATTACTAGCAGATACAAGTATACTATCCACATCATTACTAACATTCATTATTAATATTGTCTCATCCAAACAAACACATACAACCGTATATAAACTTATCAGTATAATATATATATCATTAATAACATTATTTCAACCAATTATCAGGAGGTACAATGTATCATTTATCTTTATAAAACACTAATCACATTTAATTCAATGCATACTCAAACAGACCTTATGACTTAATCTATATGCCAATGTAATGATTCCGGAATATCGCCTCCCCTGCAAGGGCTTAATGGGTCCTTCCAAGCAACACCACCAACTCAAAATCCCCGCAAATATATGTGGGCTCCAACCATTTATGGACGCTCCACCCACTACAAAAAATGATGGATTTTGTGAGGGCCAAAAGCCCTCACAAAGGGCAAATAGCAGCCACAAAGAAGCTGGTCACAAAATTTTGTGAGGGCTTTTGCAGCCACAAAGTGCCTAAAACAGGTTGGCATTTGTGAGGGCTTTTGAAGCCACAAAAGACAGGCATTTGTGAGGGCTTTTGCAGCCACAAAAGTCTGCCTTTGTGAGGGCATAGGCCGCCACAAATGACAGACTGAATTTTTCTGATTGGACCTTTGTGAGGGCCCAGGCCGCCACAAATTCCCTCCCTCCTTTGTGAGGGCTTTTGGCCGCCACAAATGCCATCCTGATTAAAAAATAATATATTTTGTGACGGCTTAGGCCGCCACAAAATAATACGTATTTAATAAATTAATTTTTAAATTCAAAATTAATAGTTTATTATAATATTATAATATAATAAATTAATATAAATATAATATTAAAATTATAATTATAATTATAATTAAATTTAAATTTAAATTATAATTAAATTTAAATTTAAATTAAATTTAATATATAATAAACTAATCTAAATTTAATTAAAAACTTAAAATAAAATATTTAAATTAAAGTTAAAGATTAATAATTAAATTAAAGATTAATTTAAATAATAAAATATTAATAATAAAATATTTAAATTAATAACAAAATATTTTGTATAGAGAGAAGGAGGAGAGAATAGTTAGAATAAGATTTTAGAGAGAAGTTGGATGTGAAAAAGTGAAGGAGGAGGGGAGAAAAATATATATAGTGTTACCTTGAGCATTTGTGGCGGCCAAAGCAGCCACAAAGTCCACGTAGGTTTAAAATTTTGTGGCGGCCTTTGCAGCCACAAAGTCCATGTGCGCATTCCTTTGTGGCGGCCTTTGCAGCCACAAATGCCACTGGTCACGTCAGTCCTTTGTGACGGATTTGGCCCTCACAAATTGATTTTTTGTGGCTGTAAAAGCCCTCACAAAATCCTTAAATATTTAACTGGATTTTGTGGCTGCCTAAGCCCTCACAAAATCACAATGTTGTGATTTTGTGAGGGCTTAGGCAGCCACAAAATCCAGTTAAATGTTTAAAAATTTGTGAGGGCTTTTTCAGCCACAAATAAAGACCAATTTCAATTTTGACATTTGTGAGGGCTTTTTCGGTCACTAATTTGTGAGGGTTTTATTCGGCCACAAAATATTTATAAAGTTGACCACAAAATGGTGTTTTTCTTGTAGTGACCACACGACTATGAATGAACGGATGAATATGAATGCATGAATGTGGACCCTTTAATAAATCATTAATATAATGTGATACTAACTTATTAATGACATTTCACATATGACATTTATTATTCACACCTTGAATATGTTCAATACAACCATTATAACAACGTATCACATTACATTTATTTCTTACACTTTGAATATATTCAACAAAACCATTATAACAACATATCACATAATATTTATTTTCCATACTTTGAATATGTTCAACATAACCATGAATATAACATGTCACACCATATTTATTTTCCAAAATTTGATAAAATCATTTCAACATAGTATATATTTAATCTCATAATTTCTAAAATAAATACAATCATACATTCCAAAATAAATACAATCATATATTCTAAAATAAATTATAAATATATAATTGGAGTGATGCCCTTACCGATATGAGTGCCGTTATTAAAATTCTCACGCAGCTACTCTTGATGGGATGAATCACTAACTCCTTCTTGGATGCCCGACGTCCGTTTTATTTTTTCCTTTTTATTAGTAGAAATGGAGAACGTAGAGTGGGGAGGAGTGGAGAAGTTAAGCCGACAGTGGGTAAAGTGGCATCATTTATTTTTAACTGGTTGTCAAATGATGCTTTTATTCGATTATCCACCATTTTATTAATATTATTATTATTAGTGTTACTATTATTATTATTATTGAAATAAAAAGAAAAAAAAGAAAAAAAAAATAGGTTTTAATGGGTTTGACCCACGTGAAGGAAATAAAAGGGGTTTAGTAATCTCTAAGAACTATACTGAATGAGAACGGTTGTCAGCGAAGAAAAATAAGAGTTTGGTTTCGGCAGTTGTAACATGTGTAGCAAACTTACTTCATCTACAAATTTAGTATGTTATTCCTACCACGGAGTTTGTTATTTTAATATAAAGTTTGAGTATTTTTATCATCTCTGAGAGTTACTTTGACATATTCACTTTAATGGAAGGTTGTTATAAGGTTGTCATAGAGTTGTTATTGTTGATTGATGTTCTCTATTATTATTAGAAAGACTTTGTTGTATCCATTGATTATTACAGTGGAAGTTTTATTGGACTAAGTCCGTGGTTTTTATTCTCTTAATTTGAGGGAAGTTTTCTACGTTAAAATTGTGCTTGTGTTATATTTAATTTTCTATCAATTATTATTGTTATTGGAATTGTATTTTTCTGCAAAGTGCACATGTGGAGAAAAATATTCTATATTGTTAAGATAATTATCTCTAATTTTTTTCAACATATACAAGTTATATGAATATAATATGGATATTCTTAAACATTCAAATAATTTTATGTGCAACATTTTTATAGCATGTTCACTCACTATATCAAAAATAGGTGTTTTTCTAATTGAGGTTTTAATTAATCGATAAATAACCATGATTATACATAATTAAATCTTACATTCTATTTTAATAGTATCTTACAATCCAAGCATGCAACTATGTTTTACTCAATTGAGCTAATTATTGTCAAGACTTATCATGTTTAAATAAAACTACATAAGAAACCAAACTTCCACTTATTAAAAATAGTAGCAAGATACAAATGCAAGTATATAAATTGCATTGACCTCTGATGCTTCAAACAATATTAGAGTTAACAAACAGAGCAATACAAGTTTAAAACATGAGAGTTGAAACATAATTATGAAATCAAACTATTTGCTGGGTATATATTGTTCTTTCTCTTACCAACATCTAGAAAATGTTCAAGTTGTAGCTTCTTCCTTTGACTTCTTTAGGTGATGGAACAAGCCTTCTGTCAAAACATCTTTGGAAGAAGTCAAAGAAGCTCCCAATAGGTTCAGTGCCTAACAATATAGAGATAATTAAAATCATTATATGTTCCTTTTTTTAAAGAGTCTTAATAGGAAGGGCCACTTAGTTTTACACTATATTATCAATGATTATTATGAGTTAGTCGATGATTAATATTTTATAATAATTTACAATAAATAATTATTTTGGTGTTTAAATATGTTCGACATTGTCATTATAATTTTTAAATAGATTAAAATTATAAATATATATATATATATAATTGTTTTTTTATTAGTATTCTATAGACCATATTAGTTAAAGAAAAACACATTTGAGAATTAATTTAAGTAACACAATACACATTTATGAATCAAAATAATTAATAAAAGAAGTTTTAAAGTATTTTCAACACAATTATGTACTATTGTAACAACCTCTCACATTTTTTTGAACAAAATTAAATTTGAATGTTTAA
>JBBPBT010001178.1:4329322-4342002 GCA_037974875.1 Cicer bijugum | reverse complement strand
CATTTTATTTTAGTCACTGAAGTTCCAAACATTAAACATTTTGGTCTCTTAAGTTACAAATATTATACACATTTTTCCTTTCAAATAGTGTATAACATTTTAATTTAATAGACCAAAATATCTAATATTTTACAATTTAATAAATCTAAATGTTTGATATTTATAACTTACAAGATTAAAACAGAACAAAAATAATCTAAGAGATCAAAATATCTAATATTTGCAACTCAAAAGACTAAAATAAAACGAACAAATATTTAAATACCAAAGTGAAACATTAAATTAACTTTAAGTACCGAAAATGTAATTTAACTTAAAAAAAAATTAATTAACGAAGATTGTTACCTCTATCTCTCCAATGCTAACTATATGCTCCTCCAAATCATCCAATGGTATATTCATCTTATGCAAAAATGAAATGCTAGAAGTATTTGCAAATGGTGTCACATGCAAATCATCCCACACAACAAATAATGACGGTCTCTTAACAAATCCCAAAGCATATTCAATTTTGCCCAAAGGTGACCTTGGATCAAAAACCCTCATGGCTATTGGATTTTTTATCAAACTTTTTTCCTTTGAAATCACTCCATTCACATTTGAATAACATATATGATTTTTAACCACACCTTTACCATACCAATAAGTATGATTATATTCTTCACAAAGATTTTTTAAGGGCTGCTTCATACATCCAAATTGAGAAGCCACTCTTGGATTTGGTAAAGGATTACCTAAAGGACTTATGAACCATGAAGGATTGAATTCTTTCACACTTTTGTGCAAGTTATCTATGCTTCCAATAGAAAAATTTCCATTCAATTGCTTTAGAATAGATCCAATAGGTGTTGTGAGGAAACTAAATAGAAAATCAATAAAATCTCCCTCTGCTTCAGCATATAATATCTTTTTCTTTGATTTTCTCACCATTACCTTGAGTTTTATATTAGTCCAATTTTCAATTTTTGGTCCTAGTTTTGGTGAGAAAGTGTACGTCCTTTTAAATTCTCCATTTGCCAAAAATACATCAGTAAGAGGAGATGTGGAGATAAATGATTGCTTTAGTAAGTGCAAAATCTGAAAAGCAAAAATAGTATGAATACATTATTAAACTAGAAAATTTTCATATTATTTTCTAACATTTATTTCACATATCTTTACCATTCACAAGCTTACAAGTAAATTATGGAACTCAAAGAAGGTTATTTTTTATCATGCCCATCTTTCAAACATTATGAAAAAAACATAAGTCCTAAAAAAATTTCATTTGCATTTAATAAAAATCATTTGAAAAACTTTTTTTCCCCTCTAAAGTGATAGATTCAATTTAAAGTGTAATATAAGAATCTCAAAATATAGTTATTTTCTAAAACACTCCTTACTTATGAGTATATATTTGTATGCAATTTTAAGAACAGATATATTCATAAATATTAAAAAATACTTACTTTACTCTCTAAAGTGAGACACTTTTTTTTAACTTACATCTATCATATAAACACTTTAGCATGAAATATGAATAAAAATTTATAGAAGAAACAATACCTCATTCAAGCCAACATTCAAGGAAATTTGTGTCAACTTATTAAAATTTTTGTAGCCAAGTTGAATAAGTTGCTGAACAGAGTTACCAGGAGAGTTTTGCAACACTTTCAAATCATTAAAAATCAAATACAGAGTTCCTTTCTTAACAAAAACACCATCCTCATTATTATTACCCTCTTCACTAAAATCACCATGCAACTTCATTTCTTTGTCCATCAATTTCCCACAAGAACAACTAGCTCCATCAAAAGTACTCAAAAACAAATCATTCCCTCTACAACACCTTCCACACATAAAGTACTTTTTAGGCTCAGTATCATCCAAATTTAACTTCAAATTCTTGCAAAGTGACTCACAAGAATTTCTTGGACAAAGCAACATTTCTTTGCATATATTGTTCCAAAAAACACTATCACTTAAATTTTCAACACTCTTGTAAAGATTGTTGATGCAACCAATATTTTCTTCTTGTGGTTGATCATCATAATCATGAATATTATGATGTTGATTTTTGGAGACAAGCCTTATGATGGTTCCTAATGGAAGTGTGAGAAAACTAAATAAAATGTCTATTAAGTCACTTTTTGATTCAGCTACAACTACTTGGTTTTTTTCTTTGTCAACCAAAAGTCTCAAAGGAAACTTTGGTTCTTGCTTTGAAGCCATAACAAAACCACACATTTTTTAGTGCAAAATTTGATATATCTTTGGTGTTGTGTTTTTTTTTTTAACATGAATTTGTTTGATTATTTTCATGTTATTATAAAATAGTGAAAATGGAAAGAGAGCAAAGGAAAGGGAGAAGCTTCCTTTGTTGTACAGCATGGTTGAGATAATGTCATTTTGTTTTTGTTGTTTGTAAGAAAAAGTGAAAGGGATTGTTTTGTAGTTTGCTAAAGTGTTGGAATAGTGAATTGCACATAACTTTCCCTAAAGTGTTTGGAAACGAAGTAGCACCTCCTACGCTACTAAAAATATTTTGCAAACATCTATGAAGTTGGTTTCTCGTAGATCTTGACACTTTGAGAAATTGATATCTTGTGTTAGAGGTAAAAGGCAAGTTCTATGATTTATACGTATGGTGCCAAAATCTATGGAACAGATGGATTTAGATGATAACCAATTGATTAAAACAATTCACTAACTCATTCAATCCATCTATTATCATATTTAATATTTTAATGGATGGATATTCATTCCATACTTACAAAAATAATTTTTTTATTATTTATAAAAACAATTTTATTTATTATTTAAAGAAACTGTTTTGTTATAAAAAATTATATATATCTAAAAAACTATTAATATTTAAAAAATAAATAACTTTTAAAAATAATTTTATAGTTTAAAGCATTTTTTTGTTTAGGAAAAAAATACTGTTTTTTTAATTATTTAAAAAATTATTTTATGTTATTTTAAAAATATAGTTTTTAATTATTTTAAAAATATAGTTTTTATTTATTTGAAAATATATTTTTTAATTATTTTAAAAATATAGTTTTTAATTATTTTAAAAATATAGTTTTTAATTATTTTAAAAATAAATAAAGTATCTCTTGGCAGTGGACAACGGAGATTTGATGACCACCACGGCAATTCAAGGTGGTTGATAGCCGAGCTTCGATGATCAACCGCCACCAACCATTTCATATTATTAAATTAATAATTAATAAATAATAATGTTTGAAATGTTACTCTTTTTAAATAATTAAAAAGATTAAAAGACAAATTCATCACATAACATATATTTCATCTTACTTATTTGGCATCTAATAGTCATCATTTATCATTTACAACACCTTAATGGGGGCTAAATGACTCTTGGAATGACAGAAAATAGAGCGTTCAAGGCTTGGGTTCTGTTGATTGTTCATTTTGAACGTTGAAAGGGACAAGAACCAAAGGTTCTTTATTGTAATAATTATCTGAATTCTTTGATTATAGTGAAAGTTAACTCGTGTTACGTATGGGGAGAAATTAGTTCAATGATGTGAGAAATGACACTCAAATTATTAACCACTTTGGGCCTCTATATCTTTGTTGGGCCTTTTTCCTTTTTCTTTTTGTGGGTTTTGATAGTTAATTAAGGAGAAATGTACCAGGCACCCCACCTTTGTACCTGCCACCCCCACATGCATGATGAAAAGACCATTATACCCTCCATCTCATCTATAAAAACCCCAATAAATTTTCACTTTCACTTTTTACACACCCCATTCGAAAGTTTCAAAGTTTCGAAGTGCATCCAACCTCAGTTTCGAAGATTTTACAGTTTCGAAGTTAAAACAGTATGTCTCTTTCGAAACTTTGCTTGTGTTTGAAATTTTCGAAAGTTTTGCAATACTCGAACATTTGGAAAGTTTCGAAACGTAGGAATGTAGGAATGAAATCTTTGAAACGTAGGAATGTAAGAATGAAAGTTTCAAAATGTAGGTGAAATCTTCGAAAGTTTAGAAAAGTTCGAAACTGAAGGAATGAAACTTTCGAAACATGCAGTATGAAACCTTCGAAATGAAACTTTCGATGTTGAAGGAAAGTTTCGAATGCAAACTTTCGAAGCATAGTGAAACATTCGAAATGAACTTCGAAAATTTCGAATTCCTGCAAAGTTTCGAAGCTTTTGCTGAGTTAATTAACTTATTGTTTATAATTTTTTTTGATTATAATTTATTTATTATTTATTGTTTATTTATTACTTATTGTAAATAATTATATGTTGTCTTTTATTACAACATATAATTATTTATAATATGTTGTCTTATATGTTGTCTTTTGATTATAATTTATTTATTATTAAATTATTTTTTTTATTGATTATAATTTTATTTAATATGTATATATTTATATGTTGCAGTGCCTAGGATGAGAGGTGCTTTCGGCCAAATTATTCGCAACATTATAGGTGGTGATAGAGGTGATTTGAATAAAAATTAAATTTTTTATCAGTTGAATTTAATAGTTTATATTTATATAATATATATGATTAGATTTAAATAATTATATATTAAATAATATATTTTTGTTGCGTTTTATTATATTATTTATTTGTCTTTTATAATATTTTTTATTATAGGTAGTGATAGAGGAGATGCTACAGAGAGAATTCTACCAACAACATCAAATAGACGACGAAACGAAGCAAATCGTCCAATTAGGCAGCGTCGTCGAAGACAAGACATCCATGATGATGACTCGACTGCCCATGCACATATGGAGGAGGATGTCCCTGAGCCTCAGCCTCAGATGGAGGAGGATGTCAATGAGCCTCAGCCTCAGATGGAGGAGGATGTCGATGAGCCTCAGATTGAGGAGGATGTCCCTGAGCCTCAGATGGAGGACGATGTCCCTGAGCCTCAGATGGAGGACGATATCCATGAGCCTCAGATGGAACATGCTGATGATGCTGCTGCACATGCTGGATTTCCTGGAGGACCGATGTTGACACATTTGTTGACACAGTATGAACACCACGTGGCTCGGAGGCTATGGGAATGAGAGGTATATTTCAATTTATTAATTTAAATATATTTATTTAATTGTTTATTTAAAAGGATATATTCAATTAATAATTTATGATTATTTAATTTAGTTTATATAGTTAATTGTTTAATTAAATATATTTATTCAATTATTAATTCAATGTATTTAAGTTTAGTTTATGTAATTAATTAAATAATTAAAATTATTAATTCAATTATATAATTTAGTTTATTTAATTAATTGTTTAAATAAATTTATTAATTCAATTATCAATGTATTTAAATTAAGTTTATATGTTTAATTAATCAATTATATGTTTAATTAAGATTATATGTTTAATTGTTTAATTAAATTTATTAATTCAATTATTTAATTTAGTTTATATATAATTACTTAAGATTATATGTTTATTTGTTTAATTAAATTTATTAATTCAATTATTTAATTTAGTTTATATTTAATTAAATTATATTATTTGTTTAGTTGTTTAATTAAATTTATTAATTCAATTATTTAATTTAGTTTATATTTAATTACTTAAGATTATTTGTTTATTTGTTTAATTAAATTTATTAATTAATTGTATACTCTCAGGATCGTGGATCGTTAAAAGTAATTACTCATGACTTAAAGTTGAAGAAGTTTGTGGAAGTACCTGTGCCAGATCCTGTAAAGCATTGGATTCGGGAATCTGGCCTGCTACATCTATCTTCAGCTTACCTGACTATGATTGATGCTGGTCTGATCTCTGCATTTGTTGAAAGATGGCACAGGGAGACCAGCTCATTTCATTTGCCAATTGGGGAGATGACTATTACGTTAGACGACGTTGCGACTCTCCTTCATATATCACCCCATGGTAAATTTTTTAGTGCACCTGTGAATATGAACACCAACAATGCTGCAAAAGCTGCACATGAGTATTTAGGTGCAACATGGGAAGAATCATTTGTTGAGATTAATTATAATAAATGTGCCCAATATAGATTGCAATGGTTACGTGATTTATATATTCGTCTCATTCAAACTAATCAGTTTGAATGTGCGGCTAGAACGTATCTGTTGCATTTAGTAGGCAGCACAATTTTCGCCGATAAAACACATACGCGTGTGGAGGCGAAATACATCAGTTTATTTATTAATTTGGATCGTTGTCGAGACTATTCCTGGGCTACTGCTGCATTGGTTTTCCTGTATGACAACCTGGGAGATGGGGCTATCCACGACACTCGACAGTTGGGAGGTTACATGACTCTATTACAGGTATATCCCATTATTTAATTATTTTATTTATTAAGTTGTATTATTTTATTTATTAAGTTGTATTAATTAAAATAAGTATATATTTATTAAGTTGTATGAATGTTGCAGTGCTGGATTTACGAACATTTCCCTAGGATTTGTAAGCGGGGCAATAGAGGTGATGTTCCTGCACATCTTCCAAGAGCATGTAAGTGGACTGCAAAACATGCGGTTGAAGGTGGATTAGTGACCTATCGCCAGAGACTTGATGCATTGATGCTCGATGATGTAGTCTTTACACCATATGATGATGATCGAGCTAATCATCCATTTGAATCGCTTTCGATGTTCTCTGGTTATCTTCGATTTGGTGGAGTGTTAGTACCATATTTTCCGGAGCGATGTCTTCGACAATTCGGTCGTATTCAGTGCATTCCTCCTGATGTTCCTCCGAGGCCGAACAGTATAGATTGGGTGTGGCAGACTACTATGCAATCATCTGTAGCGGAGTTTCGAAGATTATATCATATTGCGAGTTTTCTTGGAGAGGTCACTACAGACTATTATGCATGGTATATGAGTGTTACACATCCTTTAATCATCACTCCGTCTACTGCACATGTTGGTCCATCATCTCCTGCACATGCTGGTCCATCATCTCCTGCACATGCTGGTCCATCATCTCCTGCACATGCTGGTCCATCATCTTCAGACCGAGATCGTAGAGCAGTTGAGCTTGTACGTAGAGCCATTAATTTGGTTCGTCCATTTAGTAAAATTCATGAGATTTTAAGTGAGTTAAGTCTTTTGTATAATGACGTAATTTGATATTTGTTATATGATGTAATTTGATATGTGTTATGTGATGTAATTTGACATATTTGAGATATATTGTGTTATGTATGAGATATTATGTGTTATCAAGATTAATCATTCATGCAATATTAAAATGATAGAAAAGCTAAGAAGATTGTGCACCGGGATTTATACTGGTTCAGCTATCAGTATGACAGCCTACATCCAGTCCTGAAATCAACCCGATTTCAGTCTTTTTCCAATATAATCAACTTGAGAACGTTTTACACGATGATCTGATAAATTAAATACAATATATGCTAATCTTCATTTAATGAAACAAATGATGATCTAATAAATGATGGATCAATGCATTCCCAATGTTTCATACGTGCTGCATAAGCTACTTCTCAAGTCTTTGCTGTGTCACTACAAAAGTCTTTCCATTTTTGTGACGTAGGTGGTAAAGGACAATCAGACTTCAATTTGATCTGAATAAAAAAGGTTAAAAAACATTAAGTATTAATTTTATCTAAATAATAAAAATTTTAATATTAATTTGATAAACAACATTAATTTTACCTATACCCAATGATTGTCGTTAACAAATCCAATTGCTAGTAAAGAGTGAGCAGATGTATCTTTTGATGGTGATTTGTTTAGCGGGAAAAATGTCATATTCAGATTACGAGACAACGACACCAATATGACATTGTATAGTGTTGCTATCACGTAACCTAAGTCAGGTAAAGACATCCACTTATCTTTTCCTTGAGCACCCAATTTTGATATTTTCAATGAGTTGCGCACTGATTCAACATTGTCATCAAAAACATTAGAATAAACATCTTTATGTAGACCAATCTCTTTATCCAATTGTGATCGAACTAAAGCCCAAGATTCTTCGGTCCAACCTAGCAATGCTGCAATTGCACGAAACCCACAATTTCCATCAGCCACAACATCTACTATCTCATCAATATACGGATGTATATAAGTAGGAAATTGTGTCTTAAAATATCGCCTTGCAGAACGTTGAGATGATTGAGATTGTTGTCTTGCAGAAAGTTGAGATGATTGAGATGGTTGCATTGCATTTGCAGATTCTTGAGAGGCATCAACATACTCCCAATATGAAGGATCACGAGGAGTATCAAATTCTTTTTTCTTTTTACCAGCTCCTTTGGTTCTCACTTTCTCTGGTGGTGCAAGTATTGATGTGGTATGTGGAAATACAACTTCACGCACCTTTGCCTTGAATATCCTTTGACTTATAATAACGTGTTTCTTCATGTACGCTTTCATTGCTTCCAACTCTTTAGAAAAATCATAATCTGATAAAGATTCTTCATCCTCTAATTCATGTGCAATGCTTAATTGTTTCCAAAAATCATGAATGCTATCTAAAGGGATAACATTACCATATATCTGCAACATAGCCAACTCACAAGCACATGGTAATCCATGAGTTGTTCTAATTGAACAACCACATTTTGCAGTGTTAGTACCAACAATCTTCACCCTTTCCAACTGTTTATAAATTTTTTTCATACATATTCTTGATACACGGTGATGTAGATTTTGAAAAAATTGTAAATTATACCCGTGCTCAACGTCCTTGATGGTTTTCTGAAAAGAAGATTGAATAATACATATTTGGTTCTTCAACATCATATTCACTGCATCCCAACTTTTACACAAATCACCCAAACTAGTTTGAAGCATGTTTTTCAATCTCCAATGAGCAGACTCAACTCTACAAATAAATTAAATAACACATCACATAAACTAGTAAATCATGTTTGCTAAAACAACACAAATCATATTTTAAAAATACCTGTTAGATGTTGTGTTTCCCAAATGCATAACTCTATTGGTCCAAGCCTTGACAAACCTTTCTTTGTAAGGTGTTAACCATGACTCTTTCACATAATCAACAAAAAGAATATATTCGGCACACAATAGCTCAAACTGTTGCAAATGATGATGATACTCTTCCACACTAGTCGAATAGACAATCTTTTTCCATAAATCCATTACCTCTTCTTGTCTATCCTTTTTGACATATTGTTTGCATTTTGCCCCAACATTTTTTTCAATATGAAAACGACATAGCAAATGTATTGAAGTAGGAAACACAACACTAATCGCATTCATCATGGCAAGATCTCTATCTGTCACAATAACTTTAGAAATCAAAGACTCAGATTTGAACAACATTCGTACCTTTTCAAATGCCCAAATGAAGTTATCTTGTCGCTCTTGTTCCAAATAAGCAAACCCAACTGAAAATGTCAAACTAGTAGATGTGACACCGACTATTTCAAGTAATGGTAACCGATATCTGTTTGTTTTGTATGTGCTATCACATATCAAAACAAAATGAAATGTGTTTAACAACTTTATACAATCAGTATGCATCCAAAAAATATCTCTCAAAATATCTGAATCTTCCCGTCTTCTTGTCCAATGCACATAATTTTCTTCTTGTATTAACTTCAACAGATGCTGCATTTATGTGCACGAACCTCTCAATGATGATCGATAAGTATTCCTTGCTTTATATATTTGACTGGAAATAGTGACATTGGCTTCATTTCTCACTTTCAAAGCATTTAGAATGAATCTGGGTGCAAGCTTATACTTTGTCATATCATTGACAAATTTCCTCTCTTCTTCGTTTAAACGCCCCAAATAAGAATGACCGGTTACAGTATCAAGTAATTCATGATTGTGTGTCCCACAACGAACACTAATTTTCCATCCTTCACCGCCACGTAATGGTACACATCTGAGAGTAAATGGACAGTTTTCCTTATGAGAGCAAGTTACTGATGATTTTGATTGTGATTTATATCTTCCACCTCTTTCGCATCCCAAAATTAATTTGTCTTTTCTTCACCTAATTCCAATTGCTTTATCTGATCGAATGCTAACAATTAAAATTTCATTTTGTATTCCAATGGTTTTTGCCCATTCAAATACATCTTATCGAGAAGAAAATGCCTACAAAATACGTTTCAAATAAAACATTAATTGATCAGTGATGAAAAATTTAATCAGAATAGTTAATCATCAGTAATAATATTAATACCTGATCAGTGGTGAATTTTTCTGTAGAATCTATAACATTTTTTGAAGCAGAAACATCAACTCTACTCATACCTAATTTCAATATTAGTAACAAATTTAAATAAAAATCTACTCATAACTTGAATTTAATATAATATTTACTTATAAATTAATATTAACTTATAACATAATATTGATGTAAAAAAAAATTTAAAAATTTCAATTATTTTAAATTTTCGAAAATTAGATTCGAAACTTTAGGAGTATGGAAACTTTCGAAGCCAAGCCATTTTACATTTCGAAAGTTTTGTGAATGGGCAAAAGTTCGAAGTTTCGAAACTCCTGCAACCACAACATGCTATTTCTTTCGAAAGTTTACTTAAACCTCAAAGGTTCGAGGCTATGTTTGTGCTTCGAAAGTTTAGTTAAACCTCAAATGTTCGAGGCTTTGTTTGTGCTTCAAAAGTTTTGTTAAATGAAGCAAAGGTTCGAAAGTTTTGTTAAATGAAGCAAATGTTCGAAAGTTTTGTTAAACCTCAAAGGTTCGAAAAAAATGTTTGTGCTTCGAAAGTTTAGAACAAGCCCAAATCTCCGAATGCATATTTAACTTCGAAAATTTAAAATGCAACTAAACTTTCGAAATTGTCTATTGTTTGAAAAAAGTTACACTTCGAATGTTTCATAAAAACAAAAGTTTCGAAAATCTTACTGAAAATGGGCTTCGGAACTTTGAAAATTTCGAAGTTAACAAGTATTTTTTAAAATTTTCGAAAGTGGACCTAAAACAATATAGTTTTCCTTTTATACATTTTACAGAGGGTACAATGGTCATTAAAAATTATTGGGGGGGGTGGCAGGTACAAAGGTGGGGGTGCCTGGTACATTTCTCTAAATTAAGGAATATAATATGCATTATTCCTTTTTTGTGTAATAAAAAGAGGAAAAAAAAGGGTGGTGCTGCACCTTTTGAAATCAAATAATGAGAAGATGGAAAAATTCAAGGGAAAATGCGAAACACTATTGTTAAGATAATAGTGAGAACTAAAAAAATTCAAGAGTGAGGGATCTAGGATTATTTAAGAGAAAATAGAGTGTTCAAGGCTTGGGTTTTGTTGATTGGCCATTTTGAACATTGAAAGGGACAAGAACCAAAGGTTCTCTCTATTGTAATCTTGACTTGAATTCTTTTATTATAGTGAAAGTTATTCTCTCATGTAGATGTATGTTATTATTGGACCAAACTCTGAATCAGATTTTGTGTGTACAATTCTTCTAAGCTCTTTCTTGCAAATTTTCTGTTATTTTTGTGTGATTGAAAATTATGTTTTATTTAATTCTATTAATTGCATATAATTTTTGTTGCAACTTAGTGAAAATGTACATTCTGGTTTATGTCATTGTAACGTTTTATGTCATAAGGTGCATTGTAATTTGCATTGTAATTTCCTTTTCAAGTATTCACTAATTGGTTAACTGCAAATTCTAGTTTTTTAACATGAATATGTGTTTCATTTGATACTGCATCACAATGCATTATTGAGTGTAGTGTTTGCAATAAAGGTAAAAGGTATGAGTTTCATACACTTAAAATGTTTGATAATAGTGAACTCCTATTGCAAGGTGTGGGGAATGTTCCTGAACTTAATAGAAATTAATCTTCAACTATATGCATGTTTGATGAATTAGGATATAATACTAGAAATGATGAACAATGGTATGTATATTCTTGATGGTTCCATTATTATTCTCATGCTTGGATGGCTAGTAGAACACCACATGACAAAACAAAGTTATGGCATATTAGACTATGGCATGTTGGAAGAAAAAAAATTAGTTAGAATTTGCAAAACAAAATTTGTTGAATGGTGATAAATTGGATAAACTATAATTTTTTTTATCATTGTATAGTAGACAAACAACATAGAGTTAAGTTTGAAAGTGATGTGGATATTTTAGAAGGCTTTTTAACACCCGAATCTTGAGGTACTTCAATGGTGATGATTCATAAAGGAGATTTTTATTTTCTCATCATGATTGATTATTATTTTTCTTAAAAAGTGTGGATTTATATTTTGAAAAATAAATCTCAAACATTTCAAAAGTTTAAAGAATGGAACACTCTGGTAGAAAATCAAACAAGAACTAAATTGAAAGTGTGAGGCATAAATTTAATGAGTTTTTCAAAGCAAAAGGGAATCAAGAGGCATATATCACTGGCAAGGATAACTTAACAAAATAGACTAGTAGAGCGCATGAATAGGAACATTTTTTAGAGAATGAAATGTATGATAGTAATCAATTTTGTTGAAAAAAGTAATGTATTAATATAATGTTGTAGAAATTAGTGCTTTACAATTTAAAAATGATAGTCAATTTAACGAAAATGTAATCCTATACTCTAAGAAAACATAGGCGGTACATAAGTAAGAAATGGTAACAATGAAAATTCCATAATATCTATTTTTTCTGTATATATATTTGACATTTGTTTCGTTTGGTTTTTTATAATAATTAATAATCATTTTATTATGACTATTTTTATTTAA
>JBBPBT010001178.1:4310192-4328872 GCA_037974875.1 Cicer bijugum | reverse complement strand
TGTTTTTTTTCAAATTCAACTCACATTTATAATAAAAATGATAAAAAGTAAATCTATAAATTTAATTCAGTTTACCAATAAATACCAAATTTTTAAAAACCAAATCGTTGAGACTTACATGTTATGAATTGATTGGTTCAATCAATTATATTACTCTTGAACAGGATAATAAATAAATAAAATAATAAAATATTAAAATTCATTAATAATTAATAAAAAAACATAATATTTTAAAAAATAAATAAATGACATAATTGGATAAATAAATAAAGGATGTCAATAGATTTTGGACATAAAAGAAAAAACTTAATTTTATACTCCATATCAAGTAGTATGTAAATTTGGTATAGTGTATAAATTGGTAGGCCCTATATTACTAATAGATTTGGATAGTTTGGTAGATCCAATAATTTGCTTTCAAAACAAAAAAAAATATAATCTTATATTAGCCCATAGCTACAAGTCCACAACACACACCATAAACCATAATTCATTAGCTAATAGTGATAGCCTTCACCATTTTGTTTCAATCCTTACCACACATGCGCCACTTTTTCTTCTTGCTAAGCTCGATTGCATTATGATATGAGATTTGGAGTGACAAAGAAAAGTTAGGAAAACTTAAGAAAAAAAATCATTTTTAAGCACAATTAGTTGAACTTTTCGAGTTTTTGATACCAGTTCGATGTTACACATATATTATGGTTGTATTCATCTTTCTTTTTCTAATTTTTTCCTGACCAAAGGATAATAAAAGAAAAAAAAAATATCAAGACGTTGTGGAAGATAAGAAGTATATGAAGAAGAAAGAACATAACAATTTCGTCTCACTGTTTTTTCGTCTCTGTTATTTTTTTTTTCCTTATTTCAAAATTTGAACAAGAAAGAACAAATTTTGGATTTGATTATTGCTTCTCATCTTGCTTTTTTTCCTGTAATTCCGGATCTCTCTATTTTTTATTTTATATCTTAAAAAATCAGTAGACAAAAATCATCTATTTATTTTATATTTAGTTATTCTTAGATTTATTTATTTTATTTCTATATTTTCTCTCTTTAATTCGAATATTTTTCTATGGATGTTTATGTCACAAACATAAGAAAGGATATAATATAAAACTCAAATGTATCAACTATTTAATTTGATGTTCATATAAGAAAACAACAACGGTAAGAGGATATATATATATATATATATAAAGAATATATCAATAGTGAGGATGTATTTGACCGAAAAATGAAAGTATTAAATCATAACCATTGAATTTAAGCTAAACAGTTAAGATCGAATATTTTCCAAATCTACACGTATTCTTTTAATTGTCTTCTCCACGTGCACGTTTGACTTCTTTCTCTCATTTTTCTTTATCATTTATGTCTCTCCATCCATATGCTGTAAGTTAAAAAACACAAGTTTTATTTTTTTGGTAAAATGGAAGACAATGAATATTACTTAGTGATATATACATACAATTTTTCTGAGATAAAAAACTACAATTAGTGACAAGGGAAATCACAAAGATTTATTGAAAAAAATAATATTGTTTTCGAAAACAAAACATGCAATCCACGTAATACAAAAACAATTGCAGAAAAAAGATATTATATGTATATGTCATTGACAAATATCTATTCAGAAGAATGTACTCTACATCCTCTGTTTTTACCTTCCATCTTCCTAATTTTTAATTTTGACTATCGTATTTTTTTAATTTTATATAAAAATAATAAAAAAAATATTTTTTTTCACCCTTACAATCAAAACTTTAAAAAATTTCAGAATATTCAAAAATTTTAAACTTTCCAAAAAATTCAAAGTTTTTTCTATAAAGTGATAAAGTTAATTCTTTTAATTTTTACAAATATGCTGTCCCCCTTACTTTGATTTGACTTTTCTATAAAACGGATTTCGTTATCTTAGTACTCCTCAAACAAGTAACTATATCGATGGAAAATAATAAATAAAAGAGTTGAATGCGTATATGCTTTGAGTAGGTAACTCAAAAGTTGAAAAAATGTGCTAAAAAATTAGTTGACAAAACATTGTCGTATCCTTTGTCAAAAAGCAAAAAAATTACGCCTCTAGTATTTTTTTTTTTCCTCTGAAGTATTGTGTTGAAACTGCTATCACACCATAATGAATTTATTGAGATCTTTTATAGTAAACAATTTAATTTAAAAAATAAAAGAAATAATATTAATGATTGTTGATATTCATATTATATACATATATATGATTAATGATAAATAGTTTTAAATTAATTATTAATTTATTTGTTTTATTAATTTCATATTTTAAATGAGTCAAATTTTACCATATATGTAAAAATCTAGTGGCAAAATTTGCTTTGTACTAGCCACTTGGTGCAGAAAAAAAACACGACCCGTTCTCGTTTTTAAAAAAAAAGTAATACAAAGTTGTCAACATTTACCTAACCCAAAGATGGAAATTTGAAACTATGACAATTCCAAAAGCATTGGTTCCGGAAAGAGTAAGCGCATTCGATTGGTAATTTTTTGAGCTAACGAATTTAGATTATCATTAGCTAACTAAGAATTTGGTGTTTAGTTTTTTTAGAAATTATATCTCCCGGTAGCTGATCTCATTGGAAAGGGGATAAGATATTATCTATATTTTAAAATTATTTATTTATATAAATTATTAAAATAATAATGATAAATTATTAAAAAAAATTTAATTTTTTTGATATTGAGAAATATGACATCTCTATCTTTTTTAAATTATAATTTTTTTTATATAAATTATCAAAATAATAGTGATAAATTATTAAAATATCTTCTAATTTTTTTATTTTGAAAAACAACATTTTCCCTCTCCTTATATACCTTTTTTGTGCCTGTTCAATTTATTTTCCCTCTCTTAAAATTTATACTAATAAAATATAATAAAATTAATATAACAATCTTTATCTATAAAAAAATTATCTAATATCGAACGATAAACTAACGAATAATAAACAAACAAATTCTAACATTTTTAATTAACAACTCAACTACTATGTATTAATAAATATTTACATATTAACAATTGATATATAATATAATGGGATACTATTTTTTAATTGTGAATTTATTTATGTATTTTTTTAGAAGTGACACGATGTTTAAACATAAGAAAATTGATGTATTTTTCAAGAAGAAAATTTTCGACAAAGACAAAAATCGTAAAATAGATATATTTTATTTGATTAAATTGTGTGAAATTCTAAAAATTTGTGTGAATTGTATGACAAACAATTGTAAAACTTATAAGAATTGAAATTTTAACTTTTTTAATTTATTGATTAAGTATGAATCGTGTAAAACTATAAAAAAAAAATGTGTATAACTTTTAAAAAATTTAATTATAATATTTTAGTTAATACTTATCGCACACCGGCTCCCTCCAATATTTTGTACAAGATCCGCTATCTCCCATCTAATATATAAGAAGTTTGGTAAAAAAAAAATTAGATAAATTAGATGTATTGAATTTAACATTCTATCTAAATATATTAATTTAATTTGTTAATTTAATTTTCTTTTATATATGAAACTAGATATAGTAATAATTTGGTGTTTGATTTTTGGTCGATGTACTGTATACTTATTTACAAGTATTAGCGTTTTTTTTCCATGTTATAATTGAATATGCAAATTTACTTATTGCTTGACGTCTTTTAAAAAATATTATTCCATACACACGGGTTAATAATCAAATTTATGACCACGTACTTAAAGAAATAGTAAATGTTAATGACCACATATGCTCTGATTAGAGATGAAACTCATAATCAATGTATAAAAAAGAGATCAAACTCATAATCACAACTATTTGCCAACTTGCACACTATGGTGTCAAACTTGTACACTATGCTTTCGGGGGTTGAAGTGGCAAATATGTCGGTGCATGGCTCAACTCCTCTCGTCTAACAATAATTAAATAATTACCAACATTACTATTTCAAAAAAAAAATTATGTATACTATGTTGACCAACGGAAAATATATATAAGGATTAATCTAACTAATTAAAGAGATATTTGTGAACTAAGATGATTATCAAGAGACATATTTAGATATTTTTTATTTTATTTTTCATACATTCAATGACTATTTTGACATTATCTAACATATATAGGGACCAAAATGACTATTTACTCGTTTATCTTTCTACCAAACTTTCAAGCTTTTTTTCTTTCTATAATACGAATCTGCATTTCTTTTATTATGTGATTGGTAACAATGTATTAGAGAGATATCATGCTTACGCTTTCGTCGATGAAAGCGAAGAACATGATTCTTGTGCTTCTAACTTCAAAGTATATTATTACAACTAGGAGGAACACATTTACAATTATTTGAATCTTAGGAGAACATCAAATACAATATTATTTTTGGCAGTTTTGAGAACTACAAAAACTTCAATTTTGATACGATAATTGTAGCTCCATTTATTTCAATCAAATGAACAATTGCGATTATGTCATCAAGATCGAAAAATCCCTTGATGTAATAGCCCCATTTTCATTTACAGAAGTTAAAATGTCGTTAGAATCGATCATTAAGTGTTATGATGAGTTTAAAATGTATTGGGATTGTATTAAGCAAGGTTACTTGGACAAGAAGAGAGAAAAATGTGTTTTGGCCAACATAAGTATGCTAAGTGAATCCAGATTTCGCTAAGTGGATTCTGCCTACTCAAGCTTAGCTCTAGTCATACCTGAACAATTCACTAAACTAATATAATTTCGTTAAACAAAATTCATGTACCCTAGACGTGTAAACAAGCTTAGACATCACGAAACATGTGTTAGACATTGGTTGGCCTAGGACACGTGGTGTGTTATGGATGATCCGGGAAAAAAAATTTATGGAAAAAGCAAATTCGTTGAGCGAATGCAAAGAAAACATGCTATAAATATAGGGCTTCAAACCCTCTTCTCCTCACTAATTTCCCACAATCCTCAATTTTTAACTTTCTCGTTTCCAGACTCTTTGTCTCTAAAAATTTGGTGAGTTTGAGTGATTTTTGAAGTTCTAGTCCCGAATTGAGAAAATTAGTGTAACAAGGTTTTTTTCAATCTTTTGGACGAGTTAGGGTATCATCGTAAAAAGCTTAAAGAGATAATATCTAATTTCTTTCTTTACATTCTTAAGGTTATTAGGATCTTAGGGGTATGTCCAAATTATCTCAAACTAAATTAGAATTTTATAAGTGTCGTTATATCGAATTAGAGATTTGTTTTGAAATACGATTTTTATATCATTACCAAGACCTTGTTAAGGATAGGTTTAGAAGGCATTTTAAGAACCCAATGTTTTGGTAAGCACCACTTTCGTAAATTGTTATAATATCCTTGGGCTGTCTTAAAATCTAGTTAATTATATATTCGAACTCCTAGACCATTGTCAATAATTACGATTTAAGCAAGATCTTCATCGGGGGTATCGTTCGAAGCGTACCATTGAAGGTCTGTTTATTCACACTATTTCAAGACTTTTATCAGCTACAAAACTACATACGCATTGGGACAATTAGGGTAAAATAGTATATATATATATATACACATAGAGTGACTCAAATTTTACTAGAGATAAAATCTTAGGAGATATAACACTAATTACTAAATCATGATGCTAACTTATAAATCATGAGACAAAACTACATATATTATTTTATTTTAATTTTTAGTAATAGTAGACCCGAGCATATGATTGAATTATATTATGGGACATATATTCAAAAATTAATCTTACATGTAAAGAATTCTTTTTATATCAGCTATAATTAAAAGTGGTTTACAATACACGTCAATTTAAATAAATACTATCAATTTCATTACATATATATTATGTAATTATGTTATTTATTTATTTTACGCTATCTAAAAAAACAAAATTATGTATTATACATATAGTGTATGAGTAATTTGGATATCACAGTAGTGACATATGTATATGTATAAATATACTAACAATGCTATTAGATCTACACTAAAATTATACTCTTTATTATTAACATATAAATTGTACGTAAATTGTGGCATATATATATATATATTGATACTATTAGTATTTAGCAATACTAAGTAATTAATTTGTAATTAATTGTTGTGTTGTTTTGTTTTTTTCACGGACTATTAGAGGTGGTGGTTGACGAAGATGTGAGACGTTAAATAAGTGAATGAGTTTTGTTGGGAAAAATCTTCAACCAAAGTAAAAGGTGAGAGAAGGTTCGATTTTTTGAATATAAAGTAACGTGGGATGAACATGAATACTATAATTCTGAAATATTCATCTGGGTCTACTACGTACTGTTGAGCCCTATCGAGTAACAATAATTAATTAAAAATATATAAATGGTAATAATGAGGACTAAAATATAATTTAACAACCTATAAAATTATCGTGAATTTAATTATATCAAGATTGCATGTTGTTGATTTTATGAAACCTTATGTTGATTGTTATTGTATGAATGGTATCTACTTGAGTACTCTTGTTTACTTGATTGAAATTGTAATATTACTTGAATGCACCATCTATTTGATTTCTTATTCTGAGATTGATAAGACTTCATTGTGCATTGTGAGTAGTGTAAACCAAATATTGAGATTTTATTGTGATTGACTGATATACATAATAATGATGTAAATTTTGATGAATATTGTGAATTCAAAACTGAAACTTATTGAGTTGTGATAATCGAGTAAGTATGAGATATGTGTTGTAGGTTTTTAGAGTGAGGATTATTCGGTCATTATATAGGAAGGGTCTAACAAACCTAGTGATTCATGGAAGTACAATTGAATGAGCCTAATCGTGGAGGACTACAGTCGAATTTTAAGGTAAGACCGATAGACATTGGAAGTACCTTTAGTGGGGAATTTCTAAGTGGATTAGTGAGTTATTCCCAAAGGTCGGAGCTACATTGCAACACAAGAGTACCCCGACCATCGCGTATATATGTCTTGGATTAAGTTGAGGGGATCTATGAAGACTTTGCCATTCATGAATTGTCCGTCCACTCTTGTAGTGACATAATATCAGGCCTCCTAGTCAAGTACTTCAGAGTAGAATGATATAAAATGATGACGAACTTTTATTAATAAAGTGGTAACTAGCTTCCAAAACAATTATTATTTCTATTACTCTCTCTAATAAAGTGGTAACGAACTTTGTAAACAATTTTTATTTCTATTACCCTCTCACAAGTTGAGTATGATCATAATTACAAGCATCTAGAAAATTACAATGAAACGTCTAAAACAAAATGAATTAGTATAGTAATCTGTCTGCTTATAAAAGTATTAGTATAGTAATCTGTCCTATAAGAATTACGGTACTATTTTGATAAAAGAAAATATTTGGTGTACACAAAAAATCCAAATATTGACACTTTAAGACAAATAAAAATAGAGAGTAATGTAATATATATTATATATTGATGATATAATAAAAAGATATAGATAAATAAAAAATAAAGTATTAAATAAGTGTATAAAAATTAAGTGTGTTTCAATATATATAAATTTTTTAATAAATAATATCTTTTTGACAAGTTTAGTTAATCATACTTAACAATGTAACATAGGTGTACATATAAATTGTACCATATATTGTACACTCACAAAATCAAAAGATATTTAAATATAAGAGTCGTTTAATAAATAATATTTTTTTTGACAAGTTTAATAAATAATACTTAACAATGTAACATATGTGCACATATACATTGTACAATGACTTCTGTTTTTTTTTTTACAAGTGACTTTTTTTTTTGTACCAAAAGAGTGACTTCGTTATCTTTTTTTAGATATAAAAAAGAGTGACTTCCTTTTTGTTGAATATTAATCACAAAAACCGTATAAAATTATGTAAAACATTCAAACTTAACGGTAATTAAAACAAAGATTATAATTAACCTCGTTCAAACAAACACGTAAACCTAAATATTATACAATTTACATAGCAAATTGACAACATGTTTCTGCAATGAATAATAATCAAATTAACTTTAACTACCAAAGTAGTCGGACGCTTCGATAAATCAACACAACATACGATTTATTATTGATCCGTATTTAATGATCACTCAAAACTTAAGTGATTACTGGCAATATTTTTTAAATTAAAAAGTTTGGTTCTCAATTCTTTATAGTTAAAATGTTTACTTAATTGAAATTTGTGTGACATATTTAATTTTAAAAAACACATTTATTTTTTCATGCATTTATAACTATTAATCGAGTTATTTTTTAATATTATATGTGATTAAAAAAATCATAATTAAACATCAACTTTCATAAAGTAACGTGGTTGAAATGTACAAATAACTATCTTCAAGTATCTTTAAACATTTGACCAGTTATTGTATATTAAAATTTGTCCCACGTAGCAATAGTAAATGTTGACAAATTTAAAACAACGAAGTTACAATGTAGTGGCATTAGTATAGTATAGCATGACAATAATATATAATAATAATAATAATAATAATAATAATAATAATAAATATATGACAAGGGTCAATTTTTCTAGGCCATATAGTCAAAACTAGAACCACCTTATCTTCAAAATTTCCAATTTAGGTGATACTAACAAGTTATTGACGAATTTCCATTTTTCTTCCCACTGGAAATCTTTTACAAAGAATTTTGCAGCCTCCTTTTAATCCAACGAAAATTCAAAGGCTTAATTTTTTTCACAAAACGCACAACACAAACCTAATACGCGGAATGATGAAAACGTCAAATAAAACGGGTAACATGTTCTCTCTATATATATAATTGAAACTCATAATTATGTTTCAAAATAACAACATATAGACAAAGATTTATATTACTTCATTTAATTAAACATTACAAATATGAAACGTTTTGTGTTTTCTCTTGCATGGCCTTTTGCTTTTCTATTATTAGCTTCTTCCTTAGCTTCAGCTGCCATCGTGGAACACACATTCAATGTAATGATGGGTTCCTTTTAACTACTTCTATCTTTTCTTCCTTTCCAATATATAGTTGCAAGCTAGCTTAATTAGACTCTATATATTGTGTGAAAAAAAAATGATATTTTGGTGTCATCTATGCTATTACTTTAGCTTTTAAGCAAGTTGGTTTTTGATAAAGCACTTTTGTATGAGCTTCATGAAAGAAATAAATATGGGCAAATTTTGTTTTAGGATTTCAAATATTTGTTGTATTAGAAATACCGAAAATAATAAAATTTGTTTATAATATTTCTTTGTATAAATATCTAAAACTAGATTGCATAATGAAATAAAAATTTATATTTTAAAAAAAAAAAGAAACATTTTTTTCAAACTAAATGGACATTTAAATATTTCTTTTGGAAAAAAAAATATTTTTATTTTCACTTTTAATTATTAGATTGTCTCTTAGCTTCCATTTTATTTTATTTCTAAAATAATTGTATAAAAAAATACTAAAGAAATTTATATTTTTCGATGCTTTCATTACAATGAATCTTTGAGAAGATGGAAAAAGGACAATAATGTGACATTTATGTAAAAATGTGTTTAAAAGTTTTGTTTCATATGGTGTAATATTAATTGAAATTTAAATTTGATGCAGATAGAGGACATTACTGTTGAGAGATTGTGTCTTCCACAGGTGATAACTGCCGTGAATGGAAGTTTGCCAGGACCAACAATTAATGCTCGAGAGGGTGACACTGTTGTCATTCACGTATTCAACAAGTCACCTTACAATCTTACTATTCATTGGTAACATTTTTCTCACCTACTCTGAATTAATACATTCTTTTTATATTAGAGGAGAAAGCACACCATGGTTTTAATGCAAGATTATTTATCCAATCACATTGACTAACTCTATTAAATATTTTACATTTTATTAGAGTTTAATTTGCCAACTGTACATGCATACACATTAAACTCTAAAATTTATATTGCAAACATTATTCTTAAATTCAATTTAATTATTTCACATTCATGAATATATTATTGACTTGTTATCTCTTTTAATGCATTATGATTAGTTTAAGTGTGTTTTAATTTTGACAATTCATATAAATTTATATGATTTCAAATTTACTTTTTTTTTTAGAGGAAATTTACTCTTTTAACACTTATTAAAAAAATATATCTTTCACTTTATTTATTTGTGATAAAAATCATTCTATTTACTAGATACAAAATGCGTGCACCACACATACGAGTTTAAATCATCTCAATTCAAATTTCTCTACATTTCAATAAATCATCTTTATTTTTTATAATTTTTTTTGTTATATTAAAAATTTATATTATATAAAATATGTATGTAAAATTTTATACATATTTAAAATTATTTAATATATTATTAAAACTCATAAAAATTAACTGTTTCAGTAAAAGGACATTAGATTTTAGTTTTGTGACAATCCAAATTCCACATATTCCTTTTGTCTTTACCTTTTTCCAGTTTTTTTAATTAAAATTTGATTGTTATATTATTTATTAAAAACTAGGTTAAAATATTATTTTAAATAAAATTTAATCAACGTCAACTGTCCAGCAAATGTACAGAGACCTAAAGAAAAATTTGAAGGTCTTTTGAAAACTAACAAAAAATTGTAGGCCGGTTAGCTTTTATAATATTTTTTTGGTGAATATTTCAATACTACAGAAAAATCAATGAGTAGTAGAAATAGTGGGTGAAGATTAATGAGTACTATAAGACTTGAAAAAAAATAAACAATAATTAAACTAATAATTTTAATAAATAAAAAATGAATTTAAGGCCTAAATTAAACTATTAAGGTCTAAAGAGGTTGCTTTATTCTCAGCCCTTTGGACTGGCCGAACTCTAATGCTTGATTGGCCATCGGTGATCAGTCTTAATTTTTGTGTGTGCCTATTTTAAGAATATTCTCTATTTTTTTTAAGAAAGAATATTCTCTGATTTTTTGAAGAAAGAATATTCTCTGGTGAAATATTCAAAAGAAAACACAACAGAAATTGTTTATTTCCATTACACTTATGAGTTGTGTCGTCGTTTGAAGAAAGAGACTCATTGTTGCATGTTTTGTTTTTGCTTCCATTTAATTTCTTTTTATAAAAAATTAAAATAAAAAGACATCTCATCTAAACTATGTTGAGTATATACATGTATTTATCATTTTCAACACCTCAATAAATTATATTAATAATAATAAGAAAAATAACTTGGAGACTAAACTAATATCCATTGTAACAATGAAATTTAAAATCTGTAAGGAAACAAAACTTGATTAACTTGTATGTATTTAGTAATAGATACAAGTCTACCAAAAAATAAAACATCGAAAAAAATTAATTTGATCATTTAAAAGTTGGTAAAGTTTGTTGAACAAAGGAACTTTCACCTGAAAAATGTTTAAATGTATTTAAAACATAAAAGTAGTTGAGATTTTAGGGGAAAGAAAGAAAATTTAAATTAAACATGATAAATTTAAAAGTAATTATATATATTGAATTATTTTAAAAAAAAATTCCATACAAGATAATTTTAAAAATATAAAAATATAATAACGTTAAGTAACTTCTCTTAATAAAAAAAATAACATATATGTAAAAAAAAAAACTAGTATATTTTGCTCTGTTATTTTACTAGTGTATATTTTGTTATTAGGATGTAATTTTTTATATGAAATTCTAAATTTGGGTACATTATACAATATATTTTATGCAGGCATGGAATAATTCAATTTTTAACACCCTGGTCAGATGGTCCAGAGTATGTAACTCAATGTCCAATACCATCTGGTGGAAGTTATACCTACAAATTTCACTTAACAGGACAAGAAGGAACACTTTGGTGGCATGCACATGCTTCTTTTCTACGTGCTACTGTCCATGGTGCCCTTATCATTAAGCCACGACTAGGACACTCTTACCCCTTCCCCAAAGTTTATCAAGAAGTTCCCATTTTAGTTGGTACTTTTTATTGTCCCATTATATCTTTGATCTTATTGCATTATCTTTATGAATTTGAGAGAAAAAAAAAATACAAGCAAATAACACTATATTTCGGACTAACTTTTTATCTGTATTCATAATTCGTAAATATGATATGATAATTATTTTCAATTCAACAGTTAATTTAAAAAAAAAAATTAGTAATTAGTGTATCAATAATATAAAATTATTTTATATTATTGTGTTTGCATGTAAATTAAAATCTTTAAAAGTATGATTGTAATTGATAGATGATATAACTAACTAATTGCAGGGGAGTGGTGGAGTGCAAATGTTGTAGAGGTTGAGAGAAATGCAACAGAAACTGGTAACGGTCCACGGGAATCAGATGCGTCCTCTATTAATGGTTTCCTTGGTGATTTGTATAATTGCTCTCAAAATCGTAAGCTTTATCTTCAATTTCAACTAAACTAATTATGTTCAAGTAATTAAACAAATTTTGGTGTTATTTATGCAATTACACGATAGTCAACCTCGTTCGTTGGATAAAAATTAAATGAACTGTTATTTTATAAAAATTATATAATATATCATTTAGATCGGTCGATTAAAAATCAAACAATCTTAAATACACAGATGACGAAACTTAATATAATTTTGACTACAATTCAAATTAAGAATATTTTTTTGGTTTGTAAACAATGCGGTAAATATTATCAAAAATTAACACACATAAATGTTAGATTTAGATTTTACTATGATATATAATGTTCAATCTAACAATATCAAACATTTGTAAACTAGTTAGAACACCTAATTATTTTCACATTCTTGTCTATATTTCAGAGACTTACAAGCTCAAAGTTAAGCAAGGAAAAACCTATTTACTACGCCTTATCAATGCTGCACTCAATGAACAACACTTCTTTAAAATAGCAAACCATAGTTTGACGGTTGTGGCTATGGATGCTTGTTATACAGAACACTATGACACCGATGTTGTCGTGTTGGCACCTGGTCAAACCGTTGATGTTCTCTTCAAAGCAAACCAAGTCGTAGATTCTTATTACATGGTTTTCACTCCTTACCGTTCTTCAAATGTTGCAATCAATAACATAACCACTAGAGGTATTGTTGTTTATGATGGTGCCTCCCAAACAAAACCTAAAATGCCAATTCTCCCTGATCCCTCTGATACACCAACAGCTCATAAGTTTTACACCAATGTTACAGGTACGAGAAATATTACTTATATTATTCTTTTTAGTCTTAATTACAGTTTTAGTCTTCTAATTTTACCGATTCACAATATAGATCTCTCGACAATTTTGGTCTTTCTTCTATTTTTTTAACAAAAAAATAATAATGTGACATGTTTTAAATAATGTGTCATACGATACGATGATGTAAGATCATTAACACTCTTAAAATCAAAATAAAACACAATAAAAACTTAAGTTTCAACTTCATAAATTTTTCATATCGATAATTTAATTAATGACATATAAATAATTAATGCATCTAGATGATTTTATATAATATAATTGTATCCCACATTATTCAAAATAGTCATTTTTTAGTTAAAAAATACGAGAAAGAGATCAATACTACAACTAAACATTTTTTTAGACTTAATTGCAGTTTTGATCCCCTATTTTAGATGAATAACAAAAATAGTTCCTCTATTTTATTTCTCTCTAGTTTTGGTCTTCAAACAGAATTTTAGTTCAAAACTTGATAAATTATTATTTTTTAAGCCACGATACACTATTTATGATCATAGATTTTAAGTATAATTGTTCCACCATGAGATCTTGAAGCATGACTTAAATAAACGCAAAATTTTTTGACCAAAATTGTATTTAGTGAACAACAACTGAGAAGAAATAAAATGAAAGGATTATTTTCATGATTTGACTAAAATAGATAGACTAAAAGTGCAATTAACTTTTTTTTTTTTTTTAAGAAGAAACCTATTTTTAAACTTGTATGTCTTTAAACAGGGTTGGCAGGTGGTCCACATTGGGTTCCAGTTCCACGTAAAGTGGACGAACATATGTTCATTATATTTGGAATTGGTCTAGAACAATGCATAAATCCAGGACCAGATCGTTGCGTTGTATTAAATTCTCGACTTTCAGCTAGCATGAATAATGAGTCATTTGTTCTTCCTCGAGGAAGAGGTTTCTCAATGTTGGAAGCATTTTACCACAATATTAGTGGTGTGTACACTAAGGATTTTCCAAATCAACCACCATTTGTATTTAACTATACTGACCCTTCCTTAGTTTCACTTAATGGTAATGATTCCCTAATTGCCTTTCCACATAAATCAACAAAGGTGAAGACTTTGAAGTTCAATTCAACGGTTGAGATTGTGCTTCAGAATACAGCTATCCTTGGCACAGAGAATCATCCTATTCACATTCATGGATTCAATTTTCATGTTTTAGCTCAAGGTTTTGGGAATTATAACTCCACTAGAGATCAACCAAAATTTAATTTTGTTAATCCTCAATTACGTAATACTATTTCTGTGCCAGTGGGAGGATGGGCTGTTATTAGATTTCAAGCAAATAATCCAGGTTGGTTTTATATATCTATAAGTTGTTTAATTTAATTACATAATAATGTCGTTTGAAGATCAAACAACTCTACTTTTAAATGTATTTTAGAGTTGATTTCGTCAAATTAAAATATAAATTATCTGATCTTACACGCTTTTTTTTTTTTATTATTTGGAATTTTAAATTTCAAATCTTGCATATATACATTAGAATTAATTTATCTTCTACTTGAAACATTATGTAGGTGTTTGGCTTGTACATTGTCATTTGGAAACACATTTGCCTTGGGGATTGGCAATGGCTTTTGAGGTTGAAAATGGACCTACTCCTTCAACTACAGTGCCTCCTCCACCAGCTAACCTTCCTAAGTGTTGAGCACACTATTACATTTCAAACCTTATAAATTTTTAAGCTAATTAAAAAAATAAAGATTTACTATGTTTTTCCGCTCTTACTATTTTGTAATTCTAATATAATTTGTTTGATTGAGAAAAAGTATAATAAAGGGCGAAAAAGTTATCATATTCTTTCAACCAAGCTATGTGATAGTCTAGTTTATACCTTGTAAATCTATTAATTTGTCATTATATAAATAAAAATTCTTTATTCTCTCAAAGCTTTTCTTTCATTCTTTTTTATTATGTTTCACTATCATCCAAACTAGTTGCAAATTAAATTATATAATCAAACCTCTTAGATCTTTTTCTTAAACAAAATTTTGTCGTGTTGTAGAAAAATATAAGAGTGGTTATTGGATGAATGATTAACTCCTCTATAGTGCAATAGACCACCTGACCAACTAATAGTCCAAAATTTAGTATTACAGTCATCTCCCAGTTTGCGCATTACTAACTCAAAAAACTAGCGTGAGACATCGATTCTAACTTGGTCAATCGAGAGCATATCCCTCCTATTGAGACAAAATTCCTAATGATGTTTTAATGATAACAAACCTTAATGAATAAGTGATTTTGACCTACCTTGTTATTTAATGTGTTCTCTTGAGTATTCCAATTAAGAGAGACATATCTCAAAAGGATTAAGCAAAATTGGAGCAATTAAACACAAGCAAGATTAAGCATGAAACAACCTTCTGATAAATATCATAAAGTTCAAAGAAAACCTCAAAAAGGGTTTGTCAAACAAGAACAAACCTCAAAATGTTCGTGCACAATGTGAAGTGAAACGTCGAATGACTATTCCTATTTTGGTAAACAATAAAGAATGAATACAAAAAAAAATTCTTAACATGATATCACACGAAAGAAACATATCAAATTGTTCGTTATGCTCTCAATATAGTTCATAAGGAACAACAACTTATGAGAAAACAACAACTAAACTTGAGAAAGTTCAAACAACAACTTTATGATGTTTAGAAAGTTCACTAGATCAAAAAGTTGAGTAGTGCTAGCAACACTCTCTTTCCATCACTCACTCTCTTATTTGGTAAAATACATGCAAGTCCCACCATTTTAGAAATGGGTCCACATAAAGTGACGGATTCTACATGTATTTCAGCCAATAAAAGAATTAGTGTTGGAAAGAGAATGTCAAATAGAGTGTTGGTAGCACAACTCTATAAAGTATATGTAGAAAGTACACAAGTACAAGTGTGACATAAAAGTTGTTAAAGTAATTGCATTGGCATTATTCACTATAGTGAACTCAATCAACAAAGAAATATGTGATATGTCTAATGTTTCCTCTCTTCTACACTACAGGACAACAATGAACCCGACAAACATTCTGGAGTTCTCTTAATGTTTACAATATTTGTTGTTCTTCAAGTACATCTTCACTAATTGGTTACCATGTGTTGGGACACGAGCCCAACAATCACATAACAGTCTTGAAATATAAACATGAAGCTCACACACTTCTATATAAAGATAATACCTCAGAACATGACACATATGAGCATATATTAAGAATTCAACCCACTTATCTCAAAAGTAAAAAAACATAATAAAAAACTCAAACACACTTAAGGTTTATGTTGTATCTATAAAACTAAGTTTCTAAAAGTGTAATATCATTTCAAGTTGAGCAAACATGATACTTAACAAATCCTCATTTGTAAACATTCTACAGTCATCTTTTGAATTGTAAAAGTGACTCAGGTCGATTGTATCTGTTGTAAATTTAATAGTGACTTAGAAAAAAGATTGCAAGTTTGCTAAGGCTAAGAAAATATAGGTGACAAAGGCCCAAGTGGCTTATTTGTAAAGTGCAAGAGTTGAGAAGGCTTCTCAAGAACTATAGTGAAAAAACTCACATAATGTGAGGACTAGATGTAATTCATGTTTGGTGAACCAATATAAATTCTTCGTGTGATCCTCTATCTTTTAACTTTTTACTCAGTATTTAAATTTATACAACTTATACACTTTTAAATACTTAAGTACTTTCTTTTGAGCTAACACTTCAAAATACTATGAAGTTATATATGTTTTTCTCTTCCAAGTTATAAAACTTTAGAACAAACTTTCTATAAGTGGAGAGTAACTAATTTTAAAAGAATCACAATTTAAACCTCAATCATTATAAATATCAATTCTACTTTACCTCTACCATACACATTTAATTTTATTATCACTAATGCCACTATCATATTCTAACATGCCTTTATTCAAATTACCATATCTATAAGACATAAATTCATACCAAATCGCTTCATGTTGCCATAAAACTCTCCACTTCCAATTAATAAGCAATGCTATATTAAAATCCTCCAAAAATCCACCCAAATTCTTAGGAAGACACACCTTCTCCAAATTAACGTAATTAATTTTCCTTTGATCATTCAGATCGCCAAACAAGTTTTTTAATCGAATTTAACACATTCTTAGGTGTCTTATAGAATGAAAACATGTGCACCGACAAACTTCTAATGACCAAGCTTATCAACATAACCACTACAAGCTAATATTGTATAATCCCTAAATTGCATTATTGGAAACTAAGATTTTAATTACTTTTCTAATACATAGATTTTGTTCGACTAAATAAAGATATTTTAAATAAAAAATATGTTTGTCTAAAAATTGTAAAAATTTTAATAGTTTTATTACATTATATTTAACATTAAAAATACAAAAATAAATAAATAAATAATGCAAAAAAAAACAATAAAGAAATGTTAAAAAAAAATTGCCTGCCTCGCGTGTGCTGTCCTTGATTTCTGCTTCCTCGTCTGTTTAGTTTATTGCTTTCCCGTTTCGTGCGCTTTTCCACTTCACCATCTTGAATACTCAATCAAAAAGATCAGCCCCTCAATCAAAAAGACCAGTCCCTCATCTCCTTAATTGTATCAGTTTGTTTGATCTTGTTGCAAAATCCAGAACTTAACTTTATATGATGAACACAACCATTCCTCGTTTTAGCCTATATATATATTGAAGCAAAAAAATCAACAAAAGGGAGATTGATTTTCAAAAAAGAAAATCAGAAGATAAAATGAGAGTTTTTTTTTCATTTATTTGTTTGTTGTTTCTAATATAAGAAGAGAAGAAGAAAGATACACCACCCTACTTCCTCTATTTTCACACCACCACGCATCGCCTCTATTTTCACCGAAATGTATTTTCTCATTCTCTTTAGATTTGCTGTTCAAAATTGTATATTATTGAAAGATGACATTTTTATGTTGTTATATGTGAATAAAGTTTTGTTTGAGATCATTTTTGATGTAAGGTTTAAAGGATAGGGTTTTCTTTGAGATTAATTTTTTATGTGAGTTTGAAAATTTGTTTCTTGTTTGTTTTTGGAAAAAACGTGATTTTGTTAATAGATGTGTGGTTCACAGTGTCCGTATTCAAACCAGCTGTCTCACATTAAGTAATTATTAGGTGTGTTTATTTCATTTAATATTGATAATTCTGTTTAATATAAGTAACTATAGACATAATTAAATGGTTATAAATATCATTTATTTTATATTATATTATATTAGTTTTTTTTTCTTTTTTAGGTTGTGCTATTTAATATTAAAATGAATTTTATTTCTTCACTTATTAAATTACAAAATAGTTTAAAAGATGATTACATTTATAATTAATATTAAATTTTTTTTTCTTTTATTTAATAGATTAAGTTACAAGTTCATATATTTTTCTTTTTGCTATTTTATTTTCGTGTTTACTACTAATTTTATTTCGAATAATCATTTAAAATTATTTAATATTCAAT
>JBBPBT010001178.1:4277389-4308524 GCA_037974875.1 Cicer bijugum | reverse complement strand
TTAGTGGTTCTAAATCTCATCTTCACAAATAAACTAATAAATTAAAATCATAAAAAAATTAATAAATAAAAATTATTAAACGGTAACTAAAAATAACATCTTTTACTCCTTGAGTTGCATAATACAAGTTATATATTTTGATAGCTTTAAAATTTATTTTTATAAATAAATAGATCTAAAATCAACTTTTTAAAATTTAATTAATTAGATGTATTTTTTTTTAATCTTAGAATTGTTAAGACACAAGTTAAACTATTTAGTGATTTTGAAACTCAATTTAAAAATAAAAAATAATATAAAATACTCTTAAGAGATGACTAAATTAGATGAGACATTTTTTTTTTTTTTAGTTTTGAGACACGAGTTGTAGAACTTAACTTGATCGTCTTAAAACTCATATTTTAAAATAATTATTCAAATCAAACAAACAAACTCGGTTTTTGTCAAAATAACATTTTTATCTAGAATAATACACATTTTTTTTTAAAAGCAATCATCATATTCACATTTTCTACCAAAAACTACGTAGCTTTGATTTCACCATAGCACCGAGAGATACATAGGAGAAAAATCACACTCTATCAAGCACAATAATAAAAACTTTTTTTTTCACTCTTTTTTAACACACTCTCATCTAAAAAAATCACATTAATAAAAACAATTTGCATTCATATTTAATAATAGAGAGAAATAAATATATTTAAGTTAGTATAATTTTGTATAATTAATTATAAAAATCACGTTTTTAATAGATGTCCTAGAGTGTTAATACATTCCCTACGCATAGTCGACTCCGAACTCAAAATCTCGTATCAAAAACTATTTTTTTATTTTTTTCTATTTTTTAAAAATTTTCTAATATTTTCCCTATTTTAAAATAAAGTTTAGTGACCACTCCATTATTGAATTCGAGTAAAACTCTGAAATTTGTAGACGGGGACACCTTTCACCAATTTTTTTCTACAAAATTATTTATCAAACCTACAAAACCCTCAACCACAATAAAAAATGGAAAAAGTGCTAATAGATTTCGCAACCCTTTTTTTGCCTCAACGTTTGTTGTGAGACACCCGTTAACCAATACATAAAATGAGGAAGACAAAGTGTATTCTTGCATCCATCTCCTCCAAACTTCGTTAAAGCTTATACACCCTAACATATAGTCTAAATAATCTGAACTTACCGATCAAAAGATTTCTCAAAGTCTACTTTCAATGTGAGACAATTAAATAGTTTGTTTAACACCAGAGCATGATTAATTAAGAGCTTAACGAATGTGCAAAAAAACTTGATTGGGTTTTAGAAATTAAATTCTCCAACACCTTATTTAGATGTGCTGCCAAGAGCTTTGACAAGATCTTGTACAAGCTTCCAATAAGCAATATATGATAATAATCAATCAAAGTCTCAGGATACTCCTTCTTTTGAATTAAAGCAATGAATGAAACTGAAATCACAACTACAAACTTCCTCTTGTTTTCTATTGTATGCATTTTTATGAAGATACTTTCTGATTTTCATTAATGATTATTTTCGTTTTCTTAAAATGTGATGCACAATTATATAATCTAGAACAAATATTTTACATCATATATTTGGTGATATTAGAAGATAGGCCTTCAAATTTCAATGGTGATATTAGATCTACGTTCATATATGTGTGATCATATAAGGTTTTCCCACCATAAGATTTTCAATGGTAAATTATTCCTTTGTGTAAGTAAATTAACTTATTTATAGTTATACCATACATTATTACGTGGGAGTACAAATGATACATCAAGGCGCTACAAACACTAAAAAAAGGCCTTGAAGACACAAAATTTGACAATTATACTCATCAAAATAAACCACCTCCAAGATAAATCATAATAAATATGAGCTATAGTAGTGTTGTAGTTGGCTATAACCCCACTTAAAAAGGGATTATAGCCAATGCTTTCTTATGTCAGGTTAGGTATGGCCACTTAAGTCAAAAGGGATTGAGAATATTAGCTCAAAAGGGTATTGTGAAAAGACTTCCTGATTTGAGTCATAAGTCAAGAATTTGGAGTGATTGCATGAGTGGCAAGCAACATAGAGAATGATTTCCAAAAGGACCCTAAGGGAAAGCAAGTCAAAAGCTTCAATTAGTCCATGCACACATTTGTGGACCCATCAAACTTGAATCAAACAACAAAAAATGCATTTCATCTCCTTTATAGATGCTTTAAGTAGAAAAACTTCGGTGTTCTTTCTTATTGCAAAACTTAATGCAACTTTTAAGAAATTTAAAGTAACTACTGAAATTGAAACAGGGAATATACTTAGTTGCTTAAGAACTAATAGATGAGATGAATTTACCTCAAGTGAATTGGATGAATTTTGAAGTGATGATGATATGAAGAGGAAATTTACTAGTGCATATACTCTTCAACAAAATGATGTAGCATGGAGTAAAAATAAAACCATAATGAATATGGTGAGGATTATGTTATCCGAAAAGAATGCTCATAAGGAATTTTGGCTAGAAATAGTGAAATGGTCAGTGTTTGTTCAAAATAGGAGTCCAACTATGGCAGTTAAAGATACAACACCTAAAGAAGTGTGAAGTGGAACTAAACCAACAATTTATTTCTTTAGTCTTTGGTTGTATTGGTTATGTGCGTGTTCCAAGGCAACAAAGGAAAAAGCTAGATGATAGAAGTATTAAATGTGTTTCATGGTGTTAGTGAGGAATCCAAATCCTATAGAATATATGATCCAATATCAAAGAAAATCTTGATCATCAAGAATGCGGTTTTTTTCGAAATTGAGAAATGGGATTTGAAGGAAGCTCAAACTTGCTTTGAAGTAGAGGAGATTACTGCACCAATAATTTAAGGTGCTTAAATATTATTTGAAGTAGAAGAGATTACTACACCAATAACTTAGGGTGCATTTGTTACATTATTTTTATAGAATAATATTTTTTTTTTTTAAAATAAACCAGTTTCGACAAATTTGCATCTGTTTGTTAGCACTTTTTTAAAAATAATAAAAATCTAAAAATTACTTTAAATAATTACTTAAAATAAAAAGCTGTTTTTATTAACTTCTCAAAAAACATATTTTTAATAATTAATTTTTATTACTAGATGCAAACAAAAAATAGCTTCTCAATTTTTTTTTTAAATCTTTAGATTTTAAAATGAAAATGTATAACAAATGGAAATTTATGTGTCTATTTCTCTATAATTTTTTTTTCCTTTTCTAAAAAAGGATAGAATTGTAAATTTAAATTGAAGCGATGACACCTACCTAAACATATTCCGAACCCAATTTCTTGAACCGCCGAAACATTTGCGCGAATAAACTCAATTTATTTATCCGTCCTTTTCACAACTTTCTCACTCACTTCAACAACTTAATAACCGCTTACAAACAGATGGAACCTGAAAAACCTACCGTAACGGCGGACCCCGACGGAAGCGGCGACGAAGGTTTAATTGCATTAACGGAAAGTGGAAACAGTAACGGTAACGGTAGAGACAGAGTGAAAGGTCCTTGGTCACCTGAAGAAGACGCCATTCTCAGCCGTCTTGTAAGTCAGTTCGGTGCAAGAAACTGGAGTCTTATTGCTCGTGGGATCTCCGGAAGATCCGGTAAGTCGTGTCGGCTCCGGTGGTGTAATCAACTTGATCCTGCTGTTAAGCGGAAACCCTTCACTGGTACGTAATGTTTACTAGTTGATGTTGATTCTTTTCAATTTGAATTTGAATTTGATTGTCTTTTTGTTTCAATTTTACTTTATTTAATTCAATAAGCTAAGTCGAGGCTAAACGCATTGGGATTATTATGAAGGAATGAAGTTAGGTGGAATGGTCTTGTTTGTGTGCATTGTGGTTTGAGATTGTTCAATTGTGAATGGATTTTGTGTTTTGAGGTTTTAGGGTTTGTTTGTTTTTTAAAAAAGAATAAGTACTAGAACCTTTAAGTTATTGGACACATTTTTAAGGTGTGGTTGTGATCGTTTACTTGGTGTGAAAATTGTGGTCAACTGCAGTTGACATAGTCTCAATTGAGGTATGCGCAGCACAGATATGAACACGGACACCAAACACGACACTGATATGTACCGGTGTTATGTCTGTGTCCGACATCGAGACATTTTGGATACAAGGATGCCTTGGATCAATAGTGTTGATGCTATAGAGTTTGAGTTTGTAGAGACAGAAAAAAATCATCATGGTGCGGTCTAGAGAGCAGTTGTGTACCTTTTTATTTTATTTTTAAATCTTGCTTATTGGAGGGTATGCTATGGTAATGCATGGTTTTTGAATTACTATGGTAATGCATGGTTTTTGGAAAGTATGACTCATTACTATTCATCACTTTTTTAGACCAGTTCATCGCTGTTCTTGTACCATCTAAATAGAGTTATTTTTTAATTTTCTAGAATGTTTGGATTTGCTGTGCACTTTTTATTGTTCTTTGATAGATCATGAGTCATACTTTTCATCTAACTGTTACTTTATCGATTTCCATTTTGTCGTCATACAAATAATGTTATTTGGGATGGTAGTAGTTATTGCAGCTATTACTTTTTGACTGATATCCTCAATTCCCGCTGTAGTTGTGTGGTTGATATTTGACAAGGGGTCTCGAATCTTGAACTTGAATCACTCCGACAAAGTAGGGTGCGAAAGTTTTGTTGTTTAACAAGAGGATTGCATACTCATAACTAGAGATCCGTAACTGTGAATAGGTTTTATGTCCTGTTTTTCTGTGTTTCAAAGACTCTGAATGGCCCATCATGGTTGGAGGATATATTTCTCACTTTTGACAATTGTGCCTGACGGTGTGCCTAAGATGAGCAAAATTTAAACCGACAACTTCATTCTAACATTGAAAAAATAATGAACCTGATGTTCTAGTTCCTCATCATGCGAGCTTCCATGTGAACTTCATACCCGGTATCAGTGTTGGCAAATTTGAGCCATGGTGTTATAGTGTAGCAAATTTTGTGCCAGCTGCCATAAGCTGCAACACCTATGATATCTGCCATGTTTCTGTCATTGGCTGCAACGCCATGTTAATATGGTGGATTTTTGGCTGGCTGTCATAAATGTCATTGCTTGAACAGCCCTGTATGGATATTGTGTCTCTTGTTTTGCCGCCAAGTTGGTTTTGCATCTAGTCAATATTTGTGATGTTTATTTTTTATATCAGGAATCCTATTTGTAATAACGGGGAAAATTAATATCTATTGACCCTGGTCATTATTTGTTTTGTCATGTTTGTCATGTTAATCCTTAATCTTGTTTTAAATAATCATCTTTCCTTTTCTACCTTGAATCTTAGACTGAAATGTGAGATTATTTGATGTATTCATTGAGTGTATATTCCTCTTATGTGGTGAGCTAGTTAAAACAATATCCCATCAACAATTTAAATGAATTCATGTACATCCAAGAATCTTAGCAATCTTCCTTTCTTAGGTCCTCTTGTTCATATTCTGCTAAAACAGAAACCCAAGTGGCTCACCACACTAAAAACATCAACCTTGTTCCCTTTGCCTTACACATTCCTTGTATTTTAGCTGCCTAGTGATAGAACTAGACCAGAAATATAACGAGCAGATAGATGTTATAGCAGAAACAGTGCTGATCAATACCAATTGATATCAATTCACCTAAAAATGATCCCAGGAGTAGCTCCTCTGGATCTTTGATGCCTATGCCATCAATATTATAGAATCTTGTACAAATTGGCCAATCTTTTAGTCACACTGCCCATACTCCTTCCCCAAACCATAGTCACTGTCAAACTTTCTGGAGTCTAGTCTCTTTTAATTCAAAAACTGGAACCAGCACACCACTTACCCCTTCGTGCTCACAAACTCAAGTTACACTTTTGTGTTCAACTTTGAGTATTGCACATCCAAGAATTTCTCTACTTGGGCAATCCTGCCTATCAAATTGCTTCCCATAAATTTTGGAAATTCAAGGGAACTATCCCCCTTGCCAGGTGGGAAACTATCTCCTCTTCCTTTTCCTCCTTCCTTGCCCCCAAACCTCTCCCCTCCCTTCCCTTCCAACTTCCAAAGAAACTCTTATTTTCTTAGTTTACTTATTAGTGATTGTTAATCATGTATATACAATCAATCATGCTGAGGTTTTCCCTCAGTCAATTTAGTAAACAAATTAAACAATTCACCCCTGTCAAGATGATACCTGTGTTTGCAAGTTTTCATATCCAAGATTAAATTCTTAATTTTTAGAAATAGAACGGCAGGTGAGGGTTTAAGAGGAGAGAAAGAGAGAGAACTTATGCAATGGTTCACTCATTCACAGACAAAAGGAGAGAATCTTCCTTCCAAGGGGTTTTCCTTCTTAACGAAGAGTACCCAATTACAACTAAGTCACTAACTCCCTGTTCAGTTTGTCAAAAGTAAAAAATAACGAATATAAATGTTCCATCTTCTTTTTCCTTGATATGTCTGCTTTATGGGCACCTTCAGCATATGACTCAAAGCTTGTGATAGGCTTGTACAGAAGAGTATTTGTAAATTTGGTGTTAGTTTGTTTGTGTCATTTAGCTTTATGTGCTTTTGATGTTTCTAATACTTTAAGAGTTAATTTTTTTTCAACTACTGCAGCTTTGTAAGATTTAATAATTATGTGAATCTCTACGTTCTATGGATATGCATGCGAGTCTCTTATGTCAGAATTGCTTAATAATATATTATGAATTCCTGTATCTATGTCGCATCATTTATGTCCCATGTGGCATTTATTCTTCAGGGGGTATGATCTTCAAGGTTTGATCACAATTTCCAGCAATAATTATACCATAATGAATTCAGGATGCTATATTTTCTACATTAAAATTATATCGTTTATAGTTTCCTAGAAACTTCTGAATCATCTATAAAATCATATGATGCAACTTTCCTGAATATATATAGGCTAAACAAATTGTTTTATTTTTCAGATGAGGAGGACCGGATCATTGTTTCTGCTCATGCAGTCCATGGAAACAAATGGGCAGCCATCGCCAGGCTTCTACCAGGAAGAACAGATAATGCAATTAAGAACCACTGGAATTCTACATTGAGGCGTCGGGGAGTTGAACATGATAAGATTAAGTTAGAATCTGGTAACATGATAGAAGATATTAGCTTGGAGAAAGCCAAAGCATCATCAGAAGAAACTCTTTCATGTGGAGATGTTAATTCTTTGAAATCCTCAGAAGTAAGAGATGTTACGTCTATGGAGATCGTTGACGATAAGCACGAAGGCAAAGCACGGACTGATGGTCAATTATCCCATGAAGTCAGGGAACCACCTACCCTTTTTAAGCCCGTCGCACGTGTAAGTGCTTTTAATGTATATCAAGCTTTCAATAGTTCGCAACCTTCAACATCAGTTCAAAGACCTGTTCCAATGCATGGACCTATTTTACAATCGTCAAAACCAGATATGGATTTTTGTAAAATGCTTAACGGAACTCATGGCGACCGGTCAGTACCTCAACAGTGTGGTCATGGATGCTGTTCTCTAAATGGTAACAACTCAAAAAGTTCTTTGTTGGGACCAGAATTCATTGATTATTCAGAACCACCATCTTTCCCAAGTTTTGAGTTGGCTGCAATAGCTACAGACATTAGTAACCTTGCTTGGCTTAAAAGTGGATTGGAGAATAGTAGTGTCAAAATGATGGGTGAAAATGCTGGCAGGGTTAATTTCTAATGGATCATAATTACATTTTGGCCATGGTAATATAAAAAAAAAAAAGACCAATCTTAATATTACTGGATGGATGTGCATAAAGGCTATAATGATGTCAACCTTTGTAGTAAACAAATTTATAGGCTGTGGAATTATGTGACTCATTGTGATAATGTATATGGATTCGGGTGTTGACTGAGTAGTGATTAGGACTTACATAATTACCTGGAATTGCTTCATTTCGTGATGACTATAATTATATGGAATTGCTTCTTTTCATGTGTGGGTAATTTCTACTTTTAACTTTTCCTTCCACTTTTAATTACGAAAATGTATATTGTTGCGACTCTTTCTTGTGTTAAAAATTTATAAAGAAAAATGTGACAACAAAAATATATGTTTTCACTATTTACTATCTTAGCATTTGAAAACATAAAAATAGAGCGAAAATAATGACAATGTTACATTTAAAAATTGAAATAGAAATAGTTTTTAAAACCAAGCATGCAAGGCATGCCAAGACAACTAACATGTCCAATCATCAACCAACTAATAACATTAATTGTTATTGTTAGTATCAATCATCAAGGTTGATCATCAAAAAGGTACTTATTTTATCTCATTATTATCTTACTTTTCTTGACACATCATAATTCAAAGAGATATTAAATTATAGTATTGAAATTACCAGCAAGTCATTTCACAAGTTCATGACAGTACATAGTTCATAATCTTAAGTTCTTATATATTTACAAACATGCTTATTTTTAAGGTTGACCCTAAAAATTTTAATGTATATACAAGTTATTTATTTATTTTTAAATTGATTATAATTAAAATAATGATAATGAATTTTATTATGTTTAATGTAATCAATATATTTTTGAATGACATAATTCTATGCATCAATCATCTTAACAAGAGAAAAATATTTTGAGATGAGAGTAGAACGAACAATTATTAGTAAAAGATATTTTTATAGAAAATACATAATTTGAAATTTTTGTTCTTCGCAAACTTTAGGAATCAAGGAATAATAAAAGTATGATCAATTGATAAACAAAGTATTTTTATTATTAGTGTTCTAATTTTAGTATAAGGTCTATCACTTTTTATACATATTCAATTATAAATACCAATAATTTAAAAACATAGAAATTAAGATTTTGAATGTAAGATGAAAAAATAATGAATCACTCAAATTTTGACATATTTTTTTACTATATAATTTTTTATACAATAAAAATAAATTTTGCACATCTTAAAAAGCTCTGAACAAACACTGCTTGTGTTCTTAATCATCACTCACATCATTCAATTGCACATGTAATACCTTAAAGATCTCTCAAACATGTTAAATGGGACACCCTTGCATTCAACAACAGATCTATAGATTTCAGCTATATAGTTTGGGAAAGAATATGTATATGATAAATATTTTTTTTTTTATATATAAAAACACATCTATAGTATGCAATAATTAAATAGTATTAAAAGAATTATTGACATTTTTATTCATTACATTTCATAAGTATATAATAATTATGGTACAAATTAAATGAAAAAAGAAAGAAAGAAAGAAACAAAAACTCTAAATAAATACATGAGTTTCTCACATTATATATTATAATCATATACTACAATTTTAGAGTATCAAATTACATTCAAAGAGTTACACTCACTCAATAACATCGTGTTGAATAAATATTTTTCAAAATCAGTCGTTGAATAAAAAGTTAATATTACATAGATTATATCTATATATTTTGACATTAATCTACAAACGTTATCTATATCATCAAGATACATTTAAATCAAAGTCAATAGCGTAATTGTATATAATTGTTCTGATCAGAGCTCAGAGATACGTTGATTTGGAAGAAGAAAGGTCTGTGACAATGTTGTTTGGCTAGAATCCAAGGATGAGATAAGACATGTTGGTGCGGTGGTACCCGCAAACACTCTAACGCTCGAATTAGTATATGATTGAGGTGGGTGAGAGACATAAGAGATAGCATACATTGTTAGATTACGAGGGATGATTTATATAGCATGAAATGAGGTGGTATTGGTCTTGGGCCAGTCCCAAGGTCCAATCAAGAATAGATGCCCCCAAGTCGATTGCTTATGCTAGAATGTGGAGTTGACTAATAAGCATTGTCTTTTTTGGCGTATTATATCCGACTTGTCTTGGTCATCACAACCGAAGGACTTTGTGAAAGGTCAAGCTCCCTTATATTTGAGCTGAAAAGCTAGGTTGGGGACCTAAGTTTGTCTTTTTGGCAAGTGTTGTCTCTACTATAAAATAGACATCCATAAAACTTACAAAAAAAATATATTGTAAGAAGTTATACCTTTTGTGGTGTTAACACAACAATATTTATAGTGTGCGAAATGAGTCTACTGAAGACAAAAATGTTTATGTTTGGCGGATATCTCACCTTGTCCACCCATAATCGTTGGGGCTAGGTCGACTCTTGCTTTAAGGTTACCTTTGAGTGAAGTTATGGACTATGTCACATTGGTGGATATCTCACCTTGTCCACCCATAATCGTTGGGGCTAGGTCGACTCTTGCTTTAAGGTTACCTTTGAGTGAAGTTATGGACTATGTCACATTTGTGTTGCGTATGTTAATCAAGAGAAATTGGACATTGGGCTAGTTTGGAACAATTGATCCCAAGTCGTTGTCTCAAGGAATGGAGGCCATGGTGTATAAGGTCGTAGAAGGCCTTGTCATAGAGGTTGGATCTACGAGAAGTTATTTGTTCCCTATAGTTGGGATGATACCTTTAGTGTCGAGTAGACATAGCTGAAAGAATGTAGTCGAGTAGCCGTGTGCACTCCTATCTATTGAAAAATAGCTTGAGCTTGCTAAGAAGACATTACTACAATCGTTGTGTATTTTTGTTTTTCCCTTATTGGTGAGGCATTGTTGAGAGAAAGCTTTTTGACTTAAGAGAGTTCAATTAGATTGAATAGTTTTCTTCTTTGGGAGAACTGGTTAGCTTGAGTCTACTCACGTGAGAAGATACTTGAGCCGTTGTAGGCTTCCTTCTTCGCTGCAAATGAAGTCATTGTGGTTTTTTGACATTGTGTTAGGCCGAGTAGGCCTCTTTCTTTGTTGTGAAAGAAGTTTGATTGTGAAGCCGTCGTAGGCTTTCTGCTTTATTGTCAAATAAGTTAGATGATGAAGTCGCTATAGGATTCATTCTTTACCGTGAAAGGAGTAGAAATTATGAAGTTCTTGCAAACTTCCTCATTTTCTGTGAAAGGAGATGGGATTACGAAGTTGTCATAGATTTCCTCCTTCTTTGTGAAAATAGTTAGAATTTTTGAGTCATTGTAGACTTCTTCCTTTGTCGTGAAAGTAGGGATTATGAAGTCGTCGTATACTTCCTCCTTTGTCATGATGATGACAAAACAATAATGTTTCCAACAATTTATTTAACAATAAAAACAAAGTAAAACAATAACAATAAAAAAAAAAAGCTCCCCCTAACTCTAAGCATGTATTTAAAAATAAGAATAATAAGAAACATTCTGACAAGTTTTCAAAGTATATACTCCCCATTTTTAAATGTTTTAAATTAAAGTATATACAGTTTATTTTAAGATTGTTCGCAAAACCTCATTTCCCCCATTTGTCATCAGACAAAAAGAGTGAATGACTGTCAGTCAGAGCATTCCACATAAATCATACCCAAACAACAAGATTGAATTGCAAATGACTAGAAAATCAATACATATTTAATGTATTAAAGCAGAGCATATATAAGTTTAACTACAAATTGTATTCTACTAAAGGGAATGCATAGATAAACTAGAATATCATTCATAAATAAAAACCAAGTTTAGATTTTTCTTAATAAAATCAAATTTATCCTCACCAAGGGATTTTGTAAAAATGTCAGCCTACTGATGATTAGTGACAACAAATTGAATATTTAAAATACTCTTTTGGACAAAATCTCTAATAAAATAATTTTTGATTTCTATACGTTTTTTCCTAGAATGCATAATTGGATTCTTAGTTAAATAGATTGCTAATGTATCATCACAACAAATAGGAATGTTATTCTTAAACAACTTGTAGTCTTCTAGCTGTTGCTTCATCCATAAGAGTTGAGTGTTGCATCCTATTGTAGAGATGTAGTCAACCTCTATTGTTTACATGACAATGGTGCCTTGCGCTTGCTTGACCAGGAGATCAAATTATCACCTAGAAACATACATTTTATATTAATTCTTTTTCTTTCAAGCTTGTATATAGTGTAGTCAACATCCCAATATCCAACTAACATGTAAACAAATGAAATCTTAATGAACAAACCCAGGTTAGTAGTGTCTTTCAAGTATCTAAAGATCCTCTTAATAGTTGTTAAATGGAATTCTTTTGGATCATTCTAAAACATGGTACACACACACTAAATAAAATAGCAGGTCTTGATGTAGTAAGATAAAGAAATGACCCGGTCATTCCTCTGTGTTTTCTGATCAACCCTTTTTCCCGATTCATCTTTATCAAGTGAACAAGTTGGATGCATTGGTGTAGACATAGGCTTGAATTCATCCAACTTGAACCTCTTGATAAGCTCTTTTGTATACTTAGTCTGATGAATGTACACACCATTCTGACTTTGATGAGTATGAATTCCTAAGAAGAACACCAGTTCTCCCGTCATGCTCATTTGAAATCATGTTGTATCAACTTAGCTAATTCTTGGTAGAGGTTGACGTTAGTTGAATCAAAAATAATATCATCTACCTAAATCTAAATTTTGATAAGGACATTTTGAATTGATTTCCCAAATAAGTTAGAGTCAACATGCCCTCTTTCAAAATTATTTTTAATTAGAAAATTGTTTAGTCTATCATACCAAACTCTTGGTGCTTGTTTCAAATCATAAAGAGATTTTTCATGTTTAAATACATGGCATGGAAACTCAATATTTTCAAAAGTAGGAGGTTGTTTTACATTCACTTCCTTATTTATGTAACTACTTAGAAATGCACTTTTCACATCCATTTGATATAGAGTGATATCATTGAAAGTAACTAAGGAAAGTAAAATACGTATTGCCTCTAACTTGGCCATCAGAGCAAACGTCTTGGTGTAACCAATAATTTCTTGCTAGCTCTAAACTTATGCATCTAGGTGTGTTTTGTTCCTAACAATATCTCCTTTCTCATTCAGCTTGTTCCTAAATACCCACTTTGCGCCAATGGGCTTCTTAATCTCTAGTATGGGTACAAGATCCCAAACATCATTCCTCTTGAATTCATTAAGTTCCTCTTGCATAGACAAAATCCATCCTTCATATCCTAGAGCTTCATCAATAGAGGAAAGTTCAATCATTGAGAGCAGACCAAGTAGAGAAGTGTCATTGAGAGCTGGTCTGGTCTTTATAGGATCATTGGAGTTCCCAATAGTCAAAGAGTCTGGATGACTTGTACTTCCATTCAATTTTAGCTTTTAGAGGATATTTACTTGTTCTAATGTTGACAATCTTATCCTCTATTGTTATGTTCAGTTCTTGTGTTTTTCTTGACTCCTCTGGTTTTCCTGGTTCCTCTGGTTTTCCTGAACCTGCAGAATCTTCAACTAGCTTTGATTTTTTAAGGTCAAGTTACTTATCATCATTATTAACATAAAATCAGGTAGTTAAATAAAGAATAGAAAAATATAACTTATACAAGAACTATTTCTGAATATTCTATTGGTTCTTTTTTTTTTTGTTCTGGTTTTCATATTATAATTTGCACATCCTCTGATAAGAGAATCTAGACGAAGGAATTTATATTCCCATCCAGGTTTTCATTCTTGATGAGCTTTATTTGAGTGCTCAGGGATATCTCCTGATTCTGATAGTTCGTTTGACAATTCTTATTTTGTTGATGTATTAGGTTCCTTTGCCAGTTCTGGTTTCTCTAATACTCCTAATTCCTCTGATAGTTCTGATTCATATGATAGTTATGTTACTTTTGATATTCTAGAGTTAGGTCTTGGGACATAAGTGTTTCTTCCATCATGAGTTGTGAGTATCTATGTCCAGGTACCATAGTTAGTGTTTCAACCTTGCAGCTAAGGACATCTGTAAGATAAAAAAATTTGTTATTTGGTACCCAAATTTAGTTGGGTCCTAGTTTGTTAGTTGCGAAAGGTTTCTTGTTTTTCCATGTTTTTAGCATAGAATAAGTTATTTTGTTGTGACCTTTCTTGAAGTAAACATTCACATATCATTAGAGGGAATAGACTTGGGTTTAACAACTATTTCTTTAAAGCCAATTGCTCTCTTATTATTCTTGCTAACACTATAGAACATATAAGCAAGCTGGCTTCTATCTATGTTTTTTGCAAGGAAATCTTGAAAAGCTACTTCATATATGACTAAGTTAAAAATGGTTTCACCTAAAGGTTTTGAAATAATTTTATTATTCAAACTAATATTTTATCTCTTAAGTTCTTCAAAATCATTTTTGAGAGATTATAATTTTTAGTCAAATTTAAATTAACTTTTCTTATAGCTTTTTGTTTTACAGAAATAATGTGATTTTTATTTAAAAAAATCATTTATAACAGTAATCAACTTAGTACGAGATAAATTGGCGAGCACCTTAATTTCTTCATCCACGTACTCACTTCCAGAGTCACAGTCATATCAACATCAGCCATCATAGCCATATCAACTTGTTCTTCATCATCAGAGTATTCGTCAAAGTCATCACATGTAGCCGTCAAATTCTTCGTATTAGAATTTGAATCTTTCCCTTGGAACTTATGTTTCTCTAGATTCAGACATTCTGACTTGACATGATCAAGTTCATTATACCCATAATAAATGATACTTTTTGTGTCAGATTTGTTATCATTTCCTCTACTGGACTATCTAGAACCTTTCCAAGGGAAAAACTTCTTCTTGTTGTGCCGCATCCTCTGAATCTTTTTTGAATGAAAGAAAGCTCCTCATCCTCTAAGTCTCCATTTTGATCATTTGAATCACTATCCTCAAATTTTGTTGTTGCTTGTAGAGCTTTCTTATTCTTGGATATGAGAGCCAGAGTCTTATGGTTCTTATTGGGATTGTCTTGTGCAAGCTCAATCTTGTGCGACCTGAGAGAGTTGATTAACTCTTTCAGACGAAGATTGTTCATATAATTTGTTTCTTGAATAGTTGTGATCTTGGGTCTTCACTTGTTGGGTAGACTCTTAAGAATCTTCGTTACATGATATGTTGTTGTGTAGCTACTTTAAAGAACTTTTTACCCTAAAACCACAATCTGAAACCAAGAAAATGTAGTCTCAATGTCTTCATCTTCCTCCAACTTAAAAGCTCATACTTTCTGACCAAAATATTAGCTTTTTCCTATTGAACCTGTTCGCTTCCTTCGTAGGTCAACAACAGAGCATCATAGAAACTCTTAGTCGTCTCCTTGTTGGTGCACTTTGTTGAGATAAAATCTTAATTTAATATTTTTATGAAAATAAACAAAAAGTTAATTAAGAATGTTAATTATGATTCTAAAATGTTATTTTAATTTAATTGTGCTTTTGAGTGAATTAATTCAAAGATAGGAATCAAGCAAAGCAAAGAAATTAGATAAAAATTGAATAGATAAAGAAACAAGAACATTCTGGGTAAAACGGAGAATGTTCTCCAAGATCAAGACTGATCATCACAACTTCTTGATAAATCAATCTCCACTAGTTCAGAAAAGATTATACCTCTGAATTTCATGCTAATATTATCAGTACTTGGCAAGGAACGAGTAGGTTCCATTATGATCAAAGAAGGCATTCAAATCACTAAGATAAAAGCTCATGAATCAAGCAATTCAAAACAAGTATAAATCTTCTCCAACTTAACTGTCAAAAAACTTAATCAGTCTTGGTCCGTACAAAGTCATCTAGATTGATCAGGAAGTCGTCCAGAATAATCAAACAACTGAACCTCAAGATTTATCATCAATTTCCAGAAAGTTCAATAACTGACACTCCAGATTGATTAATCAATATCGTTTCTACAAAAGTTCAATATCGATCTCCATATATCTGCAGAATTTCATCATCATTCTTCTAGTTGTTTTCAAATTAATCGAGTCTCCATATCAAAGATATGGCATCAATAAATTTATGTGAAGGATGAAGGATCATTAAAAAATGAATAAACCAACCCAATCAAATAGAATGCATAAAAGTATTCAAAGGCTAAGTATTTTTTTATTCACATATATTAGTTTTGGTCAAAAATACATATCACTACCAACAACTTTTTTGACCATCATTAAATGCTCCAAAACACTTATAAATGAAAGGCTAATGCTCAGGAAAATGCAAGAAGTTCAGATGCTATCAAGTCTTACAAATCATTCACAATCATATACTTGAAATTCTCATTTTCTCAATAAAGATTCAGTTCCGATTATACTTATTACTTTGTTATTATTGTACTGAATTCATTGTAAAGAATCGACTCTCAAACAAGAGTTGAGACATCTCAGATTCTAACAAAACAATCTCATCATTATTGTAAAACTCGAACTATAAGAGTTTAATATAGTTTGAGTAGATTGTAGGAAATCCTATCAAGGTTGATAGGTGACTTGATTGAACTCTTTTCTCGGTGGAAAGATTTTAACTTTGTAACATATTAAGGTTGATTTGAGCTAGGTGCTATAAAACTAAGAAGGTTCTTTATTTTGAATACTTAGTGGAAAATCTCACAGTTGTGAGGATTGGATGTATCCCGAGTTGGGTGAACCAGAATATATCCTTGTGTGGTATCTATTCCCTTATCTATTTACTTTCATGCTGATTGATTATCAAGCTAAATACATAAACTGAATTACTGATTTTAACTAACCAATAACATTCTTCGTTTTTTGTTTTCACAACCAAGATCAATCTTGAGTTATTTTCTTAAGTTTTTAACAGGATTTTTTTAAAGGGTGAATTTACAATTCAAACCCCCCCTTTCTTTTAAATTGACATTGCTACTTCACACTTGTGAAACTCCTTGAATCTGATCGTATTCATCATAAATTTTCTAGGCTTTATGATGCATCTTGAAATTCTTCTTCGATTCAATATTTCTCTCCTTCATGAATAATTTAGTATCATCTTTATTAGTAGGACCAATGTATCCATATTCCACTACTAAATCCCAAAGCTCATTATCTTGTGAGATAAAGAAACTTATCACTTTGTCCTTCTCGTACTCAAAGTGCACTCCATCAAACAGAAGGGGTTTGCTGATATTTCCTCTTGAGTCTTCATCACCAAAACCAGACATATTGAAAATTGGATCTTTTCTCAAATAGTGCAAAGTGCTTAGTTTTGAGATCGAGCTTTGGTATCAATTGAAGGAGCAAAAACATGAGAAGTGGGGTTGAATTGTGTTTGCCTTATTAATAACTTCTATTCAAAAATTTGGTTATTGATACTAGAATAAATATAACATAATAGAGGTAACACTATTGTCCCTTTATGTAATGAATTAGGGTTTCACTATTGTCCCAAACAAATTCTAAGCGTATCTTACTTGTGCGAGGTCAACAAAGATCTTCACAAAAAAAATAAACAAAAATAAACTTTGATAGATACGATTTAGGAATATGACAATTGAAGCTTGTTTAATTCCAAAATGAATCTTCAACCAAATCTTCAAGAATGGTCATGTGCAAGAATGTTGATATAGTACTTGAAAATAATTCTTCTGGAATCTTTTTTGCATATATTCCCTGTGCGAGGTCAATAGAGATCTTCACAAAAAATAAATCTTGATAGATACAATTTCTAAATGTGGACGTTGAAGCTTGAGCAATTCAAAAACGAATCCTTAACCAAATCTTCTAGAATGATTATGTGCGAGAATGTCTGGATAGCACTTGAAAATAATTCTCTTTAAATCTTCTTTCATATGCTTTTTTAAAAGTAGTTGGAATATATCATAATTTGTTCTTGTACTTTCAAAATTATAAAACAGCTCAGTCGTCATCAGATAATTGGCTTTCCATTAGAGTCATTGACTTTCTTCATAATAACATAACTTCATCATCTGAGTTAGATGTTATGTTGTTTGGTTCAGGTAGTAAAAGGCATAGGCATAATTTCATGGCTTATAATTGGTGGCATGGGCAACGTCACCTTGTTGCATCTTTAGAGCATGTTGTGTATCAAAGGTAGCATCTTCAAACAAGTTGTAGTGTTTAGAACGAGCGAAAAATGAACTTCATAGGCAACTCAAATAGAAGCTTCAAAGTTACTATAGTAGGTGTTTCAATGACATGCTTCAAAATTTAGAAGCATGCTCAATTGAGGTAGATTCAGTCTTTAAAGCAAGACACATAATAACTTCAAAGGCACATTAGGCAAGCGCTTTAAAGAGAGATTCACACACACAACATTGCATTAGTTTCGTTTGACATTACTTGACTTTGATGTTTTTGTTTCCTCTAACATCTTCAGTTCCTTTGATGTCTATGTTTCGTCAAACATATTTAGCTCTTTTGATATCTTCCTCTAATATTGTTTTCTCTATTTCCTCGTTTTATTTATTAAACATCCAATAAAATCGTTAGTGTAATTAATTGTTCTCACAAAGTACCTTTGTTGTGGGAAGATTGTTCCATTGACTCCTGTTGCCACTATGTGTAACTCAAATTTGTTGTGTAGTTTAACTTATTTTGTTGAAGTCTTAGCCCCATTTGGTTGAGCAAGTACAATATTTAACTTATGCGGGTATCTTATTTGTTATGAATGCTCCAAATTGCTCTATTTTCTTAATATTCGCCTAAATGTTTTATCAGTTTACCTTCGTTTTGAATGACACAAATCGAATGTCGAGTGGATAAGTTATGCTTGGCTATAGGGGCTTTTGCATTTGAAGAGAATCAATCATGTTTATACTCAACATCATGAGTTCGAGGAATGAGTTCACTGAAAATTATTTTTAGGATATAGGCTCCTTTTTTTGGTTTTGGTAATGATTCAAAAAGAACAACGACTTCGTCTCCATACATTAGTTAGAATGGGGTGTTCTTTGGTAGACCGATAAGAATGTGGGGAGTTCATCGCTCTATCTCTCCTTTGCATCATCCAACCGTCGATTTATCCTTCGGAGGATGAAACAGTTGGCAGCTTCTACTTGTCAGTTTGTTTGAGCATGTACGATGAACATGAAATGTTGTTTTATTCTAAGTTCTACAAAAACCCCTTGGAATTTTTTGTGAAGAATTGTGTGTTGTTATTCGTTACAAAGACTTGGGGGATGCCAAATTTTGTCAATATGTTTTCCTTATAGAATTCCATTGTGTTTGTTGTTGTGATTTTTGTTAGTGGCTCCACTTCAATCCATTTGTTGAAGTAATCGACAACAATTAGTAGTAACTTTAGTTATCCTAGTGCTAGTGGGAAATATCTGAGTATGTCTATTTCTCACCATGCGAAAGACCTTGGTGAGGTGAATGTGGTGAACTCGACTTATGGAGCTAAGTAACAGGCCCTATGGTGTTGGCATTTGTCGTATTTGTTGGACATATGTTTAGGCGTCTTCTTGGATGGTTTTCCAGTAGTATATGAAACATAAGACCCTTTTGGCAAGGTTCCTACCTCCTAGGTAGTGCCCGCATATGCCTTCATGAATTTCTTTGAGCACATAATCGACATCTTCGCTAGCCAGACATTTCAATATAGGGGAGGATAATCCCATCCTATATAGCATTCCTACGATGAGTGAATAAAAGCAAAATCAACATTTTACCTTAGCTACCTCGATCTTATTGTGGAGGAGTAGTTTATTACGTATGTACTCAATGATTGGCGTCATCCAATTGTGTTCTTGTGGGGTGTCCTCAAACTTGGTTGTCATCACATATTCTTCCATGCTGGGATGATGTAGGTACTCTTGAATTATGGATTTGTTGCCTCCCTTAAAACTCATGCAAGCTAGCTTTGATAAGATGTCGACCCTCGTGTTTTGTTCGCGAGGAATATATTCTACCATAATTTTATTGAATATAGCCATTATTTCTTTCGCCACTATAAGATATCTTTTTAGTGTGTGTTCTCTTATTTGGTAATCTCCTTTGATTTGAGAGACAAAGAAATGTGAATATGTGTTCAATATGACCTTGTCGAGACCAAAGTGCCAATCGTAATCTGTCGATACATGCCTCGTATTTCGCTTGATTGTAAGATGTTGAAAATAGGAATGTAAATGAGGCTTTGATAGCTAAGCCTTTATCATGTTCAAGTATTATGTTGGCTCCAACTCCTTCGTGTTGGAGGATCCATCGACTATGATTGTCCACTTGACCCTTGATTCTAAAGATGTTGGTGTCATTTCAATAACGAAGTTGATAAAGGCTTTGGCTTTTGTCGTCTAATTGATTCAAAGGTCATGTCGATTTCTGAGAGCTCTAGAGACCATTTCATCATTCTCCCAGCTAAATCAGGCTTATAAAGGATTTTTCAAATTGTTCGGTCTATCTTGATCATGACCGTTTCGGCTAAGAAATATTGTCTTAGCCTCTTGACTATGACTAGTAAAGCTAAAGTGACTTTCTCTAGTCATTGATATCTTAACTCGGGACAATGTAAGGCTTTACTGACGATGTAAACACGCTTCTGTCATTCGATTGTTTCTCGAAATAAGGTTGTGCTTACTACTTTCGATGAAACGACTAGATACAAATATAGTGTTTCTTCTGTAATTGGTTGAGACATAACTAGTGGTTGGTAGAGGATTTATTTTAGTTAGATTAGTGCGACTTCAAAATTGTTTGTCCATTGCAATGTTACCTCTTTCCATAACAACATGAAAATAAAGATATTGTGTTGTGCGGATTTAGCTATGAATCTTAATAAGGCTGCAAACATGACATTGAGGAATCGTATATTTCTTTTGGAGTGTAGTGTTTGCATTTTTGTGAATTCTTTACATTTATTTGGGTTAGCTTTGATCTCCCGTTTGATTAGGTAAAATCAAAAGTTATTTGCTCAAACCTTTAAATCAAATTTCTCAGAGTTTAGCCTTATGTTTTGTTATCGAACTTCTTTGAAGACTTCGCAAAGACATGGAGCATGATCAACCTCATTTTTAGACTTGACTATCATGCCTTCCATATATATATTTCTAGCATTTTTCCTATTTGGTTTTACAATACTTTTTTCATCATATGTTGGTAGGTTGCGCCGACATTATTAAGTTTGAAGGGTATTTCATTGTAGCAATAGTTCCCCAACTTAGTCATGAATGTGTGTTTTTTTTTTTTTTTTTTTTTTTTTTGATCTTCTGGGTGCATGGGAATTTGGTTGTATCCCAAATAAGCGACAATAAACAAAAGTAATTTGAACCTCGAATGAATTATGGACTAAAGTATCGATACGGGTAAGGGGTACATGTCATTGAGACACCCTTTATTGAGATCAATATAGTCAATACAAAAACGTCATTTATTATTAGATTTTTTAACGAATACAACGTTAGAGATTCAAGTGGTGTGCTTAGCATCATAAATAAAATTTGCAGCAAGTAAATCAAAACAACCTTTTTTTGTAGCTTTCTCTAGAGATTGTTTGCAACGGTGTTGGACAATTGGTTGAGCATAGGAGGTTCCCAATTAGCTTGAGGCATGTGAATTCAAGTTCTATGTCGCACATCTCCTTAACCTTCCATCGAAGATGTCGACATGTTCTCGCAAGCAATCGAACAAATTCTCCAGCTGGAGTGATACTTTTCATGGGCTTGCAAATAGTTGTGGGGTTGTTTTCTACCTGCAACTTTTCAAATCTCGCATCAAGTTCAATGGTCGTCGGATTGGTGACAATGGGGACCTAGATCCCATTTTATTTGGTTGTGCATATTTCATGTATATTTCTTAATTTTTCTGGGAGGCCATGAAGAACCTTCTCTCTGTTACTGTGCAAGCTTGTAAAGTAGCCACCTCTCCATATCTCAAGTGGTACTTGAGCTATAGAGGGACAGTTGAGGAAACTGCACCTTGCTCAACCATAGAGGGATTACCAATAATGCAGTTGTAGATCAACTTGTAGCCGATAACTAAGAATTGGGCCTTGACCATCTTCTTAGATTGTCTTCTTCGAAAGTTACAAATAACTCAACATAGCCCCAAAGAGTGTTGGTTGATCCAATGGAACCTTATAAATTTGGTCCTATGGAATGCAACAAATTGTATTTGATGAGGTGGAGTTTGGCGAACAACATAGAGTACATGATGTTGCACGAACTCCCTTGGTTAATTAGGACCCTTCAAACTTCAAATTTGGCAATGTTTTCTAGTAGTGGGATTTTGGAGTTTAGAATCCCTCCAATGATTTTTTATCATAAAAAGATAAAAATGGGTCAGAGTCCCTCCTTGCTCATAGCGATCCTGTGCGGGTTTTTGGATGTGATGTCCTCTAGCCTCCTCTTGATGAAACAGATACAGGAGAAATTAATATTTAAATATCTGCCACGAGTTGAAGATTCATTTGATGAATATCACTATTGAGAATTTTATATTGTAACGAATCCCCCATGTGATAGACATAGCGATTAGGAATCCTTAGGGAACGTGCTCATTTTTATGGATGAAACTAACTAGCATGTTGTTGGTAGGGCGTGGAGACTCTAGTTTTCTTCGTGTTGGAGAGCAATTGCGCCTTGAGTAGTCTATTGTCTTAGTTTCCCCTTTGGGACGAGAAGTTTGATTCTGTCATTTAGGTGGATGAAGTCATAAGTTTTATGCTCATTGCACTTGTGGAAGATACCTTACTTGTTATTTTTGACTTCTAGCCTCAAAGGGACTTGTCGAGGGAATTAGATTACCCCTTTCTTAAATTTTGCGCTAGCACATTCAGCCAATATGTGTTCCTTGGAGATGTTGAGAGGTGTATATGCAAGGTATCAACAAGGCTGACTGTCTCAATTTTTTGAATCTTTTTGTGGCTTTTCATTTAGTTTACATTCAACTAGAGATCATCGGGATGTGTCAGTAGGTGTGGTCTTGTTGCCCTTATCTGACTTTCCCCTTCATACCTCCTATGCATAGACTTCCTCTTCGTTCTGGTTGTAGGTTTGTGTTTGGGCCAAGAACTCGTTTAGACTCCTAGTGTTCTTCAACCCAACGTAGTCTGCGAAGCAACTACTTTCGAGGAGGCCTTTCTTCATTAGGTATATCTTCATGTTTTCGTTCGCCTCTTTGACAAATACGACTTATTTATTGAAGCGTTTGATGTATTTTTGGATGGGTTCATCTCTTCCTTAGACAATTGATGATAAGATACCGACTGTCTTGGGTTGTTTTTGGGACGTCGTTTACCGAGTGGCGAATTTCCTGGAGAATTCCTCCCATTAATATATGAAGTTATTAGGTAAGCCTTTCAACCAAGTCCATATTTTTTATGTTTTGTTAGAGTTAGTGGTCCTGTAGTATGAGTCAATGTGTGGGGGTTTCTCCAATGCCCTTGGTATCTTGGAGTACCCGATCCTTGTTTAAAAGGTCGCCACGATTTTCAAAGTTTGTGTGATTCCCAACGAATCTCATGGGTTGGAGATGAAATAAAACGAGACTTAGATCGTGTGTGATGTTGACACAGTCATTTATCTTTGGGCGATGAGTCCTCATAGGAATTTCTTTGGTTTCCTCGATCTGGTGACTCTTATGGGGAAAACCTCTTGTTCCTTGAGGAATTTGGTTTTGATGGTAGATATGGTTAGGAAGGAGAAATTATTTCTTTGGAATCATAATGATTAGTAAGGCTTATTGTTTTTTTTCTAAAATTTTAGTTTTTTTCTTGTTCCAATTCTTGCTTGAATACATGATAATCTTTGAGTTTGAGTTGAGGTTGATAGTTTGCTTTCTTAGCCTTTTTAGATGAGGTGGAATAGAAGGCAAGTTTGGTATTTCTAATTGTAGTTTTGGAGGAAGAGTGAAAATAAGTAGTTGAAGAGTGAAAACACATAGGTACATATAAATTATGACATGTATATTATTGGTCTATAGAGTGATGCAGTGGTAAATGATGAAATTAGAGTTGGACAAAGAATAGTTGATATGTTCCAATTTTACCTTAACATAATAAATTTTGAAGGAACTTATTGATTTAATTTAATGGAAAATATGTTTGATTGAACCCCAATTTAAAATATATTTGGTTAATAGTACTTATTTCATGGGAAAGTGTGATAATTACATTTTAATATCTTAATATCTTGTTTTGTGCAGTTTAGTGGAGGAATGAGCAAGGAAACAACAAAAGGATGACAATCATGAATTTGTGTAACCAACCCTAATTCACTTACATATGTCATGTTAGAGAGGACCAAATTTTGTATGACAAATTCGCTTAGCAAAATTAGATTTGCTAAGAGAAATTAGGGTAGTATGAACACCTCCAAATTCCTTCACCAAGAAGTAATGTTAAATTCCTTAGCAAACTTGGATTCACTAAGTAAACTTGGATTCACTTAGTAAACTTGGATTCACTTAAAAAATTTGGAAATTTGTTAATCATAAATTCACTTAGGTTGCTTTTATAAAATGAAAATATGCTGAAAATCAAATAATTATTCTATTTTTTTTATAAAAAAAATCAGAAATAGGGATAGAGGAAAAGACAAAGATTGAAGCTTGAGTTCAACAATGAAGTCTTTTGTGTGTTTATTTTGATGGCTGCCATGACAATGAGTAGCTTAACTTCTTTGTAAGGAGTAAATTTAATCAATAGAACTTTTATGTTTCTCTTTTGATTCATAGATATATGTCATAATTATGCATCATTTCAATGATTTATCAATGTTCTTCATGCTTATTATACTTTTATCACCTATAACTTGATATTTTGATTCATAGATATATGTTATAATTATGTATTATTTCAATGATTTATCAATGTTCTTCATGCTTATTATACTTTTATCACTTATAAATTTATATTTTGATTTGAACTTTTATTGAAAAATACTATTTGAATCTTGGTTTAGAATAAATCATCTATTAAATCTGATTTAGAGGAATAGGATTAGGTTTAATAGTAAAAAATCATCAATGTTTAATGCAAACTTCTTTGTTAAATGCTTGAGGAATCAATTTTTAGGAAATAAGATTGATTTCTCACTTCATTAAAGAATTATTGATGTTTGATTAGTGATGGTGATGTTATTGATGCGTAATAGAGATAATATGTATGTCTAATCATTAGGATGTGAGATAATGAGATTGATAAAAACTAATCCCAACATCTTTATCTCATTGTTTTAATATATATATTTATGCCTCATGTCATTTAAAATACTTGACACTTTGATAAACCAAACTTTTGAACTTCCAAACTTAAGATAACGATTATTGTTAAACATCGTAATATCACTCAAGTCCTTGTGGATACAAAACTTTTCTATACTATTTTTTATCGTCATCAATAACTTCTATTGTAGTTCATCATAATCCTATCGAGTAGATTCACAACTTTAATGTTGCTCATGATGAGTTTATTAGACATTATTTTCAATGATGGTGGTTACACGGTTGATCTTTGAGATAATCAAGGTTGGTATGAAGTTTTTTTGAAATCCAATAAGAAAACTTTGAAAAATGTAGAACACAACTATATTTATAATACTCATTTTTGGACATCAACTAATAACACTCTTTATTTAGTATTGAATACAAAATCTTGGCTCCAAGATCTATGGTAGAACGAACAATGAGGAATGAAGATAGTATTTTCTACTAGCTCCTCGTTGGGGGAGTGTTTCCACACACTTCGACGATCAAATAAGAATTTGTCAGAGAATGAAACATTTTTCTTAGTTCGAATAATAGTGTACCTTTATGGTCTTAAGGGCCTTCGCTTATACACTAGATTCTTCTAGGGTTTCTAGAAGGTTTACGTTATGATCATCAAATGGAAAAACCATGATTCTTATATCACCCTCTGATGTAAGACGTGTGTCCTTGTAACCACGAAGTGATAACTGCCATCTAGTGACGATAGTTATGGTAGAATTGTCATCAAGTGGTTCATAGTGTAGATATATGAGCTATTGTGTCCAACATCATTGAATTCCCTTCTTGTCCATGTAGTGTTGATGATTGAAGGTCCAAACGAGTTATGGTAGACAACGACTCCAAATTTTCTCTCTAGTAAACATAAATAGTTGATAGAATATTTCTACAAAATTTTTAAAATAGTGGATACAATATTTCTATACCCAACATTTATACTTATATTCCTACAAAATTTTTAAAATGTTGAATATACAATTATTTCTTTTTTACTATTTTACTAACTCAAATTCACTATTTTACCAAAAAAACTATTTAAAAGATTTTTGGTACATACATTGTTAATGAAAAACTTTTTAAATATTTTCGATACAGAAGGTTTCTACCGGAAAAGTTTAAAAATGTTTTCTGGTACATAATATTAAAAATGTATACTACAGAAAGACTTGAAGAAAAGTTTTTCGGTAGAGTAGAGGTTTATCGGAAAACTTCTTAACAAGATTTCTTGTACACACCAAGTTTTTTTTTTTTTTTAGTTTTTTTAATTTTTATAAATTTTAATAGATATAAATAAACCACTACTATTATTTAATAAAACATTTGTCGATACTACCAACATTTTTGTACAGATCATGTATGAATAATTATAATTAATATTGTAAAAATATATTATTGTGATTAATTATTATAATTTATTTCACATATTTGATACAAGGGAGGCTATTATGAATTAGACTAAAGAAATCGGTATAAAAAATAAAGTGACCGTCATCATCAGAAGATCAAATAAAGAGACATGAGGGAGAGAGAGGAGAAATAAATTAATATTATGTTGTGACAAATGAGGAAAATACATGTTGGTAGTTCAACTCGAAGTTCAATAAAAAAATATGGTTGTCCTTTCAAGCTTAGATCAAAACCATTAAAAGATGATTCAAGATGGAAAATTAAAGTAATTTGTGGAGTTTACAACCATGAATAACCTGATACTTGGAGGGACATGCATTTGTTGGAAGCTTAGATGAAAAAGAAAAAAAAACATGTTCATGACTTAACAAAATATAATGTTGCACCGAGACACATATTATTCTCATTATAAGACCGAGATAAGAACAATGTTACTAATATCTCACAAGTATATAAATATAGGAGTATGATTCAATTGCATGTGAGAGGTCATAAGACAAAGATACAACATTTATTCAAGTTAATTGAAGATACAAAATATGTGTGTTGGAATAGAAATCGGGAAGACTCAGATGTTATGAGAAATATTTTTTGCACCCATCAAGATTTAGTGAAGTTGTTGAATTTGTTTCCAATTGTCTTGATTATGGGCAACACCTACAAAACCAATAAATACAGAATGCCATTATTTGAAATTGTTAATATGACATCAACAAAGATGACATTTGTAGTTGGATTTGCTTATTTGAAATGTGAGCATAAAAAAAAACTTTTGTTGGGCATTAGAGAGGCTAAGAGAGTTGTTTGTTACACAAAACAAATTTACTCATGTAATTGTGACTGACAGAGATCTTGCTTTGATGAAAGTAGTTGGTATTGTATTTCCACATGTTGTTAATTTACTTTATCGATTTCATTGACAAAAACGAGAGTAATATGCAATAAATATGTCTTAAAGGATAGGCAAGAGTTAGTATTGAATATGTGGAAATACATTATGTATTGCAGTGATGAAAAAGAATATATTGTGTGCTTGCATAGAAAAATCATAAATAAAGGTTTGTTGAAGCATAGAAAAATCGAGTGATGCATTTAGGGAACACAAAACTAACTTGTATGGCATGTAACTCTAAAACTTGGATTTTGAAATTTTACTATATATTATTGAATTGCTCTATGGTGACAATTTACATGTAATGATAGGTTTGAGTTAGCTCATTAGAAATTGAAGTTAATGTTGGAACACAACATGGGTGACACGTGTAAAAGTTGGGAGGCTATGAACAACATGATAAGGTTGCAACATAAAAAAATCAGGGCTTCATTTCAGAAAAGTTTCTATGATGAAGAGCAGGAACACAACAGTCCATTTTATCAAAGATTGAATTTATTTTTATCAAGAAAAGCTCAAATACATATTGTTGAATTATACAAGAAAGTTGAGTAGGTGGGTACCTACAACTCTGTATGTGGGTGCTCTTTGAAAAACATACGAGTTACCTTTATGCTTGTGAATTAGCACACTATAAATTTGTGGGTGAACCAATTCCTCTAGATTATGTGCATATTCAATTAACAAAATTTAGCATGGAATGTGAACTTACCCAATATGTAGAAGATGAATCATAGTTGGATATGTCTAATGAGATGAATGCCTTATGGAAACGCTTTCAATCACATGATGTTACAAGAAAAATAATGTTGAAGAGTAAGGTGCGTGAACTTGCTTTTCCAACTACAAGTTCAATGTGTCCACCACCTAAAAAAGGTAAAACCAAAGGACGGGTGAAGAAGAGTAAGGGTAAAAAGTCAAATGGATATGATATATATCGAGACTCTTCTTACTTTGAGCGTGATAATGCAACATTTTGTAAAGTTATATTTCATCACAAATAAAAGTAAAATTAATGATATAACAATAATGTAAAATAATAAAATGAAATTAAAATAACATTAACGATATTCATGACAAATAAAAGTAGAGTTACTTATATAACAATATTACAAAAACAATGTTCATAAAAAATAAAAGTAAATAACTACTAATTAGTGTTCTAACGCGCTAAATATAAAGCTCTAAAAAAGTAACTATACATGTCGTCATTTGGATCAGCATTATATGCATTCAATCCTCGCTGTATAATATCACCCACCTGTTGCATGATAAACGGTTGTTCACGAGAAACTTCTACAGCGGTGAGGATATTAAAATATGGAACTTGGGATACACCATCTGGCCGCACTAAAAGTGGATGAGATACCTTGTAGAACCACTTCAAATATCCATCATGACACTGAGATAGATATGTAGCTAGACGTATCATGTGATGCAGTTCAGTGACAGGGCTCAAATATCTCATCCATTCTTATAATCTAGAAAACACTAGAGGTGGGGGTGTGGGAATATGTTAGATGTATCTAAATTGTCTCAAACACCTCTTAGGAAAATACGTCACTACAGTGCTGCATAATCAGAGGTGGTCAATGTGTAACATTATATCATCAATGAGAATCTCATTCCTATGATTCTCCCACGGTCTCCATATGACATCAACAAATATCAGTGCATCAATCATTTTTATAACTTCATCTGTTGATTCTGGCAATGCACTCAACATTAATCGCCTCTTTTACAAATATGTGAAAAATATTCGTATATCCAACACTATTGCAAATAAAATTAATGATAAATATAGAAATTATTAATTAAAAATCATAACAATTAATATAATCATAAATATTTAATACATTCAGCAGCGATATATATCCACCTAACTGTTTGGTGTCATAATAACTAACATCAGAGAGATAGTCATAAAGGACTACGACACTACCCTAGGTATATCTGCTTGTACCTTCCAAAGCTCTTAATAAAGGGAGTTATTTCACATCAATTAATGTATGACTTATCCGCAAAAATAGTACTTCCTACCATTCAGTAGATACACCCTAGCAACACAATCGAATCGCTCCGCTGTACACTTTCTTCTAAATACATCTTTCAACTAATCCAATATGTAGTGTGTGCACTCCTTGTTTTTTTAGTTTCCACCCATATCTCTTCAAGAGGCCATCCTAATAAAGTTATGGAAGATTACACGTCATTACTCTATCTAGGTCAGATGGTGGACTGTAGAACTCACCCCTAATATGAACGTCTAATGGATTGACAACATCATCAAAACTAATCGTCATTTCATCAAATGTCATGTGAAATTACAAGATCTTTGAGTGTCATCTTTTCACAAATGCAGATATGAGGTTGTTGTCAATCAACTTCAAACTACCTCGTTGTAATGGGGCTAATCTAGACAAATTCACTCACGTCTATATAATTCATAGGAGAACTTGTGAAGTAAATTGTTGCAATTTTTTACCATGAGCAACAATTTTCACCATTGGTCGTTCCTCCATACAAATAAAATATATAACATTAAAATTAAATATAGAACAAAAATAATAATCAATTAAAATACTTTTAATGCACAAGAAATAATAATTAATTTAAATACTTTTAATACACCATAAATAATAATTAATTAAAATATTTTCAATGCACCATAAATAAGGATTAATTAAAATATTTTTCATGCATCATAAATAATAATTAATTAAAATAATTTTAACGCACAAGAAATAATAATTAATTTAAATATTTTTAATACACCATAAATAATAATTAATTAAAATATTTTTAATGCACCATAAATAATGATTAATTAAAATATTTTTAATGTGTCATAAATAATAATTAATTTAAATATTTTTAATGCACCATAAATAATAATTAATTTAAATATTTTTAATGCACCATAAATAATAATTAACTTAAATATTTTTAATACACCATAAATAATAATTAATTTAAATATTTTTAATACACCATAAATAATAATTAATTTTAAATATTTTTAGTGCACCATAATTAATAATTAATTTAATTTACTTGACCAAACCACAGTCTTTCAGATACATGATATCGGTATCGTGTAAGGATGAACATATCATATGGTCCTATAGTATACCGTGTCAGCTCACCTCGTGTTGTACATATCCCCCTCATCCCCCTCATGTACACGTCCCTCCTCCTCATGTACCACAATATGCTCCTACGCATGTATACTAATATCAGCCTCAGGGATAGATATATAACCATGACCTTCCAAGTCATCATCTTCCATTATATATCGTCGTCTCCTTCGGGATGTTGTCGGTCAAATCCTTTCTAGAGGATCCATAGATTATGAAGTTTCAGCATGACGTGTTCTTCGTACTATCTTGTTGTCTCTTCCTCTAGCATCCGCACCCACTGGAAAAAAAATAGTCAAAATAAAAAGAATAAAATAAATATTAATGGAATAAAAAATTAAAAAAAAAGAATTAAAAACAGTAACTTTCAAAAATGTCAAATTTTTTTTTTCTAATATCGTATATCTTCTAAAAGGTTGATATAAATTTTTTGGTAGTTCTAAAAAATTTAAGAATGGTCTTCTATATCAGAAAACTTAAAAAAAAAAATTCAAAAAAATAAATTTGTTTTTATTCACTATTGTACTAGTAGACTCAAATACGGAATGGTGAAAATATGAAAACTTTTAATATTTAAATGGGAGCATCTATGTTTTTTCCTTTAGTTTTGTGGGGTACAAGCATAATTTGGGGATACAAGATTCTTTTATTTTATTTTATATTTCTAAAAGATTTTCTAAAATAAAATATAGTTTTTATTATATATTTCTAAAATAA
>JBBPBT010001178.1:4262926-4276889 GCA_037974875.1 Cicer bijugum | reverse complement strand
GTTATTTAAAAAAAACTGTATCAAATAGATCAAATACTTAAAATAATATTTTATAATAAATTATTTAAATAATTTTTCAGTTTTTATAAATTTATAATAAAAAAATATGTAACAAACTATCCTTCAAATAATGATGTCACCAACAATAATAGCACGTTTCAGTATAAGAAATAACAACACGTTTAATTGTAAAAAAATAATAAGAACTTCGTAATAAAAACAATAATAATATGTTCGTAAAAAGAAAATCAATCGCAACCATAGTATTTAATCCAACAAAAACAATAATAACAATATATCGCGGAAAAGAATGAAAAAAAAAGATGATTCAGTAACTTGAAAAACTAAAACTTCCTAACGTGTCTCTATTCAAACTTAAAATCCTGTCGTTGAAAAAGCATTTAATAAACATTTTATTAATTTAATTTATTGTTTATCTTATAATATAAAACCTCAATTAATCGATCAAAAGAAGTTTTATTTATGATCATCATCATTATCATCATCTTCTTCCTTTCATTCATTCACAGCATAACAACAAAACAAAATCGATCTTCAAAATCAAATTCAAAACCAAAACCGGAAGAACCGTTCCAATTGTTAAAACTCTCACAGTAGAAGATCCGTTTTCCGAATTCGGAGCTGAATCCGGTTTCTAGGGTTTTTCCAATTGCGGCGATGGCTCAGGCGACGGGACGGAGTAGCAGGGTGGTCGGAGACTACATAGTTGGGAATCAAATTGGAGCAGGTTCGTTTTCAGTTGTGTGGCATGCGAGACACAAAGTTCATGGAACAGAAGTGGCTATAAAGGAAATCGCAACTTTGAGACTTAATAAGAAGCTTCAAGAGAGTCTCATGTCTGAGATTGTCATCTTGAAGCGTATTAATCATCCTAATATCATCTCTTTGCACGATATCATTCAGGTCTTTATTTTTATTTTAGTTCAACTTTACTTATTTGTTTGTTAGTGTAATCTAATGTTGATATTGATCAATTTATATTTATAGTTTATAATATATACACCTGTTGTAAGTTTATAACTGAAATTGTGAATTTAATGAAAAAAATATTAGTAAGTAGTTTTTCTATTTTTTATTTTTATAATTTATGATTTGTTTTAGTTAAACTGTTATTAGTTTTAGGGTATGTGACTAGGGTTGTACATGTAAATAATGTAATATTTTAGTGAATAATTCTGTTTTAGGAGGTTAAAATAGTATGATGAGTTTTTTTAAACTGTTTTGAGTTTTAGGGTATTTTTCTAGGATTTGTCTTGTGGAATATGTATTGTTTTTTAGTGAATATAGTTGTTTTAGGAGGTTAAAATATTGGGATAAGTTTTGTAATTTTGAAAATTGATGTATTTGTTTTACGTGGTGAAACAACTTGAAATGGGGGCGTTAAAATTTATGATAAAGTTTGGTTTATTCTAATGGGGTGTTATACTGTAAAGTTAGATTTATGGTGTAGTGGAGAATTTGATACAGATTTTACCTTTTATGGGGGTGTACTAAATAAGGAGTTGTGTATGTTACTACTATATGTAGGAAAATCTTTTGGCTTTGAGGTGGAAGTGCAAAACCATTTCTTTGTCATTTTGTAAAAAAATATATATTTAAAAAGAGTTGTTTGAATCTCTTTATTGACTCTGATGCGATGTTTTGCTGTATAATTGAATTGGGGTGCTTAATAATTATGAAAATGTTGAGGCTAAAGCTTAGTTTAATTTTGGGAATAAAGTGCTTTGTACTAAAAGTGTATGAGTTATTTTGACTATTTGACAGTGAATTCAAATTAGTTCTAGATATTGAAGTTGGGCAATGGTAGCACACCATAGTTTAATGCTAAGTTGAGTGGCCTGACTTTGGCTCTGGCCTGAAATATGGCTGTCTACTATGATTTATGATTTAAGTATTTGGATTGGCTTATTTTTATTCTCAAATACCTAAATAGAATGGGGTTTGACTCAGAATTTTAGCACTTTGTGAATAAATTGGTATGGAAGAAATTATTATATGTGGCAAGTGTGAAGCCGATGAAATTTACATTCATTGGTGCATCAAGAAAGTCTGCTTAGAAATATCAATAATTCTATATTTATATTTTATACAGGCTCCTGGGAAGATACATCTTGTGTTAGAGTATTGTAAAGGGGGGGATCTTTCTTTGTATATACAACGCCATGGAAGGGTACCAGAGGCAACTGCAAAGCACTTCATGCGGCAGCTGGGTATGTTTCAGCTGTGTATAGTTGTGTTTTCTTTTTATGCTCTTCTGGTACTAAAGGAGAATTCTGTGTTACAGCTACTGGCCTTCAAGTTCTTCGGGACAATAACCTTATTCATCGGGATCTGAAACCACAGGTATCCCAATACATCTAAGCATAAACGCCTAACATTTGTTTGTCTTTTTAGTTCATAATCCTAGCTGATTCCCCTCTATTTTAAAATCTAATCTTTGTTGAAGTTTGTTTTGTTATTGTATCTAAATCTAAATATTGGTAATATGCCTATCATTCTTGAAACAGAATCTTCTTCTCTCCAGAAATGATGAGAAGTCAGTGCTGAAGATAGCTGACTTTGGATTTGCAAGGTAGCCTAATTATTTCTATAGTTCATCTTTAAGACCCTTAAAATGATTAAAGCCTCACAATGCCCAGTCTTTTCAAAAGTATTACTTTATATTTGTGGCTAAATATTTTATAAAAGATTTTTGGTGAAAGCATAGTTTAAATTAGTTTAATTTGTTTATCATTGTAATGTAATATTGTAATATAAAGAGTTTTATTTTGATGTTCCCTCAAATTGCTAAATCTTTGAATTGTGGATCTACTTAAACATTGTACCACCTTGCTTGTTTTGACTTTTTTGTTTCCTTTTTACTTTAAAAATCAAGGGAATTGTATTTGGAAAAGGCTTTGTTCTCCTTCCTGTAATTTAGTTATTAATGCACACATTTCTTCTTTGGCAGATCTCTGCAACCTATGGGCCTTGCAGAAACCTTGTGTGGTTCACCACTCTACATGGCTCCAGAAATCATGCAACTGCAGAAGTATGATGCTAAGGTGATTTTTAGTTTTGAATGTCATCAAAACACCAAAAAGCATTCATTGTTGGTTTCCATCATATTTATCCTGAATTAAATATGCAGGCAGATCTCTGGAGTGTTGGTACAATCTTATATCAGTTTGTTACAGGAAAAACACCTTTTACTGGAAACAATCAAATACAGGTATATAATTGATATTAATTCCCCCATTTGAAGCCATTGAGTAGTTTCTTTTTTTTCTTTTTTCTTTTGCAAAAATAAAGTAGTCCTTACCGATCAATAATTTCTATATTTTGATGCTATTATCTGTAACGCAGTCTTCCAATGGGGTATAACTTTTTGGCCTTCCTAGTTAGCTTACTGTTATAATTATGAATTCTGCAGTTACTACAGAATATTATGAAATCAACAGAATTGCAATTTCCACCTGATAGCCAAAGTTTGAGTTCTGAGTGCAAAGATTTGTGTCAGAAATTATTACGCCGTAATCCAGGTATATTTTGATTTTGTTATAGATTGAACTCTGAGACGTAAATGAAGTGTGAAGTCTGCAGGCCTGTTTAAGATATTTTATGGTATCCCCGTCAATCAGTTCATCACTGTATTATTGTTATAAAGATTCTTGTAGTAATTCTATGCTCAATTGCTTGGAAAACTAGTTTTAGTTGAGAGAAATGCTGGGTGCATGTTGTATTGCTTGTGTGAAGTTTGATTTGTTCTAGTAAGAACCATCAGTTTGGTAACTCATACACAAAAGTGGGCCAACAAATTTTCGTTGATGTTAGGTTTTAGATAACTTGAATGATCCTCCTGATCATGTTAACAAGAATAAAGGGGAATTTTGATGCCTTTCCATTTTGCTAATGGAGACCCTACATTTAAGTAAAACCACTTTCTGATACATTGTTAGTTTTTTCGTTTTATAATTTTCAGTTGAACGTCTAACTTTTGAAGAATTCTTTAATCACCCATTCCTTAATCCGAAGCAAATGGAACAGGATGAACCATTAAGGTAAAATTGTAGGCTTTTAGAATTTATGGCTATCATTGTTTAGTTTCAAGATATTAATTTCTTTTGGTTTGCAGGAATAAAAACTCTTCAAGGATGATAGGTGGGTTCTGTTCAACAGCGACTGACCCTTTGAGAAGAACCGAGGACAATTGTCAAGAGGATTGCTTACCTTTCATTCTAGATGAAGATTCTAGTGGACCTGAAGGGAGTACATTGTTTTCAAGGAAGAAGTCCTCAATGAAGTCTACCTTTGGATTTGATCTAAATGCAAAACTAGATAAAGAGTCAACTTCTATTTATAATAATGTAAATTCTGCTTCTAGATATAGTAGTGTAACACAGAGACCTGAAAACACTACTAAAAGATTGGACAACCATAAAATTTCAGGAAGAAATCTCACTAATCCTCTAGAATCTCCAGAACGGATATTTGCAAACCCTTATCCAAGAGGTATCAATACCAAACTGAAGTTTTTCATGGATAGATTTAAGACATGTCTTTCAAATTATCTTTAATGCTGCTTATATTTGTTCTATGACATTGGCAGTTACAGATTCACTTGAGAATATTGATCAAGAATATGTTCTTGTGTCTGGGCCCCCTATGGATGTTTCATCTTCTTCAGTGAATGCTTCAAAACCCAGCCATTCCATGTATAGGTCAGGTAGTTTCCCCCAAGAATCTTCAAATGCAATCACTAGATTAAGTGCTCCAATGCAAATCGCTGGTGTATCTACCAATAGCATGTGCCAAATTGGAAGTTCAGGTAGTCAGGACTCTGCTCCTGGGACTTCACATGGATCAGTGGATACAGGTGATGAACAACCATCAACTCACTTCATGACAAGGGTAAAATCATTGCAAGAGTATGCATCTGCCATCACAGAATTAGTTAGTGAGAAGGTATATGTTGCTAAAAATTTGATTGGTATTTTCATGTTATGCAATACAATGTCTATTTTTATTTGTAAAAGTTTCTTACTGAAAACCAGGAATGTGCATTTATGATAAAATATGAACTAGTTATTCACGGTGTCTCTACAAGAGCATTTATAAGTTCTTCAATTATTACATTATCTTTAAACTAATCAGGACATTTTGTGGTCCAGTATAGAGTGTTATTGTTGTCATAAACTGCAGAGTTGTTGGATAGTCCCATCAGTTGTATGCATTATGCATTGCTACTTGCCTGTTAAGAAATTTTCCTTTGGGGGAATGATTCAAACCCAGTTTCTTGTTTATATTTCCCTTGATGTCTCTCATGCTGCTGCCTTTGGCATTGCATCAAGTAGTTTTTCTTGAATAGATATTTAATTTGTTATTTTTCTCAAATGATTCATGTTACCGATCTTTCTTATTATTCCACCTTTCTTAACAAATTATAAGATCGAGGCAAGAAAGCAGCTAGAAGCATTTTCTATTGAGCTTGTAATTCTGGCCATTTGGAAGCAAGCGCTGCACATATGCCATACACAGGCTGCCTCAGCCATGGAAGGAAGTCCAAATCAAGAAGCTTCAAGATATCGGAGGAGCACCAGCAAGAAGCAAGGTAGTCCTGATTCAGAAGAATGTCTTGACGAAAATACCCTAGGGCCGAAGGACATATTATCTAAAATTGAAAGTGATTTTTTGAGGGAATTTGAGCATGCTGAAGACCTTGCTAAGACCATTGAGCCTGGTATAAATTTTATATTTATCATGAGTTAATTACTAGTTGATCTGTCTTCCCATTTTTGAAATTTGCTATCCTTTGCATCAGTTCTTGTATGCTTATCTTCAGTGAGATAAATTTTTTGGTTCTCTGATAATATCTTCTTTTCCATGCTTGCTTTATAGTCTAGAGTTTATTATTGTTTATGTGTAAACTTTCAAATCCAATGAACTGATGCAGTACTCACTACATTTAATGTAATGCTTTTGTCAAGAGTGAGTGATAAAGATGGCCAATAAAGAACATAATTGTCAACTATATTTTGTAATCTATTGCATAATTTAAGGATACAATGTATGTCGAAGATGTAAAGCAGTGTGTTTTGAGAGAGAGAGAGAGCTAACTGTTGAAGAATAAAAAAGAAATTAGATTTTATTCTCTTTTATTTTATATTATTATGTTTATTTTTATTCTATTACTATTACTCAATATTACTATTGTTATTTCTTTTCCTATATAAACAGCTTAGGGCTGTAGTAATAAAACATGAAAGTATTTTGTCTTTTACTTTCTTCATGGTATCAAGAGCTCTGGTTAGGGTTCTGTAAACCTTTCCCCAACCCATTAGGGTTTGGCGCTCCAACCAACTGAGCTATGGCACACAATACCCCATGGAAGGTAGCCCTCATGGGTAGCGACGACAACCACGACGGTTTGGGTAAAAACTCAGAAGTAGTCAACAACGCCGACAATTTAGGCAACACCCCAGGCGGCAATGGCAGCGGCCCAAGCAGCCATAATGATTTTTCCAACAACTTTTTTGGCCATGAGGGAACTTCTAATGCCCTCAAGGTTGAAATCCAACAACTAAACGGAAAAAATTATGTTGAATGGTCCCAAACCGCAAGATTGATTTTAGATGGTAAGGGCAGATTTGGTTTCCTAACAGGAGAGGTGCAAATGCCTGCCACAACTGATCCGAATTACAGGTTTTGGAAATCTGAGAACTCTGTTATTATTGCTTGGCTACTTAGTAATATGGAATCAACAATCAAAAAACCTTTTATGTTTTTGCCTACTGCGAAGGAAGTTTGGGAGGCTGTCAAAGAAACATATTCTGATGTTCATAATTCTTCTCAAATTTTCGATCTCAAATCACGATTGTGGCATGCCAAACAAGGAGATAGAGATGTCACTACCTATTATAATGAGTTGATGACACTATGGCAAGAATTGGATCTATGCTATGATGATCATTGGAAGTGCTGTGAGGATAGTGTTTTGTTTCTTAAGAGGCAGGAGAACGACCGTGTATTCATGTTCTTGGTTGGGCTTAATAAGCGGCTTGATGAAGTCCGAGGCAGAATATTGGGAAAGATCCCATTGCCATCACTTCGGGAAGCATTCTCAGAAGTTAGAAGAGAAGAGGCGAGACAAGGTGTTATGATGGGTAAGTCACCTTCTGTTGGTGAGGTTGAAAGTTCTGCCCTAGTCACTAAGAATGAAGACGGGAAGAGCGTTGGCAAGAAACCATGGTGCGAACATTGCAAACGTCCAGGGCACACACGTGATACATGTTGGAAGCTCCATGGAAAACCTCTAAATTGGAAGAAAAAAGAAAGAAATGAAGGTCATGCGCTCCAAGCTGGTACATCTGATCAAGAGAAGCAGTCTCCTTCAAGCCCATCTCCTTTCACCAAGGAACAGTTAGATCAATTGTACAAACTTCTTGAGTCTCAAACTTCTTCTTGCTCTATAGCTCAAAGAGGTAATTTTCCAAATACTGCTCTACTTAGTGTCACTCCCAGCCATACTTGGATTATCGATTCTAGTGCTACTGATCATATGACTGGGGAGTCGAATCTATTTTCTTCTTATAGTCCTTGTGCAGGTAACCACAAAATTAAAATTGTAGATGGCTCTCTTTCAGCCATTGCAGGGAAAGGTTCTGTTATTTTGTCACCTAAGTTAACCTTAAAAGATGTCTTACATGTTCCTAATTTATCATGTAATCTGTTATCCATTACTAAATTAACAAAGGATATAAATTGTCAAGCTAACTTCTTTCATTCTCATTGCACTTTTAAGGATTTGAGCACGGGGAAGATGATTGGCAATGCTAAGGAGAGTGGAGGACTCTATTATCTTGACAATGGACTCGATTTCAAAGACAAAAAAAAAAACAAGTACCTGCTTTGAATCTATTTTTGTTTCTTCAAATAATGATGATATTATGTTATGGCATTTACGGTTAGGACATCCTAGTTTTCCGTATTTGAAACATTTATTTCCTAAATTATTTTCTAAGAAGGATTCATCTTTATTTCATTGTGAAACTTGTGAATTTGCTAAACATCACCGTTCTTCTTTTTCTACACAACCATATAAACAATCAAAACCGTTTGCAGTTATTCATAGTGATGTTTGGGGTCCTAATAGAATAAATACCTTTTCTAATAAAAAATGGTTTATAACTTTTATTGATGATCATACTAGAATTTGTTGGGTTTATTTATTGAAAGAAAAATCGGAAGTTGGACAGGTTGTCAAAAATTTCTTTAAAATGGTGCACACTCAATACCAAACAAATATTCAAGTCTTTAGAAGTGACAACGGTAAAGAATATTTTAATATGCTTTTGTCCGATTTTTTTCTTGCAAATGGGGTTATTCATCAAAGTTCTTGTGTTAATACACCCCAACAAAATGGAATTGCAGAAAGAAAGAATAGGCATCTTCTTGAGGTTGCTAGAGCTTTACTATTTGCAAATAAGGTTCCAAAATATTTGTGGGGTGAAGCTGTTTTAACTGCATCATATTTAATTAATCGAATGCCATCTAAAGTTTTAGATTTTCGTACACCTCTTGATGTTTTTCGAAATCATTTTCCTTTGACTAATGTCTCTGCTGATTTGCCACTAAAAGTTTTTGGTTGCACTGCTTTTGTTCATGAACATAAACACCTTGACAAACTCGATCCACGAGCAATAAAATGTGTGTTTACCGGTTACTCTCCAACTCAGAAGGGGTATCGGTGTTTTGAACCAAAATCTAAAAGAATTTTTGTAACCATGGATGTTACTTTTGTTGAAAATCAACCATTTTTTACTGACATTCATCTTCAGGGGGGAAATTTTAAGGAAGATTCATCTTTTACTTTTGAAAACATCATTACTTTAAGTGATATAGTGTTGTCACAAAATTCTGAGACTTATATTGATGCACCAAAAGAAAATGCCCAAGAATCTATATTGGAACTCAATCCACTTATGAATGAGGTTTCGACAGATTCGGGGGCGACAATTTCAAATCAAAATCACAATGATAAAATTCTTGATCTAAATAATAATGAAGGATCATCTGAAATGCCACAACATAATGATTCAGATAAAGAGACACAAAGCAGGTATACTACAATTGGCCCTACTTGGAAGGGAAATGTCTTTGAAAAAAGAAACCATAAACAGAGAAATGAAGGACCCATTCTCCGATCCTTCCAAGATTCTGAACCAATAGATAATCCAACACATCATCTTGATACAGGTAAATCTTCTTCTATTCTTAAGAGTCATGTCGAGTATCCTGATATAGACCTTCCTATTGCAATTAGAAAACCTGTTAGATCATGCACTAAATATCCTTTGTCTAATTATGTGTCATACTCAAAATTGTCTTCTTCATTTGCTGCATTTACCTCTAAGTTGTCTACTGTAGACATTCCAAAAAATATACAGGAGGCTCTAAAAATTCCAAAGTGGAAGGAAGCTGTTCTTGAGGAGATGAGAGCTCTTGAGAAGAATCAAACTTGGAGAGTCATGACGTTACCTACAGGAAAGAATACTGTTGGCTGTAAATGGGTATTTACTGTGAAATATAATTCTGATAACACAGTTGAAAGATACAAGGCACGCTTGGTTGCTAAAGGGTTTACTCAGACATATGGCATTGATTACTCAGAGACTTTTGCTCCTGTTGCCAAATTAAACACTATTAGAGTTCTCTTGTCCTTGGCAGTGAATTTAGATTGGTCTCTTAACCAACTTGATGTAAAGAATGCTTTTCTGAATGGTGATTTGGAGGAGGAAGTATACATGGATAGCCCACCTGGCTTTGAAGATAAATTTGGTTCAAACGTGTGCAAACTACAAAAATCCCTTTATGGTCTCAAGCAATCTCCAAGGGCTTGGTTTGAGAAATTCACTCAGTCGGTCAAAAGGCAAGGATATATGCAGGGACAATCAGACCATACTTTGTTCATGAAGTTCTCTGATGTTGGTAAAATTGCAATTCTAATTGTATATGTAGATGATATTATTCTCACAGGAGATGACATTGTTGAGATGGAAAGATTGAAGAAAAATTTGAAAAAAGAATTTGAGATCAAAGATTTAGGTGCGCTTAAATACTTTCTTGGTATGGAAGTTGCTCGCTCAAATAAGGGAATTGTTGTTTCTCAAAGAAAATACATCTTAGATCTCTTGGAAGAAACTGGGATGACTGGGTGTAGACCAGCAGATACTCCTATGGATTTAAATGCTAAACTTTGGGAGAAAGGCAGTGTTCCTGTAGAGATTGGAAGATACCAGAGGTTAGTCGGCAAACTTATTTATCTAGCCCACACTAGACCTGACATCGCTTTCTCTGTGAGTGTTATAAGTCAATTCATGCATTCTCCTTATGAAGAACACTTGGAGGCAGTTTATCGAATCTTAAGGTACTTGAAATCCAATCCTGGAAAGGGTTTGTACTTCAAGAAAACTAATGACAGAGAAGTCTCTATATTTACAGATGCTGATTGGGCAGGATCAATTACTGATAGAAAATCCACCACCGGATATTGTGCCTATGTTTGGGGAAATTTAGTTACTTGGAGAAGTAAGAAACAAGGGGTTGTCGCTAGAAGCAGTGCAGAAGCTGAATTCAGAGCAATGGCTCAAGGAATTTGTGAACTTTTATGGATTCGTAAACTCTTGGGCGAACTGAAAATGAAAGTTGACTCACCCTTAAAATTGTTCTGTGATAGCAAAGCAGCAATAAGCATAGCTCACAACCCTGTACAACATGATAGAACCAAGCATATTGAGATTGACCGCCATTTCATAAAAGAAAAAATTGATGCTGGAGTTATATGTCTACCATTTGTGACTTCCAATCAGCAAACTGCTGATATCTTGACAAAAAGTTTGGCAAGACCCAATTTTGAGCGACTGATAGCCAAGTTGGGCATGACAGATATCTATGCACCAACTTGAGGGGGGGTGTTGAAGAATAAAAAAGAAATTAGATTTTATTCTCTTTTATTTTATATTATTATGTTTATTTTTATTCTATTACTATTACTCAATATTACTATTGTTATTTCTTTTCCTATATAAACAGCTTAGGGCTGTAGTAATAAAACATGAAAGTATTTTGTCTTTTACTTTCTTCATGTGTAAACTTTCAAATCCAATGAACTGATGCAGTACTCACTACATTTAATGTAATGCTTTTGTCAAGAGTGAGTGATAAAGATGGCCAATAAAGAACATAATTGTCAACTATATTTTGTAATCTATTGCATAATTTAAGGATACAATGTATGTCGAAGATGTAAAGCAGTGTGTTTTGAGAGAGAGAGAGAGCTAACTCTTATATTTCATTCCATATTACATGAGATATAAACGATTATATATTTCTCCTGATTGCAGGAAATACAGAAATGCCAGATGCAATGGAAACAATATTTCAAGCCGCCCTTACTTTCGGGAGACATGGGGGTGTGAGTATTTTCTTCTGCCTCTCATATTTACCATTATGGATACAGTTCTAAAATGCATCTTTGAAATGCAATCTTAGGTTCATTTAATTAAACTTAATTGGCAATGTTAGATTTTCTTTTGTATACTACATTTATGCCAGTGATAGGTAGTTGGGTGAGAGAGAGAGAGAAAGAGAAATAGGATTGTATTATTCAAGTATGGTGATGAAAATAATCAATGAATGGATGATCCTCTGGAGAAGAGGAACCACCACAGAGCCGCAGCTTCACTTATAGAGTTAGTTACCCCTCTGATGTTGCAAAACTAACATTCCCCCTATCTTCCCACCCTGTTTCTGTGTCCTGAATGACTAGCCATACCCTGTCTCCTACGTGTTCTTTCTCCTTTCCTTTTGGCCACACTCCTCTAATTGCCTCATACATAAAATTCACTATATGTTCAGGCCCACTTGCTAGTTGGGCTGTTAACAGTTAGTCCTTGTGTGGGTTGTCACTTGTCAGCATTGCCACCCTCCCCAGTCCCCACTATTAGCCCTGTCCTCGTCGATTAAATTTGTATACTGATTGTGATTGGAAGAAGCTGTTTCGCATGTAGAATCTTCCATTGGATAAAAAAACATAAGATGATAGACCGAAGTAGGAAATGAAAGGTCCTGAGGTCCATAAACAAAGTCAGGCATTATAAGCCCAATTATCAGCCTTAGATCAGAATTATGACTTAACACACTAGCTTCTGTTCATCAAATTTGCTTATATAACAATGTGTTAGTCAATCACTGCTAGAGGTGCAGTGGGATTGAGGGACTCCACTAACGCGGAATCAGGCAGCTGTGACTCCAAGTATTCACCCCCTACTGCCTTTTATGACTATACTTTTAAAATCTGGAATCTGGATGGATATGAGGACTCTCTTGGGAAGGAATAAGCTGTTTGCAACCTTGCCAATTCTTTCAATGATTTCAAGGGGGTCATATCAGGGGGGGGGGGGGGGGGGGGGGGGTTAGCTTAGGATAAACTTTTGAGAACTGTGTCTATTCACATTGAGAGATTTTCTTGCAGTATTGAACCCTTTATGATGAAACTTCCCTGTTCTCCAGTTCAGCAGTAACAGTGTCGACAGAAACTTCCCCTTTTGAATAGTGAGTGAATCATGTTGATGCCGCCATCCCCTTTTAAATAGTGAATTAATCATGTCCATTTTCTACCGCAATCAGCACTTTCTTTAATATCAGCCTTGTTAGGGATGGAATGACTGATGTAAGATGGTTGAACCAATGGACTGGGGGACCATCCATACTGACCTATGCTAATGCCATTGACCCCCTGAACTCTTGAATTTCAAAATACAGCTCTGCACTTGTTTTCCTTACTAGAGGGTCTCCCCAACTGAATAAATTGTTGGGAACCATTGAAAGATTGTTCAATATTAAGTAGAAGTATAGACTAAGGAAAACAATAGGTCAAACCATTAATTAGAATTTGGTTGTAAATGTTGTCATTAGATAAAATGAACGAGGACATATTATAGTGTTATTTGATTCACAGAGCAAATCTCACCTAGTGTTCTTTGCCACATCACTTTTTATACTTGAAGTTTAGGATATATTAGATATTTTGTGGGTGAACAAACATGGGAAAGCTAAGGATGTGTTATTCATTTGTTGTTAACAGGTAGAAGAGCTCATGGGTGATATGGAAAGTGCAACTGCGTTGTATTCAAAAGCGGTCCGTTTATTGGTTTTCCTTCTAGTGGAGGGACCATCCCTTATTCTCAACCCTCCATTTTCGCTGACAAACTCGGACCGTTATAGGCTTCGGAATTACATTGATATTCTTAATAACAGACAAGGTTTTTCAAGGTCTCAGAGAATGACACTTCTGAAAGGTGATGATAGTACAAGGCATATATTTAAGGATAAGTTTTAGAGCTTTAGCAGTGGTTCTTTATCTCCCATTTTACACGTTAAAATTATTTATTTGTACAGTTATTCTTTGATGGAGGGTGATTGGGGATGCTGATTGAAATTAACCAGCACCACAGAATTGTAAATTTTAACATTTCTGTGACTAGAATGATTATCAAATGTGCATTCGATTATTTATGTTTTTTCAATATGATTATGAAATGTGCATTCGAATATTTATGTTTTTTCAATTGTCGCATGAGCTGTTCTATAGGTCAGTAGAGATATGTTTGAATTCGCCTAAAGAGATAACGTAGAATAATACTTTGTTTGTTAGCAAAATTGTCCCTAAATATTAATTAGATGTATATATTTATATTGTAAAATATTAGATATATATAGTTATTATATTTTTTAAATATATCATTTACTTTGGTAGTGTGGATATATTAATTGGGGAGGATATCCTTTCTAATATGGACATTTTATAATTCAGAATTATCCTCTTTGTTTTTTCTGGTTTTGAAGGATGAGGTATTTTTTCTTTAAAAATATTATATCTATATATATCATCGTTTATGTGTGT
>JBBPBT010001178.1:4238050-4261237 GCA_037974875.1 Cicer bijugum | reverse complement strand
CTCTTTCACTAAATATGTTCGTCCTAAAAGTTCAACATGAAAATCATAAGATGTTAAATATATCGAACGTGACTGAGAATTATCTTATTTATCTTGTAATTTTTTGCGATCAAGTCAATTAAAACTTTGAAATCATTTTAGATAATAAGATAATAGAATTCATCCTTGACCCATAATCAAACCATTAATGGAAAATAATGTGTTGTCACATATATAAAAAAAAATAGTTATGTAATACATAATCAAGGGGTAATTACTTAAATCTTTAAACCATTTAGTCTTAAGTTCAATTTGTAACTTTTGTCTATAAAAAAATATATGTTAGAAGATCTCAATCCATTAAATACATAGTTCTTTTACATATAATAAGAAAAATAATAGATAAATACATATAATGTAAAATATAATAACTTGAAAATATACACTTTCATTAAAAAAAAAGTGAGACACGATATTAATTTAGAAGTAAATTTGAACATATTAATTATTTTAAAATAAAATTTCTTTTTGCAACATGTTTTTCCTAATATTTTCTTTATCCATTCCTTTCCACCATGTTATTCGATTTGTTATTTATGCTTCGGTAACCTTTGTTTGGTATTAAGTGTTTTGATAATCTTGCTTAGCATAAAAATACTTGACATACACATATTTTGAGTATGTAAATATGCTATACAGGCAGACGTATGAAAGTTCTTGGTTTATCTCTAATGCGAAAGTATAAAAGAACGGATTTAATATAACAAAATGGGGATGTAGCTCATATGGTAGAGCGCTCGCTTTGCATGCGAGAGGCACAGGGTTCGATTCCCTGCATCTCCAATTTTTTTTTCATTTATGATTCCCAAGAGCTAAAATGTATGTTGTTTAAACTCTAAGATTGATGCAATCATTTGTGGCAAACTGAAAATGCAAATTGTGATAATTGTAATATGGTAAAAGTGTTTACAATATACAATAATTGATGTAACAAATATAAAAAGTTGGATGTTGTTTTAAGATAAAGAAAGCTAGGGAAGATGGTAAACATATTTACTCTCCAATAAATCCTCTTCTCTTCAATTATTCTTCTCTTTCTCATCAATTCTTCTTCTCTTTATTTTTTTTTTCTTCTTTCTCTTAAATATTTTTTTTTCATCTTTATATATGACAAATCTAAAATATGGGAAAAAAAAAGTGATTTAGAGAAAAAAGATGGTAAAAGAAGGCGTCATAATAAAAATGATTGACATATAAAAAATAATTGTTATAATTGTAAATAAATCATTGATAAGATTCAATCAAATTCCAATTCAAGAACTAAAAGAGGAGAAAATGTCACTCAAAATTCTCAAAGAGAAATATTTTATTTAATCCAAATCTTAATTTTCACACATGTGAGACACATAAATAGGAGTCATGGGTTGTTTGGTAGCACAAAAGAAAAGCCACAATAACATTAATCCTAATGGCTACAATAACTTTCTTAATAATTGTCTTGTCTACTCTTAATTAGAAAAAAGTTATAAAATAATTAAAGAAAAGTCAAAAGACAACTTCCAGCCCATTTTTGACCATTATAAATGCTGAATTTAGTCTTGAGTCTCGGCGATAAATTGTAAATAATTCTCTAAGTTTTCCAATGAATCAAATATTACTTCAATTGAATATCTAAAACTCCATATATAGCCAAAATAAGGCACACAAGTCGTTACCTAAGAACAATGATAATTTCAATCAAAATTAATTTCATTATTGGATCAATACTACATGTAAAGAGAGATCATATTAAGATCCCATCATTCCCTTTCTCTTTAAGAGAATTCGTCCTCGAATTTGTAGCATTTGTAAATTATATTCATCCTCTATGTTCAAATACAACTCTTTTGAATCTTTGTGGCACCTCTCTTAGGATTGTTGTTTCATGTTCCTTTAAAATAGAATAAACACCTCCACACAAAGAGTAAATATTTGTAGTCAAACAAACATCTTTATATTGAAAAATAATAAAAAAAAAATTAATTGTCAATAATGCTCCCATCACCTCATCTTTCCCTCACACTTTTTGCTCTCTTTATTAAACAATTTTTTTTACCACTTTTTTAATTATTTACAAAGAGAGTTGGTACTAATTTTTTTTTCTTAGCACTTTCTTTTCTCTTTATTTTTTCTAATTTTTTCTTCAAACCCCCTTTTGTTTTTTTATATATTACTTTCTTTTTATTTTTTTTTATCTCATCTTACCTTTCACAAGTTTCCTTTATAATGGTACAATGATACACTTGCGATTATTAAATAAAAATGAATATTTTTGACATATAATTATGGTATGCTTGACATTCAGGTTTGCATGGAGGTCCTAGCAAGTGCTTCATTTATGTTTAGAACACATCACATAGCTCATCATCTTCATATCTTTCAATCTTGAATGACACATGTACTTGTTTGGTAACTATCACTTCACCTACATATTTAAACTCCGGACCTTCAAAACTTTCAAGTGAGTATGGTTGTGGATCCTCAAGAATTGGAAATCCCAATTTCTCATCCATGATTATACTAGTCGTGTTGATCAAATATTCAAAATTTTCCATCAATTGTCGAATTGCATATTTTATTATTCACAAGACATCTAGTAAAGAAAATATATTTCTTTAATTTATGTGTTTCATGATAAACCACTAAAAAATTATTAAATATAAATAAGAATAATGGGTTGTTTGGGAGAAGATAAGAAAAGCCACAATAAACAAACATTGATTCTAGTGACTACAATAGATTTCTTAATACTTATCTTGTCTAGTCTTAATTAGAGATAGTTACAAAAAAAAAATCAAATAAACAACAAAAGATATTTTTTCTGTAACCATTTTGTTTGTGCCTATTTATATTATTTAGTACCATTATAGATGCTAAATTTGGTCTTGAGTACAAAGACTAAATTGTAGATAATTATCTAAGCTTTCCAACAAATCAAATATCACTTTAACTGAATATCTAGAGCTCCACATATAACCAAAATAAGATAGATAAATCATCACTTATGAAAATGATATTTTCAACTAGAATTAATTTAGTTTTTTTTATTCCATTATGGAATCAATTTTACATACAAAGAGAGATCATTTTAGAATCTTATCAATCTCTCTCCTCAATTTAATGTAGATAATTCATTTGTAAAAATTAACATGATTGACACAAAGTCTAAAAGATATGGTGTGACACAATTATATATATATATATATTATATTTGTTTCTTTCACCATATTTTATTTTATATTTTAGATCAAAAGATATATAACTTGTGACTTTTTGAACAATAATATTGCCAACATTTTCAATGAACAATGTTTTTTCAAAAAATTGATAATTCAATAGTGTGTTAACTAATTTGCATAATAGCATATCAATAGTTTGAAGTGTGATTGAATTTCAATCACACTTCAACTAATCAAATAATATTAGACTTAATGACAATTACAAGTGAAGTAACAATGCCGATTTACAAGAAAAGGGGTATGAATTGTAAATGACCTTTTAAAAATTCTTGTTAAAATTTAAGAAAATAACTCAAGATTGATCTTGGTTATGAAAACAGAAAAACGGAGAACGTTCTTGGTTTTTGTTATAAAACAGAGAACGTTCATTGATTAGGTTAAAATAGAAAATCAATTTATGTTTTATCTTAGTTAATCAATTCAGTATGATAAATAAAGAGATAGGATAGAGAGTACCACACAAAGATTTATCCTGGTTCACCCAACGTGGGTTATGTCCAGTCCTCACACTGTGAGATTTTCCACTAAGTGTTTTAAAACAAAGAACCTTCTTGATCTTACAACACCTAGTCTAGATCAACCTTGATCTATTTCAATCTCTATTACTTTCCACCCAGAAAGTAATAACAGTACCTATCTAACCTTGATAGGATGTAATCTTAAACAAACTATAAAGAAACTCTTATAGTTTGAGTTTTTACAATTGGATTGTTTTGACAGAATCTGATATTTCTCAACTCTGGTTTGAGAATAGATTCTTTACAAAGGATTTACTGATAATTACACAATCTACTATATGAATATGAATCAACAACTGTTTAGCGAAATAGCATAATGTATGATAGCCACTGTTTTGCATAAGTGCAGAATTTCAAGTATGTATGTGATTGATTTATGGATGTTTCAGCACTTGAATTTCATGCATTGATTCTAGATATTGACCTTCAATTTATAGGCTGTAGAAGCACTGAATCACGATACAAAAGAGCTGTTGGAGGTGCTCTGTATTTTGACTAAACCAATATTTCAGAATAAAAATAATCCTTCTTTGAAAACTGCTTTTTGACTTTTCTTGTTTAACATTTAAGGCAGTTCTGTCCTTTTTAGAAAAAGCCTTTGACGTTTCTTCCTTGATCTTGGATGGTACAATCTCTGTCTTGAGTCTTGAATGTAGCTAGAGAAGTTTGGAGAAGAATTATAAGCCATTGTATAAGAGAAGACATAGCTGTTGTAATAATGTAGAAAAACAGAGATTGATTAACGATCTGGGTCTGTCAGTTTGAACTTTCTTGAGCTTCAATAATCAATCTGGAGTTCTCGTTTTAATCATTTTGGGTGTCCTTTGCAATTGTCTTGTCATGAGTCAAGGTTGATTGAACTTTCTTGACAGTTTGATTTTTGGAGATACAAACTGTCTTGATTTTTGTCTGACTTTGAGTCCTTCTATTTTAGAGATCAGATAACCTTTTTGAGCTTGGATGAATCCTACTTGTTCCTTGCCATGTACTGATTGTATATGAATAAATTTCTAGGGCAGACTCTTTGTTAAAGAGGTAGAAAAAGTTTGATCAACATGCTGTGATGAACATATTTGAAGCTGGATATCATTATCTGTTTTAGAGTGTTCTTGTTGCTGTCTTTTCTGCTTTGCCTGATTCTTTTCTAAATTAAATTCACTCAAAAACACATGTTAAATTAACATAACATTTTAGAATCATAATTAACATTCTTAATTAACTTTTTGTTTGTTTTCATCAAAACTTTAAATATAGAGTTTGTCTCAACAATCTCCCCCTTTTTGATGATGACAAACATGTTAATTTATATTTTAATTCTGATTCTAATATCAAGTATGTGAAAGAGTTTTATTAAAAGCTCCCCCGCAATTTGTGCAGTTTTTTAAATTTACTGAATTTAAAACACTATATGCAATAAACTAGTTTTTCTTTTAATTGAGAACAAAGGTACATCACTATGAGCAGAATTACATAATCAGGCCTTTCTAATTCAGATTAAAAACTAACTTAATTCTCCCCCTTTATCATACAAAAAGGTAGCAAAAAAACAACTAAGAAGCTAGAGAGGGAGAATATCCTTCTAAAGAGGAGGATTTTCTTGGATGAAGAGCTTGAGAAGGAGGAGGAATCAAATGAGGAGGTGGAGGTGGAATACCCAGCTTGGGAGCAAGGTGGTCTGTCAGCCAAGTTCTTAATAGAGCAGTTTCTTGATCATGCTGAACCTGTCGTGCCATTATGATCTGAAGAGTAGCCATGATATCAGAGTTAGAGGGTTCAGTTAAGGGTGGAGAAGAGCGAAGGTGAGTATATGGTTGAGAAGTGGTAGCAACAACAGTGTTGGATGGAATAGGTGTTGTAAAGATGGATGGAAAAGAGGCAAAGGAGGATGAGACAGAGGGTAAGGGACCAATAGATGTGTTAGAGGGACCAATAGTTGCTGGAAAGTTTAAAAACTGACTAATGTCAAAAATGGAAGAGCTAGTTTTTTGAGGGGAGACAAATAGTGGAGAAATGGTAGACAAATGTGGATTAGATATGAAGTTACCAAAGTCGTGAGTAGGGGAGTGAAGTGTTTGAGAATAAGAGGGTATAGCTGAGGATGGGAGGGTGGATGTTTGAGGAAAGAGGTTTGAAGGAATTGGGATGTTTTCTGGAGAACGTTCTGGAGGGGGTGGAGAATGTTCTGGATTTGGTGAAGAATGTTCTTGTGTGGTGATTTTTGCTGTGGTGTCTTTAGGGTCAGTAGGATGTGATGATAATGGAACAGGGTTTGTAGTAGGGCATCGTCCTGCCGAGCGTTTGCGTTTCAATGAGGTGGGAAAAGAGGATGGAGGAGTAGGAGTTTGAGCAGAGGAAGTTTGGCGCATGTGAGAGACATTTTTGGTGGAAAATTTTGAGATTTTGATCATAGATGTTTCAGACGCAAGAGAGACTCCATAGTATTTAAATACCTTTGTCAGGACCATGCCATAAGGCACATTATTTTTCCTGTAGTCTTTGGTGGCGGCACAAATCAAGTGCTGGAGAATCACATATGATAAATTCAGTCTCTTGTAGTTGAGGAGATGATGGATTAACAAGGCGTCATTATCACAGACATACTCATGACTTCAATAGTGAGGAATCAGAGTATGCTGGCACATGTTGTTAAACACTTTAGGAAGGGGTTTAAGATAAATGGACAAGTAACGAGTGGAGTCTTCTTCAAACAGACTTCAGTCTTGCGAAGATTCAAGGCTGAGTACTAGTGGTCACAAAAAATAGATGGACCTTCTGTGGGAAACTAAAGAATGGAGGCCAGAATGTCTGGAGTCAATTTGATCTCCACGCCTTTAATCGTAGAAATGATTAGAGATTTGTCAGCAAATGTCTTGGCATTGCAATAAAATGTACGAACAACATCTGTGTAGTAACATTTAGAAAGTTGTAAGAAGGAAGTCCATCCAAGAGAATTAGTGTGATGCTGAACAACATTGCCGTCGACAACGAGATTGTCAAACACAAAGACTCGTCCAATCCCAACTGGGCGTTGAGCCCATTTTTCATTGAAAAATTTAGATTTGTCAGGGGAAATCAAAGGAGGAGTAGCTTGTTCGGGTTTCTTAGAGGGAGGAGACGGTTCAGAGGCAGATGAGGTGGAGGTAGAAGAAGACAGAGGGGATGTAGAACGTTTGGTGTGTGTTTATGGGGAAGGTTGTGTATAGGGAGAGGATTCTGGAGGAGGGACTGAGTGAGCAGGAGAACGTTGGTGGGGAACATTGTGGAGAATATTCTGGAGAGGTGGATTTTTGATATTTTTTTAGGTTTTGTTTAGGGGCAAGAGTTTTTCTTCTCTGAGGTTTTGGAAGTTTATTGCGAGCAAGGTATTGAGCAATTGTCATTGTGGTTTTTGTTTTCATGGGTTTTGTTGGTGGTTTGTGTAACACCCCATTTTTCAAAGCGAGGGTGTATTTTTTTTTTAAAAGAAATTAAAATAAAGCAGAGAAATAAATGAGGTAATACATTTGGATAAATAATTAAGTCATTAAAATTTACAAGCAGCGGAAAAGTTCCTCGAAATATGAATCCAAAATATTTACACATCAAAAAGTGGGACATGTAACCCATCGATGATAACATGTCAAGCTGACAATATTAGTATAGGTACAATCTTCCGTTTTAAAATAAATACAATTCAAAAGAAAGACATTTGTTCCCTCTATGTCAACCTAATCTGATCATTCTATACACAAAACTATACGCCTTGAGTGATCTCCACGTGCCCCCTAAGATCCTCCTAACATAGCTCCAGTCAAGCATTCCCATCCGTAGGGTTCTCAATCCATCAAGTTCTCAATCCATCAAGTAATACATAACTAACCAAAACATTGATAAATCAATTGAGTAATCGATTATCTAACTCAAAATCAGAATTTATACTGGACCAATTGATTGGGCAAATCGACTTCCTAAAAGTTTTTTACTGAAAACTGAACTCTGGGCTTAAATCAATCGATTGGGAAAATCGATTGAATGAAAAACTGAGCCCCTGTATTGAAGCCAATCGATTTACCAAATCGATTTCGTCAATTTTGCTGAGCTCCAATCGATTTGCTAAATCGATTTCTTAAATGGTTTAAAAAACATATTACAAAATCGATTGGGTAAATCGATTTTGTCAAATTTGCGAAGTCCCTGTAACTCATCAAATCGATTGGGGAAATCGATTTCCCTGCTTATTCTTCTAAAAGTACATAAACTAACTCAATCACATTCATATATAATACCAAATCTTAACACTTAGCAATTCCCACGCGATCACCACAACAAATTGGGCTTCGAAATAGTTTTACAATCCATCACTCTCACACACAATAATTAATACATAACACTTAGCAATTTCAACATAATTACCACGACAACTTGAGTTTCAAAATAGTTTTACACACCATCCCATTTACACACAATTCAAAACGTAACACTTAGCAAAGTCAACACAATCACAATGACATCTCAAGTTCAAAACACTCAAACATAACTTGAATCAAAACACGACTCGCGTGCCAAGCACCCTAATGCGATGCGTATATGCCAAAATGCATGGACTCGGAATTCCAAACCAAAACCCTCCTCGAAGGGCCGTAAATCATAATTGTACCGCCTATCGCATGCCAAAGTACCAATTACCGAGGTGCCACCTATCACGGGTCATCACGATTTACTAAAAAGCGTAAATCATAAACGTACCACCTATCACGGGTCAGTACTGTTTACCGAGGTGCCACCTATCACGGGTCAGCACGATTTACTAAAAGAAAAAGCGTAAGTCATAAATGTACAGCCTATCACAGGCCAAAGTACTATTTACCGATGTGCCACCTATCACGGGTCAACACAACTTACCAAACGTAAATCGTAAACGTACCACCTATCACGAGTCAGTATTGTTTACCGAGGTGCCACCTATCACGGGTCAACACAATTTACCAAAATGAAATGCATGAGCATACATTGACTCCATTCACAAGGATCGTTAAGTAAATGCAGATATTAAAAGATTCACCATTTTTAATACTCATTTAACTTAATCGATTTTCACACCAAACATTAAGCAAACATATATATTAAGAGATTCCCCATTCTTAATATTCTTTTGACTTAAACAATTTCCACAACAAAACATTCAGTAAACAAGACATTAAGAGATTCCCCATTCTTAATACTCATTTAACTAAAACGATTTTTACAACAAAACATTCAGTAACAAGACATTAAGAGATTCCCCATTCTTAATACTCATTTAACTAAAACGATTTTCACAACAAAACATTCAGTAACAAGACATTAAGAGATTCCCCATTCTTAATTCTCATTTAACTGAAACGATTTTCACTACAAAACATTCAGTAATAAGACATTAAGAGATTCCCCATTCTTAATTCTCATTTAACTTAAACGATTTTCACAAGCACACATTAAGTAAACAAGACATTAAGAGATTCCCCATTCTTAATTTTCGTTTAACTTAATGGTTTTCAATGTCTCCACAAAAGAAACTCAAACATACTTTCACATTCAATCCATAATTCACACCAAAACACATCAAATCATTTTTCCACACAAAACACATCTCAAATTCTATAATTATCAATTATGAACATGTCGAATACGACGACACAAATCAACACAATAAATTTCATTTATTCAAAATCATACATACATGAGGTAAATTCATTTTCCATGAAACATTCATCAATATAACCAAAACCTAACTCTAAGATTTTACCTATAAAATCTTAGATTCATTTTCCCCTAAATCAACACTTTAACCCTAACCAAATCCTTTTCCACACAACCACAAATAAGTCCCTAAATGCAAACTAAAAGTTTGGAAGGAGCCCTTACCTTCGCGTTAGCTTTAACGTGCGATTACGGCACCATGAGTAAATCCGGTAAATTTTCCGCTCGCAACGCCGCTTCCAAAGTTGGTTCCCTAGCACCGTAGCGTGGTAGTGAGCATCTTTCCCTTCTATCTCTTCCCAAAACAAAGCTTAGATCTAGATGAAACGGGGAGGTTTGTGTTCGATGGTTTTGAAATCCCTAACACCGTTTTTTTTTCATTTTCACACCAAAGAGGAAGTATGAAGCTGAGATATCCTTGCTTTCTTACCCACTAATCCTTGGGTTTCTATTCTTGAAGACAAAGAAAGAAAAACGAAGGAAATGGAATGTAGAAGGAGGAGGAAGGAGAATGGTTCACGAACGTATTTTCCTTTTCCTCTGTTTCTGTTTTGTTTCCCCCCGTCACTTTCCTTTCTAGCATATACATATATATATATATATATGTTACTATAATATTACTAGTAATAATAACATATTATATATTTATATATAATATATAATAATTAAACCTAAACAAATAAATATCTAAATATCTAGATATTTTAGATATTTATGAAAATCACCACTTCTCAAACCATTTTGTTAAAAATATCTACTCTCGTCGCAACTCAATTGTCAAATACAATTTTCAGCAACCTGAGATATTTTGAACAAAACTGCCCAGAATTAAATTCTTCGAAACCCAAATAAATTATTCTTCGACAAATAATTTTAATCCAATTTCCAAAAGTATATTTTCGGCCTTTAACTCACTAAATACCGAAAACTGGGTTAAAAGCCTAAGCAGTTTAACACAAAAAACCCTAAAATTGTATAACTTAGGATTTAAAATTATGGGTCTTACATTACTACCCCCTAAAATTAGTTTCGTCCTCGAAACTTAAAGTACGAGTAACAATCCACACTAGGTTTGTACCCGATTTCAACATGTCAGTCACAACTTGTTTCACCCGACCTTCTCGAAGAAAGTGTTGCCTACCCCTTTTCATAGGGTGCTTAATAACTTCACACACCTCCATAGTCGGTAAGGCTCGTCCGTTCCATTCAACATGATGTTGTCTACTATCAACAAGAGATTAAGGATGATCAGTCCCTCAATTTGTCAATAAATAGCCAGCAACCATGATAGTGGCTTAGACTATCTTAACCGAACTGTAATAGCGCTCCTTGCAACTTACAACTGAGGTTATCTTAATGTACAAGCAGTCAACAATCTTCTCAAAGTCCATTGAGTTTCCCTTATTTTCCTATAACTTTGATCCTGTCGATGAAGTAAAATATCCCATACCTATGTCACGTAGTCTCATTTGCATCCACTTGGTACGAAACATCCATTTGGTATCGAACTGAAACACTTAGAATGACCCCAACACACTGAGCATAGAACAATCACTACATCCGAGAACTCCTAAATTTCTCCCTTGTCCACAAATCCTCGATTTTTCTTAAATCGTACAACTACGTCAACTGTAGTGTTCTTATCAGTGTGTTATTCTAGTTATAAATTTAATAATTCCATCCCCATATATGCTTGGTGATCAAAGCTTCCTCAAATATTTTCGAAATCATGCCAAAGACTATACCACTTGGGACACACAAACTTCCTTTCAGTTTAGTACTTCATTTCAAGAGTCACGTTTTCCATTAAGATCCAACTTGAATTTAATTCACAGATCAAGGTCTACATTTGTCTCATGCCTAACACCTCAAATTCACATTTCACTAGGAAATTTCTTACATACTTCACAATTATGCACAAACTCGAAAATAATCCTCCTACCTCTACTGCCAACATTCATTCTGATACTTCTTAATTTCACTGTGTCCTTCATTTGCAACTTGATGATTATCCTTTTATTATGACAGGTCAACCGCATTGTATTCACTCCATCACTTTTCCATTTCATGTTCAATTATTTCCTATCAAGTAAACATGTAACTCCTTTGATTGACGAACACAATAACAATCACCATGACATGCACTCAAGTAATGTCTTTATATCTTGGCATACCTTTATAATAATAATGTCTAAATTATAGGTGAGATAATTCCTTTCCTGAATCTTTAATTGTCATAAGCTACATCTCTATGTGCTGCTCCTACAAATTTCTTGGCACATTTTTCAATATTTGTTTCACTTGCTGGATTCTTATTCCTTCACAACCTTCACCGAGATACAAACTGAAAGAATCCTAACAATCGAACGTCCTAAAGAATTATTTCTCCCACGTTCTCCAAAGCATTTCCTAAGAAATAATTATCTATAGCTTCCTCGTCCCAAATTTTTGCAGTAAAATGTCTCAAAGACCCACATACCTTTCATTGTTCATGTAGTCACTAAAACACTCAGTTTAAATCCCGATGCTTGATTTCCCACGACCAACAACTAAATCATAAATCGTTCGTTACATCTCTTCTTTTTCACTTTCTATCATTTAATAGGATTCTAAAATTTGATCCTCAAAATCTCCAAACACTTCCATCCTTAACATGAATTATTTATCACTTGCCTGCCTCAACTCCTTCGATTATGAAAGTTTTAAGCATTACTTGGTCCTCCATCTTAGGGTCCCAAATCAAATCTCGAATAATCCTTCAGTCCTATCAAAATATTAACACCCTCTTAGTAATTTCCATCCTTTAATAGACTCTCAAACTTATATTACCGCAATCTCAAGTATTCTCGTACTCGATTACTTCAAATTCCACTTAATGGTAACATAGAGTTCAATACATCAAGGCTTAACTCATTAGATTTTTCTAAACATCGCTCAAAATTCACACTTACGTGTCTATAGATTCATCCAATATTACTATCCATACTTAATAATCCACGTTGCGAATCCAGTCTAACTCAAATGCTCGACTTTATCCCTCAAGGTATCGACTAATCCTCAAAGCGTATGTTATCTAACCAAAGGAGTATTTACTCCTAATGTGCAACACTCCCTTAACTTCAATACCAGTCTCTTTCATTGACACCTAAGCACCAAATGTTATTCCAAATGGAAGCCTTATCTTCTCAATAGTTCCATGATGTTGACATCTCCTTGACAGTTGTCAAACTTCATCCAGTTTCATCCTGAAATCTACCAGGAAAACATCTAATACTTTTCTTAACTAGAGTCCTCAACTTAGATCTTTACTTGAAATCCCTTATTAGTCTAATGTTAATCTATCCGTACTCATCATCTTTTAGTTTACACCAACACATAGCTTCTGTATCCTTGGAACCATTTTATAAATTCCAGGTCGTCATGATTTGATTCAGGTCTGCTTGACAATTCGTCATCTCGAAGATCTTTTCCGTTTCTCGAATTCACTAATCATCTCTTTTCCTGAGTTCTCATCACCCTTGAACTTTGGAGGATGGTAACGACGAAAATCTTTCAATCCTCTTGACTTAATAGCATAAATCCCTCTTTCCCTCTTCTCCAGATCCCGTAGAGTCTTTGCAGCAGTTCGTGCAACAACAAAACATCCATGTTATTTGTAGCTTCAACCATTTGATCATCCCTACTGACGTTCATCCTTGCAACGTCGTTCCCTCTTGGAGGTAGTGTTTTTTCTGATGTTGATGGTTGATTGTTTGGTAGTGTTGTTGCTGATGGCGTAGTTTTTGTTGGTGTGTGTGTTGATGGCTCTGGTTGTGTTGATGGTTTTGCTGATGGAGTGGTATTGATGGGTACTCTTGCTGATGAAGGTGGGAAAGAATCAAAAGAATGGTCACTCTCAGAATCTGAGAGGATGAAGAACAAAGGTTCAAAGGTTTTAGGGTTCGAAGGTTTTGAAGTTCCAATACCAGATTGAACTCTCATTGATTGTCGTGGAGGAGTAGTTTGAGTACGGTGATGTGGAGGAACTTGAGCAATGTTTGGTTTGGGACGAGTATACAGGGGTGGAAGAAGGGTAGACAGAGGATTGAGATTGAAAATTTCTTGGTTGATGTTAGAAGGAGGAAAGGCATAAGAAGTATATGGTGGTGTTGGTCTAGGTGGTGGAGAGGGTGAGTGTTCCATAGATTCGTATGAAGAAGAGGAAGAGTATGGTGTGCAGGGAGAGACGTTTTTGCGTGCTGATTGCTTGGTTTGCGCCATTGTTGTTATGTGAGTGAAAGATTGAGAGTGAAGAAGGTGAATAGTAGGGCTGGTATATTGAGAGAGTGGCAACGCAACTTTTGGGGAAAGGGAAGGTGAGGAGATGAGAGAGACAAAACATATTTTCTGACTTAAGGAGAGGAAAAGAAAAAGGAGAATAATGATGACCTTGCTATCCAATGAAAACTGTTTGTGCCTAGGGAAAGAGGAAAAACATTTTGGGGGGCTGAAGAGTGTGTGTCAGCACTCTACCTTCAGACAAAAAGGCATGTGTATTAAATGCCAAAATTTGCCTTTTTGATTTTGAGAGGGAAAATGTTAAAATAAAAGAAATTGTTGGTATTTCAGAACGGAGAATGATGCGTCGCAAAAAGGAGACTAATAAACGTTCTTCGTTTTCTGCAGTAGCAGAACTTATCCAAAATTTTCTAGATTTTTTATAATTTTCAATTTTTCTTTGATGAAATTGAAACTATCCACGACAAGAGGCTTTGTAAAAATGTCAGCAAGTTGATTTTGAGTATCAATAAAGATTAATTCAATATCTTTCTTATTGACATGATCACGAATGAAATGATGTTGTATTTCAATATGTTTTGATCTAGAATCCTGAATGGGATTTTTAGATAAATTTATAGCACTTGTATTACCACAATAAATTGGAATACTGGAATAGCTTACAGAGTAATATTGAAGTTGATTTTTAATCCACAAAACCTGTGAACAACAGTTTTCTGCTGAAACATATTCAGCCTCTGTTGTGGACAAGGCTATGGTGTTCTATTTTCTACAAGACCAGCTGATTAATGCTTCGCCTAAGAACTGACATGCTCCACTTGTGCTTTTTCTTTCAATTTTATCTCCAGCATAATCAGCATCACAATACGCTATAATATCAAAATGTGAACCTTTTCTTTACCAAAGACCAAGATTAATGGTTCCAACAAGATATCTAAATATGCATTTTACTGTTGTTAAATGGGATTCTTTTGCTGCTGATTGAAATCGGGCACATAATCCTACTGCTAACACTATATTAGGTCTACTAGCAGTTAGATATAGCAAGGAGCCAATCATTCCTCAATACTCTTTCTCATAAACAGATTTGCCATTTTTATCTTTTTCTAAAGAAGCAGATGGATGCATAGGAGTTGTCATAATTTTTGACTCATTCATTTTATATTTAATCAACAAATCTTTGATGTACTTTTTCTGACAAATAAAAATGCCTTTTTCATATTGTTTAATTTGTAAGCCAAGAAAGTATCTTAGTTCACCCATCATGCTCATTTCAAATTCACTTTGCATAAGTTTTGAGAAATTTTCACACAATTTTTCATTTGTTGATCCAAAAATGATGTCATCAACGTATACTTGAACAATGAGTAAATCATTTCCCTCTGTTTTCTTAAATAAAGTAGTATCCATTTTTCCTCTTTGAAAATCATTTTTAATTAGGAATGAACTCAGTCGTTCATACCAAGCCCTTGGTGCTTGTTTTAAGCCATATAGTGCTTTTGTAAGTTTGAAAACATGATTTGGTTTTGATTGACTTTCAAAACCTAGGGGCTGTTTTACATACACCCGTTCATTTAAAAACCCATTCAAGAAGGCACTTTTAACATCCATTTGAAACTGTTTGATAAGTTTATGAGATGCATATGCCAGAAGTGTTCGAATAGCTTCTAACCTTGCTACTAGAGCAAAGGTTTCATCATAGTCTATACCTTCTTGTTGATTGTAACCTTGAGCTACTAATCTTGCTTTGTTTCTAATAACCTTACCTTCTTCATCAAGTTTGTTTCTGAACACCCATCGAGTGGCAATGACTGTTTGATCTAATGGATCGGGTACTAGAGTCCAGACTTCATTTTTCTCAAACTGCAGTAGTTCTTCCTTCATGGCATTTACCCAAGATTGATCAGTAATTGCATCTTTGATTGATTTTGGTTCAATATGAGATATCATTGTCATGTTGTTTTCATCATTATTGAATGATTTTTTGGTTCTGATTCCATCAGTCGTGTCTCCAATGATCTAGGTTTGAGGATGATCTTCAATTGTTTTCCAGCTTTTTGGTGGAGAATGAAGCAGAGATTGTTTATCAATCTCTGTTTTCTGTAAACTATTTTGCTGTTGTGTTTCAATTGGAGTTTCTTCTTCCTCATCCTTTTTACTTATCTCTAAGTCATCAAACTCATCAAATAATATATGCATACTTATTTCAACAACGTTAGTTCTTATATTGAACACTTTATAACCTTTTGATTCAGTTGAGTATCCAAGAAAGATTGTTTTGTCAGATTTTGCATCAAATTTTCCAATAAAATATTTGTTGTTTAAAATGTAACAGTAACACCCAAAAATGTGAAAGTAAGAAATGTTTGGTTTTTTGTTTTTCCAGATTTCGTATGGAGTTTTGTTGATGATTTTTTCTAATAGACACACGGTTTAAGATATAGCAAGATGTGTTTATGGCTTTAGCCCAAAAGTATCTTTCAACATTTGATTCTTCTAAAATAGTTCTTGCCATTTCTTGTAGTGTTCTATTTTATCTTTCAACAACTCCATTTTGTTGTGGAGTTCTTGCACATGAAAAATTGTGAGATATAGCGAGTTCATCAAAAAAGTTTTTAAGTGAAGCATTGATGAATTCTCCTCCATGATCACTTCTTACAGAAATGATGCTGGATTCTTTTTCATTTTGAACTTTTTTACAAAATATTTTGAATGCTTCAAAAGCATCATCCTTTTGTTTTAAAAACAGAACCCATGTAAATCTTGAAAAATCATCAACAATAACAAAACCATATTTCATTCCTCCTAGACTTGTTGTTTTGACAGGCCCAAATAAATCTATGTGAAGTAGTTCGAGAGTTCTATTTGTTGTTACAAAATATTTTGCATGAAAACTACTTTTGACTTGCTTACCTTTGGCACAAACTTCACATATTTTATCTTTCTCAAAATTAAGTTTTGGTAAACCTCTAACAAGATCAAGTTTGGAAATTTTTGAAATGGTTTTCATACTGATATGCCCAGCCCTTTTATGCCAAATCAATTTATCTTTATTGATTGATATAAAGCATGATTCATCATGTAGTTCTTCAAGATATAAAACATATAAATTTTTCTTTCGTTTTCCAGAAAATAGAATTTCTCCAGTTTTAGCTTTCCTGATTTCACATACCTTTGGTTTAAAAACGACTTCGTATCTATTGTCACATAGCTGACTTATTCTTAATAAATTGTGCTTTAAACCTTCCACATATTGAACATCATATATTTGAGCAGAGTTTGTCTTACCAATGGTTCCATTACCTTTAATTTGAGCTTGATTATCATTGCCAAAAGTGACCAAATCACCATCCTTCTTGATGAAAGTTATGAAACAGTTTTTATCTCCTGTCATGTGCCTTGAACAGCCACTGTCCAATAACCAAGGCTTTCTCTTTATATTTGAAAAACCAACCTGCATGTGATATTATTTCAGCCTTAGGTACCCACTTTGTGTTGGGTCCTAGAGAGTTAGTTTTAACATTTTCTTTGAAATGGTATATCATTCCTTTATTTTTAAAACTAGCTGTGTTCTTAGTTGTTGGTTTTGAAATAGATTTAACAATGTAGGTTTCAGAAGATTTAAGCTTTGGGTTAAAAGAGTTTCCTGAGCGTACAACTTGTGTTTTGGAACTTTCTCCGTTTGGGAGACATTCTGGAGATTGTTCTCTTTTTTGATGTTTTTTGAGCATTGTTTTGACATAATGATTCCTTTTTTCAAATACCTTTTTCCTTTCAATTTTTTCATCTCTTTTTCTAAAAAGCAAGCAAATTCTAGATGTCCAAGTTTTTTACAATATGAGCATCTAGTCTTGCATTTTTCTTCCTTTCTTTCTGGGACAAAGAAATTTTCATATAGCTCTTAATTTTCATCTCTTAATGTTGTCTTCTTGTAACAGTATTTCATGTGCTCTTAATGTTCCAATTAATTCTTCTAGAGGCAGTGATTCAAGGTTCTTGGCTTGACTTATAGCTGTTACAATTGGTCTCCAAATAATTGGAAGGCACCTCATGATCTTTCTTACTCTTTCTTGTACTGTGCAAGCTTTGCCAAGAGAACTCATTTCGCTTACTATTGTAGGGAATCTTGAGTACATTTCATCAATAGTTTCTCCTTCTTGCATTTCGAATAGTTCAAATTTCCTTATACCAATGTCTATTCTTGTTTCTTTGACATGGCTTGTTACTTCATGATGAGTTTGTAATGTATCCCAAACTTCTTTTGCAGTTGTGCATTCATCTACCCTTTCACTTTCTTCCCTGCTTAAAGCACATGATAAGAATAACTGAGCTTTAGAATTTAAAAGTACCTTAGCTTTATCATCAACTGTCCAGTCTATTTCTCTTTTCAATGCAGAGTTTGACTCATTTTGATCAACCCTTGGTGTCAAGTCTCCATCTGTAATGATGCGCCACATTCCTGTGTCTTGAGACTTTAAGAACAGCAGCATTTTGTTTTTCCAAAAGTAGTGATCTGATCCATCAAAGAATGGTGGTCAGTTTGAGGATCCTCCTTCAACAATGTATTTTGCTTTCGACATTCTACTAGATCTTTTCTGTTGCACTTGTTAGGTGTTTTTGAACTTTCTAGGGACCGAGCTCTGATACCAATTGAAGTAACAATGTCAATTTACAAGAAACGGGGGTTTGAATTGTAAATGCCCCTTTTAAAACTTCCTGTTAAAACAAGTAAATAACTCAAGATTGATCTTGGTTATAAAAACAGAAAACAAAGAACGTTCCTTGATTAGCTTAAAACAAAAAGTCAGTTTATGTTTTATCTTAGTTAATCAATTCAGTATGATAAATAAAGAGATAGGATAAAGAATAGCACACAAAGATTTATCTTGGTTCACCCAACGTGGGTTATGCCTAGTCCTCACACTGTGATATTTTCCACTACGTGTTTTAAAACAAAGAACCTTCTTGATCTTACACCACCTAGTCTAGATCAACCTTGATCTATTTCAATGTCTATTACTTTCCACCCAGAAAGCAATAACAACACCTATCTAACCTTGATAGGATGTAATCTTAAACAAACTATAAAGAAACTCTTATAGTTTGAGTTCTTACAATTGGATTGTTTTGACATAATTTGAGATTTGTCAACTCTTGTTTGAGAATTGATTCTTTACAAAGGATTTACTACTAATAATTATGCAATCTACTATATGAATATGAATCAGCAACTGTTTCGCAAAATAGCAGAATGTATGATAGCCTCTGTTTTGAAAAAGAGCAAAATTTCAAGTATGTATGTGATTGATTTATGGATGTTTCAGCACTTGAATTTGGATATTGGCCTTCTATTTATAGGTTGTAGAAGCACTGAATGAAGGTACAAAAGAGCTGTTAGAGGTGCTCTGTATTTTGATTGAACCAATATTTCAAAATAAAAATAATCCTTCTTTGAAAATTGCTTTTTGACTTTTCTGGTTTAGCATTTAATGCAGTTATGTCCTTTTTAGAAAAAGCGTTTGATGTTTCTTCCTTGATCTTGGATGGTACAATCTCTATCTTGAGTCTTGAATGTAGCTTGAGAAGTTTGGAGAAGAATTATAAGCCATTGCATAAGAGAAGGCACAATTGTTGTAATAATGCAGAAAAACGGAGATTGATTAACGATCTAGGTCTGTCAGTTTGAACTTTCTTGAGCTTCAATAATCAATTTGGAGTTCTTGTTTTAATCCTGTTGGATGTCCTTTGCAATTGTCTTGTCATGAGTCAAGGTTGATCTAACTTTCTTGACAATTTGATTTTTGGAGATACAAATTATCTTGATTTTTGTCTGACTTTGAGTCCTTCAATTTTATAGATCAGATAACCTTTTTGAGCTTGGATGAATCCTACTTGTTCCTTGCCATGTACTGATTGTATATGAATAAATTTCCAGAGCAGACACTTTGTTAAAGAGGTTGAAAAAGTTTGATCATCATGTTGTGATGAACATATTTGAAGTTGGAGATCATTCTCTGTTTTAGAGTGTTCTTGTTGCTGTATTTTCTGTTTTGCTTGATTTTGTTCTTAATTAAATTCACTCAAAAACGCATGTTAAATTAACATAACATTTTAGAATCATAATTAACATTCTTAATTAACTTTTTGTTTGTCTTCATCAAAACTTTAAATATAGAGTTTGTCTCAACAACAAGATCATCTAAATCATAAACTTGCGCTACTTTACGTTTTCAACAAAATTTAAAGTTGCTCAAATACATAATTTTAATATTATGCAAGATTGATTAAAACGATAAAATTCAAACATAATGAAAGATCAAACAAATACACAAACATGCAAAATAATAAAAAGAGAGGTAAGAGAAAAAAACAATAATTTTATATTAGTTCTACTATTTTATAATCGCTTGTTGTGTACACCAAGTCATCTTACAACTTGTATGAGAGTTTCTTCTGTTACAAACTTGATAGAATGATTACAAGCTCCTTGAGAATCTATTCACAACCTAAAATCAAACTCTTTCTTTTAAAATCACTCACAACTAGAAAATTAAAGAACAACCTCTTCAAGTCTTGAACCATTATATAACCTTCACTTGCAGAACACCTTCTTCAACTTGTAGACATTCAACAACACCTACACATCCTCACACATTGAACCCTCAAAAGGTTGGGATGCCCCACCTTGTATTTTCTCAAATTTCCAAGCACCAAGAAAGTGAATCTAAGAACGTATGTGATTATTAGACATGGGAATTGAAAATGATGAATATCTTATTGTCATCTGAAGAGTTCTACGATGAACGATATATATAGGAGATGGTTAAATGAGAAAACTCAACTTAATGCATTGAAAAACGGATTTTCTTTTATATATGAATAGATTCACACTTAAGCATGAACTAATTCATGTGAACTTCGAACCCTAAAATTTTAAAACTAAACTATCATGAATCGATTTTAAAACTAAACTATCGTGAATTGATTCATAACTTGATGAATCGATTTATCCTCAAGTAAGAGAATTTTGTAAATTGATTTATGCACCGATGATTCTAATCATGTACTTTGAACTTCATAAAAATAAGTTTAGGTAAAAGGTAACAATACTTAGAGTCCACCAAGTCTACATTCTTCCCATCGAGCTTGTGCTAAAATGTTGTTTTGAGAAATTGATAAAATCTTGATCTAGTGTACAGCTGCGAAATGCATCGAGTTCAAGCATTTGCAAGTAATTGTTAAAATATAAAAATACAATCATCGATATTGTTGACTATTCATATTGTAATAATGTTGATCAATTGTTCAAGATTGATGATAAAGATGAGGTAATTTGCATCATAAAGACTAGACACAATAAGTATATTGTTTTAAACCTCATGATGCAAATTATCCAACCCCTAACACAATATTATTACTCTTCATGAAACCATTAGACTATCATTGGAGTTTTCTTAATTGGTAACAAATAAGAGGTAATCCATATCCTGAGGTCTATATACAAAAAAAAAATATATTGATTTATACCTCAGGATGCAGATTATCCTTTGTTGAACCAATATCAAAAGATTTAATAATTTAAAGAATAGATGTTAAATAAAAAACATTTATAAATAATTGTAGGTGGTTAAATTGAGAATGATTAGCATTGTGGTCGAAATTTATAGTGGTTCTCAAAGCATATGTTTGCTTTCAATGTCCAAGTGTTGTGGTACAATTCTTCCATGAGAATCACCTAGATCTTGGTCCCAAAATTTTATTATAGTGAAGTGAAAAGCAAAAGTTATGCCTATAGTATGCCTTTTGAGAGCTATTGATGTCTTAATCTTACAACAACTTTGATGCTGCATCATTTTAGAAACATGTATTTGATTACTGATTGTATTTCTTGAATTTGTGTGATGAAGATTCAATAGCAGGTTTATAGCCAATAACACATACAAACACCAATCTCTACGCACAATGAAAAATCAAATGAAGAGCTTCAATTAAAATGCGTTTGGATGAGGTAATTTGATAAGAATATAATTTTTTAGAGTAATTCAAATAAGTTAAAGTGAGATGTAATATCAATGTAAAATGGAGAATGTAACTTTTACAATAACATCTAATAGTAATCATGTATTCCTTCAAATCACTTTATTTCACTCTACTTAATGGTACGACATGGAAAGATAGATAATTTTTATTGTATATTAGTGTAAAATTAGTTTTATTGTGACAATGCATTTTGGGTAAACTCAATTCGAATTCTTTTACATAAATTATCTTATTTAAATGACATATTTGGAGAATTTTCAAAATCACGAGATTTCATGAGGTATTTTGTCTAAACTACATTTAAAAACTTTTAAATATGAATCTTAAAACGGTCCTTATATTTTTCTTAAAATTTGTCCTTTTGTTTCGAATTTGCACATCAATCCCTATAACTTTACAAATATGTCCTTATAATTTTCCAAAATTTTTTAAATAGGTCTTTATATTTTAAAATTTTACAAATCAGTCCTTCAATATTTTGTCAAAAAACTTAATTTCGACCTGAATTTGTTCATTTATAAAAATAAAGACAGTTCGATTGAAACATTTCATTTACTTAAAATTTTAAATAATTTTGTCCAAAAACACTCTTAAAGATTTAGTTTAATTACAATTTTAGTCCTTTTATTTTTATCAATTCACGATATTGGTTCCCTTATTTTAAAATATGATAGTTTTGAACTATTATTTTGATTTTTTTAATTAAGAAATAACGATGTGGCATACTTTAAATAATGTGATATTTAATACGTTGATGTAAAATGATTAACACCTATGCTATCGCAATAAAACTCAAAACTTAATTTTCAATTTCGAAAATTTTCTGTCTTTGTAATTTAGTTAATTTCATATGAATAACTAATGCATCTAAATGATTCTATATTATAAAATTGTATGTCACACTATTAAAAATATGTTAAGTCGTTATTTTTTAGTTCAAAATGTGAGAGAGACTAAAATTGTTGACTTTTTTAAATAGATCGACCAATTTCATAAATGAATAAAAATAAAAAAATTAAAACTACAATTAAATATAAAGATTTTATCTCATCATTTTGTTAAGTGGCATATAGAGTTTGTTGGTCTTTAAAATCCAAACTTTTTTTGAGGCAAATTTAAAGTCATAACTTATGAGTTGAACTTCAATTACGATCGGTCGAACTCTTGATAGAGTCCCTTTCCTTAGACATATAGTATTATTAAGGGTAAATACCACCTGTAGTCCCTTAATTTAATTTCAGTTAACGTTTTAGTTATTTATCTTTTTTTTTTTCTCAATTTAGTCATTTATTTTAATTTTAAGTGACAATTTAATATTTTATGTTTTAAAATGTTAACAATGTTATCCTTTTTTTTTTTTATAAAAATTCATCAAA
>JBBPBT010001178.1:4200474-4237447 GCA_037974875.1 Cicer bijugum | reverse complement strand
TCCTTATCATTTCACTCTCTAATTTTTTTATTTCAGTCACGGAACCAACGTTATATTTATACATCAAAGGATTAATAAAAATAAATTATTTGAGCTTCATATAAGTGTTGATGTACATATTTATAGCTTATAAATATATTTAAAATTGTTTTAGTTCATTATCATAAACAACAAAGTTAGTTAATAATTATTTTTAGTTTATTATACCACAAATCACCAAAGCTCCTCTACAGTAGAATCAGCTTCTACATAAATACTTATGTGTAATGAGTGTTTTAAAAATAACCACTTAATTAATTAATGTTTTTTTTTCAAATGCAAAATATTTTCTTTTATTAACATCAATTGCGATACACTTTTGTTAATTTTTTTCAAAGTTAACTAGTGTTTTCAACAAGATGCATAAATCATTTATAAGTGGACAGAGCTTAATATAAATTTAAGAGATAACGTTTAAATTTCAGTATAAGAGATGTAAATAAATTGATTATTAATAAAATTGTTATTAATAACTTTTTTCGTTTAAGAAAAAAATCATCAATCATAAACAATATAATCATTAACTGAAACAAAATGTCACATCCAAATTTTAATCAATCAATCTTTGATTATTGAAAGATGTGGTATATATTGAATTATACATACCGTCACTTTTTTGAGCTTGAACTTCTCTATAACTCATGAGTGACATGCTATAACAAATAGGATGAGCTAGCTTCCTACAAAAACTTCCATCCAAATCCACCGAGAATTGATACCAAGAGATCCGTTTGCTATCAATTTTTTTAAAATGATTTTTTAATTTTGGTTAGTATTCTATCTTTTGTTAATTTTTTTAAAGAATTTAAAAAATATAATTTTAAATAAAAGTTAGTTTAAATAGTTTATCATAAAATATTATTTTAATTATTTTATCTATTTTATATGATTTTTTTTTGGATTAGTAAAATTTTAAGAAATAATAAAAAATTAAAATTTTTTGGGAAATACTTTTTAAAAAAAACTGTGACTTATATCATATTCAAATTTCTAATGATGAATATTAAAATTACTTTTTTTTCTTTAATAATTGAAATAAATTTTACTGTTTTTAAGAAAGTTTTCATAAAATAATAAATTATTTATAGAAATGTAAATGTTAGTTTTTGGTGTTGTTTCAATTTGCCTAGTCTATTAATTTATTATTTTTTGGACCATATATCCTAGAATCTTCACTTGTTAAGGACAAGCCTGTAATATTATAGAGCATAAAGCATTGGTTTGTTACTAGAATAGAGGACCATTATTTAGCCAATTACTTGTTAAGAAACCAATAAAGCAAATTCGAGATTTCTCCGACCATGCATATCTTGACTATATTTGGATCACGCTTAGGCTCTCGTGAGGAATGCAAATTGAATTGCAAGGTATTGAGAGAGAATTTACCTCAATTTTGTAAACTCTGATAAAGTATATTGTACGTATAAAATTTAAGGTTTAATTGTAGTTTTGATCACCCTATTATAGTTGAATCGTGAAAGTAGTCTTTCCATTTTATTTTTTCTCAGTTTTGATCCTTCAAATAGAATTTTGGTCCAAAACTTGATGAAATTTCATTTTTTTTGCACTTATTTAAGTCACATCATGTCTCAAGATCTCATTTGCAACAATTGTACATGAAATCTATAATCATAAATGGTGTAGTACGACTTTAAAAAATGAAATTTCATCAAGTTTTGGACTAAAATTCTGTTTGGGTGACCAAAACTGAAGAGAAACAAAATAGGGGAACTACTTTAGTGATTCAACTGAAATAAAGGGACCAAAACTGCAATTAAACTAAAATTTAATTAACAACTAATATTTGAATAATTTGAATTAGATGTAGTGTCACAATATACATTTACACGTAATTATATCGTCTGATTCAAAAGATTAAATTTTATTTTTTTAAAAAAATTTAAATTTTGAAATTTAAAATGTCTAATCTTTAATCAAACGATTTACATTTGGTGTGAAGTCACATGTCTATGATTGCACCCAATCAAAAGATGTTTTTGAAACATTAATGTATGCGCACTACCTTTGATTTCCATGGATTTAGGAACAAGCAAATGCTATTATTATATTAGTTGTTAGGCCTTTATAGGTATAGTAACATTCACATCCTCAACCCTAGTTGTGCTTTGATATTTGTATTTTAAAATAAAATAAAAATTATTTACTGAATAGTGCCTCAATATATTGATAATGAATTAATTGAATTACAAGTGTTCATCTTCATCTCTATATATACAAGAGGAAATGAGATGTTAATGAGTAGCAACTTAAACACAATAACTTAACTAACTAGTTGAGGCCTAAATAGGTGCAAGCTAACTAAATAACTAACTAGCCAACAAACTAGTTTGAGCTATCTTACTAGCTGGTTGGAAGACCATATAACTAACTGATAAACTAGCACATGAGATTGGTGTACAAGCTGGCTGCTCTTTCATAGATGACTAACTGTTCTAAGACCCCCTCATAAATAGATGCTAGATAAATATCAAGTAATCCAAGTTTAAATACAAAGATGTTATAGTAGTTTGGTAGCAATCTCTTAGTAAACAAGTTTGCTATTTGATTTTCATTAGAGATAGGTATCAACTTCAAAACAACTGCTTGAGCCTTTTCCTTTACAACCTAGTAGTCAATTTCCATGTGGTTTGTCCTTTCATGGAAAATAGGGTTGGCTGCAATATGTAAAGCACTTTGATTATTGCAAAATAACAATCATATTTCTTGAGTTTTATTATCAGATCATTGAACAAATGAATAAGTCATTGCATTTTACAAGTTGTTGAAGCTAATGCCCTACACCTTGCCTCTGTTGGAGACTTGGCCATCGTAGCTTTGTTTCTTTGATTACCAACTGAAAAGGAAGTATCCAAGGAATAATAAGTTACATGAAATAAACCTTTAAGTGTCTTTGCATGGACGAGAAAGTAGAGTCCTTTTCCAAGTGACTTCTTCAAGTATATATCTCAACACCTTGTTCGTTGCCTAGATATGTATTTGTTGTGAAAAAAAGGAGATCAATGAGTAATTAAACCAAGATTGTTCTTGGTTTTATATAGAAAAACGCATATTGATTGAAACTATAAAAATGGAGAATTATTAAAACTGAAAAATGAAGATTTGATCAGATTAATGTCAAGAACGTTTTGCGTTTTCTGACTGAAACAGAGATTGATCAATTTAAATAGAATTTAAGACTTGTAATACTAAAATGAACACACATAATTATTACAAAATAACTTTCTCTATTTTGCTGCCAAAATTGCTAAATGTGCAAAAAAATCTTATCTTTTAGATTTCTGCACTTCTACTTATACATTAGTTTGTTACAAAAGTTAGTTACAACTAACTAACTAAATTAACATCCCCAAAACTAGATTGGCTTTGATGTAACCATCTCAAGTTTTCCAGTATTCTTAATTGAGTACCATTTTTTAATAATTCTCTACCTTGGTACCAAATGAGAAGCTTTAGCTTCTGATTCTTCAAATCAGATGCCCTTAGTCCTTGATCTCAGCTTTTGGACTTGATTTGCAACATCTCCAAATAGTGTTTGAATTTGTCAAGTGTGACATGTTTTATAAACATGTATGTTGGATTATCACTTGTATGCACATTTGCTATAAGTATCTCACCCCTTTTAATGACATCTCTGATGAAATCAAGCTTGATGTCAATATGATTGGTCCTTTCATGATACATTTTATTTTTACTCAAGTGAATGGCTCTTTGGCTGTCATAGTGTATGTAAACAGATTCTTGCTTGACTCGAAGTTCTGTGGTTAGTCCTTTTAGCCATATTCCTTCTTTCACTACTTTAGCAAGAGCAACATATTTTGCTTCTGTTGTTGATAATGCCACTATGTTTTGAAGATTAGATTTCTAGCTGACTGTGTTGTTAAACACTGTTAGCACATAACCTGTAAGAGATCTTATTCTATCTAAATCTCCCACAAAATCAAAGTCTACAAATCCTTGGACTGTTTTGATGGTTATGAACTTTTGTTGTATTGAGTCCCTTTTAGGTACCTTAGAATCCATTTTACAGCTTCCCAATGGCTCATACTTGGATTTCCCATAAACTTGTTGGTAACACTTACAACATTAGAAAAGTCTGGCCTTGAGCAGACGATAACATGCATGATACTCCCTATGGCACTTGCATATGGTATATTTTTCATGTCTTCTGCTTCCAGGTTTGGGTTTGGTGACTTGACTGAAGAAAGCTTGAAGTGAGCTGCTTGTGGAGAGTTGATTGCCTTTGATTCACTCATATTGAACCTATTAAGAACTTTTCCAATGTAGTTCTCTTGATAAATTATCAGTTTTCCTTGTTCTCTAATTATGATGATTTCCATTCCTAGGATCCTCTTGACTAGCCCCAAGTCCTTCATTTCGAATTCTTTCTTCAGCTGACCCTTCAACTTTTCTATTTCTTTCGTATTTTTAGATGTTATTAGCATGTCATCCACATATAACAACAAGTAAATGTATGTTGCTGATGATACTTATTTGTAATACACACAACTATCAAAATTACTTCTAGCATAACTTTGACTAAGCATGAATGAATCAAATCTCAAATACCATTGCATTGATGATTGTTTTAGCCCATAGAGTTATCTCTTTAGCAAGCAGACCCAATCCTCATTTCCTTGAGTGTTAATTCCATCTGGTTGTTACATTAAGATTGTTTCATTTAGATCACCATGAAGAAATGTTGTTTTGACATCCATCTACTCCAATTCCATGTCAAAGTGTGCTCCCATGGCTAAAATTATCCTTATAAATGTATGCTTGACTACTGGAGAAAATATTTCATTGTAGTCTACACCTTCCCTTTGAGTGAATCCCTTTACTATTAGCCTTGCTTTGAACCTGGGTGGTTCAACTCTTGGAATTCCCTACTTCCTCTTGAAGATCCATTTGTTGCCTACAATTCTGGGGTTGGCTAGCGTAGGTAAAAGTTCCCAAGTGTTGCTCTTCTCTAGTGATTTTAGCTCCTCGTTCATAGCTAAAATCCATTTGTCTTTGTTTTGAGACCAAACAACTTCATTGCAGTTCCTAGGGTCTTCATGTATGATCTCTTCAGCAGCATGTAATGCATAACTAATCATGTATGCATAACCATATATTTGAGTGGGTTTTTATGTTCTTCTTTCCCTGTCCCTAATGAGTTATAATCATATGATTCTTTTTTTGGAAACGTAACATGTTCTGTTAGGTTAGCATCAATCTTGTCTTGCTGAGCCTACTGGTGCTCTGAAGTCAAGAACGTCCTTGACTTCTATTGATCTTTTTTTTGTGGCTAAAGTCAAGAACGTTCTCCATTTTCTGCAACTTTCTCCACCTCAAGATCAAACTTCTCATCTCTATCATGTTGAGTCTGCTATTGTTCCAAGAACGTTCTCCGTTTCTCTCCAGCTTTCTCCACCTCAAGATCAAACCTCTTAGTTCTATCTTGTTGAGTTTGCTGTTGTTCCAAGAATGTTCTCCATTTATCTCCAACTTTCTCCTCCTCAAGATTAAACCTCTCATTTTCAATTTGATGTGAGCATTTATTTGCAGCATTGTTTACAAACTTATGTAGCTCAACCTCATGAAACTTAACATCCCTGTTGATGATACATTTCCTACTTTCAAGACACCATAATATATAATCTCTTACACCATTTAGATATTCAACAAAATATCCTCTCTTGGCTTGAGGGACTAGCTTACCTTCATTTACATGGTAGTATGCAACACATCCAAATACTTTGAAATGATTGTAGTTTGCAGCATGCCCAATCCACATTTCTTGAGGGGTTTTGAGTCCAATTGCAGTAAAGGGACTCAAATTTATCAAATAACAAGTTGTATGGATAACTTCTCCCCAAAACTGTGCACAAATCCTACATTTGACAAAATGCATCTCATTCTTTCAAACAAGGTTCTATTCATCTTTTTAGCTAGTCCATTTTTCTGATGGGTGCTCCTTACAGTCCTATGTCTGTTCACACCATGAGCTTTGCAAAAACTAGTGATTTTCTCACTACAAAATTCAAGACCATTATTTGTCCTTAGAGTTTTAATCTTTTTATTAGTCATATTTTCAACCATAGACTTCCAATCTTTAAAGGTTTTAAATGTTTCATCCTTACTTTTGAACAAGTAAATTCATACTTTTCTACTATAATCATCAAGAAATATAATGAAATATTTGTTACCTCCATGTGAAGAAATCTTTGCAGGCCCCATAGATCAATGTTATCATATTTCAAAATTCCATTTGAGCAATGTTTCCCTGTAGAGAACTTGACCATGTGCATCTTTCCATACACATAATGCTCACAAAATTCAAGATCACTAATCTTGTCCCCACCTAGCATGCCTTGTCTGTCAAGAATTTGCATTCCCTTTAGGCTAACATGTCGTAGCCTTTGATGCCACAGACTGGCCTTGCTTGATACTTGTACTGCCACTGTTGCCATTACTATCACTGCTTGACCATTGAGAAGGTAGATGCCATGATCCCATGTTCCCTTCATGATTATCAATGATCTTTTTATGAATTTTAGAATGTCTTTTTCTGTTTTGTATAAATAACCAGCTTCTTCCAGTATTCCTAGAGATATTAAATTCCTCTTCAGTTCTGGAACATGTCTAACCTTTGACAAAATCTTTATGGTTCCATCTTCCAACTTCAGCTTGATTGAACCAATTCCAAACACCTTGCATGTTGATTTGTTCCCCATAATCAGCTTGCCTCCATCAGTTTCTTTGTAGTCAAGAAATCAATCTTTATTTGAGGTCATGTGAAATGAATACCCTGAGTTAAGCACCCAGTCACCATCCATGATTTCAGTTGAATTTTCCATAAGAACATTTGTTCTTTCATATCCTTCAGAAGCAATAGACGCATTTCCAAAACCATCATCACTATTTGATCCTTTCTTTCTTTTCCAATCTGGGCATTATTTCTTGAAATACCATTTTTCTTGCATATGAAACATCTCATTTTAGACTTGTCCTTTTCTTTATTCTTGAACTTATTCTTCTTATTTTGATTCTTCTTCCCTGCCTTAGCATTGACAAACAATCCATTACCATTGCTTTCTTCTTTCCCGTCTGACTTCCTCTTCAATTCTTTGGAGATTAGTGCAACTTGTACTTCCTCTAATGACAAAGAATTTCTACCGTAAATAAGTGTATCAAACAAATTTTCAAGAGAGCTTAGTAATGAATTTATCAACAATAGGGCCTGATCTTCACCATTCAATTTTACATTAATATTTTCAAGATCTAATACAATCTTATTTAACTCATCCGTATGATTTTCAATTGACATCCCAGGTTGCATCTTGAAAGTATATAATATTTGTTTTAAGTACAAATGATTCACTAGTGGTTTTTTCTTGTATAAAGATTCTAATTTGAGCTAAATACTTGCTGCAGAGGTTTCATTTGACATTTCCCTCAGAACCTTGTCTCTAAGACTCAAGATTAAAGCACTATGAGCCTTGTCCATGATATCCTTCTTCTCCTTTTTTGGTAGTGTGGATGCCATGTTTTTCTTTCCTCCTAGTGCTCATGCAAAGTCTTGATGAACAAACAACGCTTTCATCTTGAGACGTCATAACCCAAAATTATTATTCCCGTCAAACTTTTCAAGTGCATACTTTGTTGATGCCATATTTCCTTTGAATCAAATACTCTCGTGCTCTTGATATCAATTGTTGTGAAAAATGGAGATCAATGAGTAATCAAACCAAGATTGTTCTTGGTTTTGTATAGAAAAATGCAGATGGATTGAAATTGAAAAATGGAGATTGATCAGATTAAACATAATTTAAACATAATTTTTTGAAAAATGTCAAGAACGTTCTCAATTTTTTGACTGAAATGGAGACTGATCAGTTTAAACATAATTTAAGGCTTGTAATGCTAAAATGAACACACAATTGTTAACCCAATTCCGTGTTAAACTTCTATGTATGGGGGACTGGATCCGACTTAGAATTATGACTAATATGAGATGAAAATGATTACTAATTAATTTTCTCTATTTTACTGCCAAAACTGCTAATTGTGCAAAAACTCTTATCTTTTAGTTTTATGCATTTCTACTTATACACTAGTTTGTTACAAAATTTAGTTACAACTAACTAACTAAATTAACATCCCCAAAACTAGATTGGCTTGGATGTAACCACCTCAAGTTTGAACAATATTTGAGTGGTTGGCCGTGAACTAGCTTAATTGATGCACTACGAAAGTGATATTCAAGTCTTGTGGTTGTCAAATAGATTAATCTTTTGTACTGACTATTGTTTGTAGTTGACCTTTTCACTTCGTTTCCTTCACACCAATTAACTTCGCTTCTCTTGTCAATTCTCTCTTTTTCATCCCCTTGTTTTTCATTCTTACTCACTTTGACACTTAACTATTTTTCTTTTAAAGCTTTTATACTAGTTTTTTTGTACAATTTTTTAGATTCAATTTGTTTATCTACTCTTTATGGTGTAATCACTTTTATCTCTTGTTTATAATATTATTTAGTGTAATTTTATTGGTTCAAGAGAAGTGATATTTTTATTTTTATTTTGATATCCCATTATTTGGTGTAATCACTTTAATCTCTTTGGTTGCAAAGTTTACTTGATTATCATGTTTTAAAAATTAAGTTTGGTTATAGTATTATTACTTGGGAACAGGGCATAGACCTTAAGTTCTTTTAGGCCAAATTAATATAATTTTCTGTGCGCTCTTTCTTCTTCTTTTATCTCTTCTACTTTATTTCGCAAAGTTACTTTAATATTTATATTACATATTTTATTTATTTATCTCATATTTACTTTTAATTTATTTCTTAAGATCGCAATTGATTTATTTAATATTTTAATTTATTTTTTATTTAATAATTTTAAGTTTACAATTCACCCTCCTCTTGTGTTTGGAGTCTTTTGTTCAACAAAATGTAACATGCATCTCTTTCTGGTTCATTAACTTGTAAAGAGAAAGTAAGATCTTCTTCCGAGTCAAGTTCAATATGTGTCTCAATGTGATCCTCATTAGTGGATCATGTGTTTCAATTTGAAGACAATCTCAATCCTTTAATACTATTAGGGAGTTAATTGGTACCATAAGGGAGAATTATTTTTTCAAAGATGACATTTCTAAAAATAATAAAATTTATATTTTGAATATCATACATTTAGTATTATTTATTTAATGTCAGCCTTGCATCTTAAAAAAACCATATTTATTGACACGACTATCACATTTAGTAATGTAAGAAACAAGGTGGATGCATTACCAAGGCATCCAATATCTTAAGGTCAATTAAGTCAGGGTCAAACATTATATGAACATTGATAAGGAGACTTGTGTTTTTAGTAAAGATGCAGTGATCCTATTAATAATATACACGACATGTGTTACAACATAAATCCAAAAAAATTTAAGCAAATTAGATTGAAACTAACCACATCTAAATTATGTTGATGTTTTTTTTTTTCACCGTGGCATTTTTTTGGGTTTCTCAACAAGTAATTTGATACACTATACCATATTAGAATACATATATATTAGAATTGGAAAATACTTAAACATTTTCGCTTCTTAGAACTTTGACTTTTCTATTGAATTGATTGTAAACAAGCTTGATAAAATTATCAATATGAGCTTTAGTTTTAGATTTTTGTTTTATAAAAATAAACCAAAGAAATATACTACAATCATAAAGAATGGTGAAAAAAGTATTTGAAATCATGGTTAGATCAGACAGTAAAAACTCCCCAAATATAACTATGTATGTGATCAAAACATGCACAAGTATTATGATTACTATTAGAAAAGGCAATATTTTGTTTAGAAAAATGACAAATATCACAACTTCACAAGCATGTTTGTTAGAACATGAAATATTAGGAAATTGATCATTTACAACTTGCATATCGCATACAAGATTATCAATACTATTCAAATTTGAGTTTTTACAATTATAAAATTTTAACTTGGACCTTTGAGGTAGTAAAGCCCTTAGAAAAACTTAATTTCCTTAAAATTCAAAGATGCAAAAGTAAAACTCAAAGCTTATACATTTAATGAATTATGAAGAAAGATTGTTTTTTTGACCAGATAAAGCAAATCAACATCAGAGGAAGTGTCAATCTCATCATGTATATGTTGGATATTGGACTCCCTTCCTATGTGGAGAAATGCCCAAATATTGTAGTCCATGTGTCTCACTTGTTGAAGTGGAGAGTGGTCTAATTAGGGTTAGAAGATATAGACTATTTTGATAGGAAAGACAACCACCAAAAGAGAAGAGTAACCCTATTCCCCATTTTGTTAAATCAGTCTAAAAAAAAATTGATTTCGCATTCGTTAACCGTTGGATCGGGCTGATTTTTGGACAACATGTTTGCACCATTCAGGTGTTTTCGTTTTCAACGGTCGGCTCGCGAAACAACGTTTGGATGGAGAGAAATCGCGCTCGCACATCAGCAGGTTTTTGAGTGTTTTTCTTCTTCTTGTTTTCATTTTTAGGCTTTATTGCTGATTTGTTGTTTTGGCTGGTTGTAGGCACACATTGTGTATCATTTTGAGACTCTCTTCTATATTTATTTGATTATAGTAGAGCTATTTATTTGGATTGGACGACTCGTAGTTTTTATCTTCTCATTGAGGGGTTTTCCACGTTAAAATATTAGTGTTCATTAAGCTCTTTTATTTTGATTAATTTGCTGTCATATATTTGTTATTGCTCATGGTTCTTGCAAGTCGGGGGAATTTTATATCCGCTATGTATTACTTGTTATTGTTTTTTGTGTTTATTCCCCATCAGTATCAAAGATAATAAATTAGTGCAATCTTAGAGACTGTCGATTGAGGCAGTTCTTTAAATTGGTGATGTTTGTCATGTCGATACCATTAACCCTTAAGACTATTTGTCTATAAATAACATTGTAGGATACATTTCTCAGGTCTTCTTAGTTATTTCTAGAAATCACATCTAAGAGACGACTTCTGATTCTCTATCAAAACTCTTATATACGTCATTTACAATTCTTGCAATTTTCTTTTCCTTTTTTTAAATTGCTTACAATTTTTGTTTATTTGTTTACCTTTCTGCTTTTACTTTGATTTTATTTTTGTTCACTATGCCAAAAATGACATATTATAGCGCGCCTTATATAGCGCTTATTAAATACAAGCGTTGTTGTAAATATATTTTAAAAATAATGGAGGATATAACGTTTTTTTGACGAGCGTTGTGGAAAAAACACTGTTGTAGGGTCATATAGGGTCACATAGCACTTGCGCATAATCTTTACAAGGCTTTTACAGCGCTTGCATACAAGCGCTGTAAAATGAATCGCCCTCACATAATGTTTTATAGCGCTTTTGGAGCGCTTTAAACACAAACGCTGTAAAATATAGCACTCCCACCTGATGTCACATAACTTTTAAAACGCTTTTTGGACAAGCGCTGTAAAAGACGTGCGCTTTCGTATAATTAAATGACCTATTAGAGCGCTTTTTTTTACAAGCACTGTAAAAGCCTTGTGCTTTCACATAATTAAATGACCTATTAGAGCGCTTATTACACAAGCGCTGTAAAATCATTCACTTTAAATAAATAAAAACAAATTTACGAACTCTCATCTCCTCTACTTTGGGAACCCTCATCTCCTCTACGTACTATGTGGCCATCTACTGCTCCTCATTTATAAAAAAATTGGATACGTTGTCTCAAGTACTGTATTTATTAATTTGTTGTTGTCACAAAAACTAATAAATTGTTACGTAATAAATCATATAAAATCTATTCTTTTTTGAAATTTGTTGTTATGTTCTGTTTTGAAATCATACTTGGACCTTGGTTTCCATTTTCTAATATTAGATATGTGTACTATATATTGGTATAATGTTATCAATAGTTTACTATTTGTGTAACTGCATTTATATAGGTCATACAATATGGATTGAAAATGGATGTCTGTCAATCGATTGTCGAAAGAGTATGAAAATAGAGTGAATGAGTTTGTTGAGTTTGTAGTGAAGAATGCAAAAGACCCAAATAGAGTCGTTTGTCATTGTTTAAAATGTTGTTTTGGAAAACACGTTAGATGAATCAAAGCTATACATGTTGGATAAGACATGGTGAGGAAAAAAAAAGACATTAATTTTGAGAATAGTTCGACATATGCTTCAACTGCTTTCGACACAGATACATATGAGCTAGACCGAGTTGAGTAGATTGCAAAAGCAGTTGAAGAAGATCTTCAGGATTGTCCTAAAATGTTTGAGAGTTTGTTGAGTGATGCAGAGAAACCATTATATAATGGTCGTACTAAATTCACAATATTTTCGGCCATATTATAGTTGTACAACTTAAAAGCGAGTAATGGATGGTTTGATAAAAGCTTCACATAATTATTAACATTCTTAAAAGATATGTTTCCAGATGATAATGAACTTCCCAGTCGAACCTACAAGGCTGAACGAATTTTGTGCTCTATTGGCATGAGTTACGAAAGGATTCATGTGTGTCCTAACGATGCATTTTATTTTGAAACGAATATGAATTACTAAAGGCATGTCCGAAATGCAATGTCTCTCGAAATAAGAAGAAATAATCTACTCCAACAAAAGTCGTGTGGTATTTTCCTATAATACCAAGATTTAGGCGCATGTATCGTAGTGAAGAAGATTCAAAACACTTGACATGACATGCAGATGAAAGAATTAGAGATGGAAAGTTTCGACACCCTATAGATTCTCCATAATAGGCAAAAATTGATCACGAGTATCTTGAATTCGGGATAGAGTCAAGAAATCTACGACTTGCGCTTTCTATTGATGGAATGAATCCACATGGTCTTCAAAGCATCTCACACAACACGGGGAATGATCGGGGAATGATATCGACATATACTTGACTCCTTCAATTGAAGAATTAAAAAATATGTGGGAGACAAGTATGTAAGTTTATGATGGGTACAAGAAAGAATGGTTCAATTTGAGGGCTATGTTGTTCGGCACAATTAATGATTTTCCAACATACGGTAATGTATCAGGATATAGCATTAAAGGTCAGCGTGCATTTCCTATATGTGAAGAGAGTACAAATTGGATGCGGTTGAAACATTGTAAGAAGAAGGTATTTCTTGGATATCGTAGATTTTTACCTTATAGTCATCAATATAGTAGGTGGAGAAGTACATTCAATGGAAAATCAGAGGAAGGTAAACCTCCTTTAGCATCGACTGGATATCAAATACTTGAAAACGTACAAGGTTTGACCAATAAATTTGGCAAACCTATTGCGAGAGAGATGGTCAAAACTGGGTGGAAAAAAAGTGAATTTTCTTTGAATTGCCATATTGGAAGTCATTGTACATAAGACATTCCTCGATGTGATGCATATTGAAAAAAATGTATTTGATGGTGTTATGAATTGGGTCAAGGTTCTAGGAAAGTCTAAAGACGACATCAATGCAAGATTGGACTTAGTTGATATGGGAATAAGAAATAAATTGGGTCTCGAAAAGAAAGGAAATCACACTTATCTACCTACAGCCGTTCATACTCTATCCAGAAAGGAAAAATTTGTTTTATGTAAATTTCTACACGAAGTTAAAGTTCCAAAAGGATACTCTTCAAACATTAAAAATTTAGTTTGTATGAAATACCTCAAGTTAAAAGGTTTGAAAAGACCCATGATTGTCATATTCTAATGGAGCATTTGCTATCAATAGGTATACGGTCCATTTTACCTGAAAAAGTTCGACGAGCCATAACTAGATTATGTTTCTTCTTCAGGGAAATTTGTAGTAAAGTGATCAATCCTTAGAAATTGCCAAAATTGCAGAGGGAAATTGTTGTTACTTTGTGTGAGCTTGAAATGTATTTCCCACCCTCGTTTTTTGATACAATGGTTCACCATATTCTTCATCTGGTTACGGAAACACAACTTTGTGGGCCAGCTTATATGAGATGGGTGTATCCGATAGAACAATATATGAAAATATTAAAAGGGTACATAAAAAGTAGAAGTCGACCAGAAGGTTGTATTGTTGAACGGTACATTGTCGAATAAGCTGCCGAATTTTATACTGAATATCTGTCCAATATTGAATCCATAGGGCTTCTCAAGTCTCGTCATTCAGGAAGAATATTAGGAGAAGGGATAATTGGAAAGAGACTAATGACTATATCAAGGACATAATGGGAGCAAGCACAATTGTATGTTCTGCACAATGATGATGAGGTTCAATCGTATGTTAAAATACACATGGATCAGTTATCTAGTTTGAACATGAATAGGAATCAAACTTGGATAACTCGAGATCATAATCGAAGTTTTATAACATGGTTTAATAATCACATAAAGTCAAAGTTTGATATAGACCCCAAATCAATTTCATAGAGATTGAGGTGGCTAGCAAATGGTCCGAGTTTACATGTCTTTTCTTACACCAGTTATGTATTTAATAGCTACACATTTTATACCAAAGAACAAGATGATCAAACCATTATGCAATATAGTAGAGTCACTATCGTAGCTGAAGCGATGCATGTCTCAAGTGCAAAAGACAAAAACCCAATATATGCAAATCTATCATATTTTGGGGGTTATCAACCGCATATGGGAGTTAGACTACACAATGTTTCGTGTTCTCATATTTGGTTGCAAGTGGGTCGATAATAATAATGGCGTTCGGATTGATGAGTCAGGGTTCTTGCTTGTCGATTTAATAGGGTGGGATACAAAGATGAGCCTTTTATTTTAGTATAGCAAGCTCAACAAGTGTTTTATGTCACTGATCCTGCTGATGATAAATGATCCATTGTCCTATCGACAAATAAAATAAGTGATGATAACAATAATGATGAAGATGTTGGTAATGATCTTTTATTTGCAACATCACAACCTCATGAAATTGATTCAACTGATGATGGTTTATATCTTAGAGATGAGCATGATGAGGGAATTTTAATTAATCCATCGTTTCATATTGTTAATGGACAAACAAATGTGATTCCCACCAAGAAAAGAAGAAGGGCATCTTAATGTGTTTAATTGTTTTATATAAGCCATGTAATCTGAACTGAGTTCATGTAATTTAATTGTTTGATCTACCAAAATTGAGCATTTTATTATTTAGCTTGAACTGTATTTATTTTGTGCTTATACTTATTTTCTGCTTATATTTAGCTTGATCTTATTGTTTTATACTATGTTCATGTAATTTAATGTACGTTTGACCTACCATAACTGATTTATAGCTTACATTGAACTTGAAAAAGCTTTATTTCAGTACTGGGAATTTATCTTGAACTGATGATCCCAATATGAGCTGATCATGTAATTTAACATTGTCCATAAGCGCTATAAAAGCCTTTAAAATAAAATAAGGAGGTCACAAAGCTTTGTTTTATACCAAGTTGAAAGGGCCTTTTAAAGCGCTTGATGCCAAAGCGCTATAAAAGGATTTTAAAAATAAGGCTTTTACAGCGCTTTTTTAACAAGTGTTGTATAAGTCTTTTAAAAAAAACAGTCATATTACATAGAAAACAAAGAGGCCTTTTAAAGCGCTTGTTGCTAAAGCGCTGTAAAATGATATTTAAAAATAAAATAAGGTGGTCTTTTACAGCGCTTTTCCCACAAGCGCTGTAAAAGGCCTTTAAAAATAAAATAAAGAGTTCGGTTACATCGCTTTTCCAACAAGCGTTGTAAAAGGCTTTTAAAAATACAGCACTGTTACATAAGAAAACAAAGAGGTATTTTAAAGCGCTTATGGACAAGCGCTGTAAAAGGATTCTAAAAAAAAAATTAATGAGGTCTTTTACATCGCTTGTGGACAAGCGCTGTAAAAGGCTTCTAAAAAAGCACTGTAATAGGGTTTTAAAAAATAAAATAAGGAGGTTTTTCATAGCACTCTTTCGAAAAAGCGTTGTAATAGGGTTTCCTCTGCATTACGTAAACTTCACTACGATAGTGTCCTCCTCCTCTTCATCGTTATTCTCATTATGAACCCTACCATTTGTGTTATTATCCCATTGCGAACCAATATTCCACTATCATCTCCATTGCTAACCATCTCCAATTGTGCTTTTATCCATTGTGAAGCATCTCTTCTCATTGAAATATGTAACACTCATTACGTATTTATGTGAACCATACTTTGTCTGTTCGTATTTCTGCGCATTCTCGGTGTCCCTTCTCCTACGAACCCTACGTATTTCTTCTCACTATTCAAGTATTGTATTTTTTAATTTTTTGATGTCACTAAAATGCATGTTGAACTTATACTGCTATGTACTTAGACTACTGCATGTTGAACTTGTTGAAGTTATACTGAACTGCATGTTGACCTTGTTGTAGATAAATGGATACCAACAAAGATTTAAATCGTCAAAATGAGGAAGTTGTCAACACTAAGACTTATGAAAATGAAGTCAATCGTGGTGCAACACTCATTCAAAATGTCATAAAAGGAAGAAGTAGTGACATAAAATTTGAGGTATACTATACTTTGTTTGCTGTTTATTTTATTTTTTTTTATATTTTTTGAAAGCATCTACTTACTATATGAGTTTATTAGGTTGGATTGAATTAGAGTGGTCAGCCAATTGACCCTAACAGCTCCATGTTTGTAAGTTATATTAGGGTTGTTGTTCGTCAGAATATCCCCATCACAATTGACGATTGGAGAGATAAGGCGTTGAAGGATGCGAAAGATATATTGTAGACTGATATACAAGTAACTTTTTTGATCCACTTTTTTGTTAGTTATATTTTTCCCATTGAAATACTTTACTCAAACTATATCTTTATTTAATTTGTAGACTACTTTTGATGTTGACATGGTGAGAAAGAATTACGTGTTGAGAGTTGCTGGGAAAATACACTGGGGTTTTAGATCTCACCTCTCAAATTGCTATCTAAAAGATCGTGAAGGAAATATGAATGCTGAAGCTCTAAAAATATATAAACATTATATATCAAATGAAGAATGGAGCGCATTTGTAGCAAAGCGTTTGTAGTACCCCAATTTTGTCCATTTTGGTTAAAAATAAATCAAAAAAGGAAATATGTATTTTAAAAAGGAAATAAAAATAATTACAATAAATAATTTTTATTATGTATCATAAATTTACAATTTTAAATCTAATTAGAGTTTTAAAACAAAATCAAATTACAAACTAAGAATAAAGCCAAAAATAAATTACAATAAAAATTAAATCAGATCAAGCCATGTTATGTTGACTTTGTTCACTGCCAAACCCTGCTATGTTGATGATGACTGTCATTGATTCACAAGCCATGCTTATTGATACATCTGTTCCTGTTTTAACTAATTAGAGAAACATAAAAACATTTGTTTTTTAAGTCAGTCTTGGTACACTTTGTGTAGAACAAAGAGACAAATTATTGAGTTTAAAAAAAAAAGAAACTAAAAGACAAATAAAAGCTCAACAATGAACAGATCAGAACAAATAATCTAAAATGATGAAGGCATTAAAGGTGCAGAAAAATGCAGATGATGAACAAAGAAAACGAAACATCAAACAGGACATTGATGGAGAAGGACCAAGGCAAGCAAGAAAGCAACTAAATAGATAAAAAAAAAACTCTTTAAATACACCCTATCAAATTTTGAAAAGGGGAAGAAATCTGAGGTTAACTCAACAAAAAAATACACATATAAAGAATAGAAAAGGAGAGAAAATCGAAATCACCGTCATTTCCGCCAGTGACTACCTATAAGGTAGATAAGCTAACAGTGATCTACATTGCTGAAATTGTGAGGTTACACGGTGTACCATCGAGTATTGTATCAGACCGTGATCCGAAGTTCACATCACATTTTTGGGGAGCATTGCACGAAGTGTTGGGAACGAAACTACGATTGAGTTCAACTTACCATCCACAAACGGACGGACAAATTGAAAAGACGAATTAGTCCCTTGAAGATCTGTTGAGAGCATGTGTATTAGATGATAGAGGAAGTTGGGATGATGTACTTCCGTTGATTGAGTTCACCTACAACAATAGTTTCCACACAAGTATTGGAATGGCACCATATGAGGCTTTATATGGGCGCAAGTGTCAGACGCCCTTGTGTTGGTATAAGGACGGTGAAAATATGATCGTCGGACCAGAGATGGTGCAACAAACTACAAATAAGGTAAGGAAGATCAAGGAGAAAATGAAGACTTCACTAGATCGTCAGAAGAGTTACGCGGACAAGCGTCACAGACTTTTAGAATTCGAACAGGCTGACCATGTATTTCTAAGAGTCACACCTACTACTGGAGTTGGTAGAGCCTTGAAATCGAAGAAGTTGATTCCGAAATTCATTGGACCATATCAAATTTCTGCACCAATTGGACCTGTTGCTTATCGGATTCCATTGCCTCCGATACTGTCCAATATTCATGACATGTTTCATGTGTCATAGTTGAGGAAATATCTTGCAGATCCATCTCATGTGATCGAACCAGACACAATCCAGCTAAGGGATAACCTGTCGTTCGAAGTACCACCTGTGAGAATCGATGACAGGAAAGTTAAGCGATTGAGGACCAAGGATGTTTCGTTGGTCAAGGTGATTTGGAACCCAATTACTGGAGATGCAACTTGGGAACTGGAGAGCAAGATGAGAGAACAACACCCAGAGTTATTTATCGACGCATAGTTTCGAGGACGAAACTAATTTTAGGGGGGTAGTAATGTAAGACCCATAATTTTAAATTATACTTTATGTATTTTAGTGGATTTTGGTATCGAACTCAGGGGCTTTTTAGCCAAGTTATTAATATTTTGGGAGTTTGAATGACCAAAAAGATATGTTGATGTCCGATTAGAATTACTCGTCGATGAATAAATTAAATTAAACTGCGGTGAATCTTTTACGAAGAATTTAATGTGTTATGGGTGAAATAGTAATTTAACAAATATCTAGATATTTTGAGATATTTGTTAAAATTAATTAATATATATATATATATATATGTATATATTTGTTTGGGGAGAAAAGAAAAGGATATAAAAAGGAAAGAAAGAGAAAGGAAGGAAAAAGGAAGAAAGGAAAACCAAAGGAAACCCGAAAAACATTTTCTCTCTCCCTGTCTCTCGCGGCCAGCTTCCTCCTTCCCCCATTATTATTCTTTTCTTTGCTTTCTTTGCTTCCTTTTCTTCAAGAATAGAAACTCAAGGCTTAGTGGATAAGAAAGCAAGGATTTCTCAGCTTCATACTTCGTTGTTGTTTCAGAAACGAAGAAAAATAGTGTTAGGGATTTCAAAACCGTCAAACACAAACCTCTCCATTTCATCTAGATCTAAGCTTCGTTTTGCGAAGAGATAGAAGGGAAAATTGCTCGCTACCACGCTACGGTGCTAGGGAACCAACTTTGGAAGCGACATTGCGAGCGGAGATTTTACCGGATTTACTCGCGGTATCGTAATCGCACGTAAAAGCTAAAGTGAAGGTAAGGGCTCCTTCCAAACTTCTAGCTTGCATTTAGGGACTTATCTGTGGTTGTGTGGAAAAGAATTTGTTAGGGTTGAAGTGTTGATTTGGGGAAAATGAATCTAAGGCTTTATGGGTAAAATCTTAGAGTTAGGTTTTGGTTATATTGATGAATGTTTCGTGGAAAATGAATTTAAACTCATTTATGTATGATTTTGAGTAAATGAAACTTGTTATGTTTGAGTGGTGGATTGTGTTGATTTGTGTTCGTCGTATTTGACGTGTTCTTAATTAATACTGATGAAATTTGATATGTGTATGGTTGGATTCTGTGCAGAAATGAACTGTTGTGTTTTGGTGTGAATTGTGGATTGAATTTGTGAATATGTTTGAGTATGTTATGTGTGGAATTTGAAAACCATTAGAGTTAAATGAGTATTAAGAATGGGAAATCTCTTAATGTCTTGTTTACTTAATGTTTGTTTTGGAAATCGTTTAAGTTAAATGAGTATTAAGAATGGGGAATCTCTTAATGTCTTGTTTACTTAATGTTTGTTTTGGAAATCGTTTAAGTTAAATGAGTATTAAAAATGGGGAATCTCTTAATGTCTTGTTTACTTAATGTTTGTTTTGGAAATTGTTTAAGTCAAATGAGTATTAAGAATGGGGAATCTCTTAATGTCTTGTTTACTTAATGTTTGTTGTGAAAATCGTTTAAGTTAAATGAGTATTAAAAATGGGGAATCTTTTAATATCTGCATTTGCTTAACGATTGTCGTGGATGAAGTCAGTATATGCTCATGCATTTTCATTCTTTTTGTAAATCGTGCAGACCCGTAATAGGTGGCACCTTGATAAATAGTACTTTGGTCTGTGATAGGCGGTACATTTATGATTTACGTTTTTGTAAATTGTGTAGACCAATGATAGCTGGCACCTTGGTAAATAGTACTTTGACCCGTTATAGGCGGTACATTTACGATTTACGGTTTTTTGTAAATTGTGCAGACCTGTGATAGGTGGCACCCTGGGTAAATAGTACTTTGGCCTGTGATAGGCGGTACATTTACAATTTACGTTCCTTTTTGTAAACCGTGCAGACCGGTGATAGGTGGCACCTTGGAAAAGGGTACGGGCCCATGATAGGCAGTACGTTTATGGTTTGCGCTTTTTAGTAAATCGCGCAGACCCGTGATATGTGGCACCTCGATAATTGGTACTTTGGCCTGCGATAGGCGGTACAATTATGATTTAGGGCCCTTCGAGGAGAGTTTTGGTTTGGAATTCCGAGTCCATGCATTTTGGCATATACGCATTGCATTAGGGTGTTTGGCACACGAGCCGTGTTTGATTCAAGTTTATGATTAAGTGTTTGAACTTGAGATGTCATTGTGAATGTAATGATTTTACTAAGTGTTATGTTTTGGAACAAATTGTGTGCAAGTGAAATTGATTGTAAAACTATTTCGAAACTCAAGTTGTTGTGGTGATTGTGTGGAAATTGCTAAGTGTTATGTTTTGGAGTTGTGTGTGAATGTGATTGGGTTAGTTTATGTAGTTTTAGAAAAACATGCAAGGAAATCGATTCCCAAATCGATTTTATTAAAAGTTGTTCCTCAAAATCGATTTGGAAATCGATTGGATTTATTATAGGAGATCAGCCATTTTGACAAAATTGATTTGCCAATCGATTTGGCCATACAGGAGCTCAGCCATTTTGACAAAATCGATTTGCCAATCGATTTGGCCATACAGGAGCTCAGCCATTTTACCAAATCGATTGGCTTTAATACAGGGACTCAGTTATTCATTCAATCGATTTCCCAATCGATTGAATTAAGCCCAGAGTTCAGTTTTCACTAAAACCCTTCATCCAAATCGATTTCCCAATCAATTGGCTTAGTGGAAATTCTTATTTTGTGTTAGATAATCGATTGCTCATTTGACTTATCAATGGATTGGCCAGTTATTTAATAACTTGATTGATTTGAGACTTAATTTGATTTCATTTTCATTTGGTAAGCATTATATGAACTTTTAGCATATGAAAAACCCTTTTAAGGTGCATGCTAAGTTGTAAGGTGATTTTGTGCATTTAAAAACTTAAATGTTATGTGTTAATTGTTAATTTCGGTTGGTGACCTTTTACAACTATTGTGGAAATCTGGGCTTTGCCCTCAAATGACAGCCAAGACAATCCTACCGGTTCGTACCCTACGGATGAGAATGTAGATGGGAATGCTTGACTGGAGCTATGTTAGGAGGATCTTACGGGGCGCGTGGAGATCACTCAGGGTGTGTAGTTTGTTTAGTAGAATGATCAGATTAGGTTGACATAGAGGGAACAAATGTCTTTATTTTGGATTGCGTTTATATTAAATTGGAAGATTGTATCTTTACTAATATTGTCAGCACGACATCTTTTGTTAATGGATCCCATGTATCACTGGCTGTTGTGTAAATATTTTGGTCTCATATTTCAAAAACAATTCCGTTGTGTATCAAATGTATTGACTTATATGATTATTCAAAGGTATTTTACTTAACTATTCTTTTTTTTTTATTTTAATTTCTTTTGAAAAAAAAAATACACCCTCGCTTTGAAAAACGGGGTGTTACAAACTACGTAGTTTTGATTTCTCCATCGCACCGGGAGATACGTAGGAGCAAGATCAAATTCTTGTCAAGCACATAAATAAAAATTTCTTTTTTTTTGTCCTTTATTTGTTATGTACATATTTATTTCAAAATCATATTTTAAATATAGTAATAATTGTTATTCATATTTAATAATAAAGAAAAATAAATATACTCAAGTTAAATGGATGTCGTAGGGTGCTAATACCTTCCCTACGCATAATCGACTCCCGAACTCAAATTTGGTTTCAAAGACCATTTATTTTTATTTTTAAGGGTTTCCCAATATTTTCCCTATTTTAAAGTAAATTTTGGTTGCGACTCCATTGAATTCGAGAAACACTCGAAATTTTAGGCTGCGACAGCGTTCAGACCCCGCGTTTATGGTAAGTGATTAATTTATTAGCATCTGTGTTTTATTATTCATATTCATAGCGTATTTTAAATTTTTACACAATTGTTATTTTTTTATATAGAATATAAGTAAGGCAAAAAATCTTGTATGGGATATGCACGTCTAGAGCAAAAACTTGTAAGTAATTAAACATTACTTTTACATAAAGTGGTACATTATAAACTATAGTTTCTAACTAATATTTTGTTTATGATCTTAACGAATAGCTACAAGACACCCAATCCGATCAACCGTTGGATCGTCATATCTTGTGGAAGGAAGCTCGTGTAAATAAGGATGGAGTGGTTGATAACGAAAATGTTCAAAAAGTAATAGAACTTTGTGTAAGCATATTATCACTTTAATATTTTTTAATATTGTATTTTAAAAATGATATTGAACTTATCTTTTTAATCCTACGTGTATTTTAGGAGAAACTCCAACAAAGTTCAGAAAATCAAGAGGACAACAAAGCTAGTTATAGGGACATTCTCGGTAAAGTGTTTAATGTTCCTGAATATTCTGGTCGCATGAGGGGGAAAGGATTTGACGTAACTCCTAAAAGCTATTTTTCACAAGAGAAGCGCCAAAATCCATCTAATGAGGAAGTATTAGAGAAGCTCAAATTCCTATCAGAGCAAGTGGCACTCTTGGTGAAGACGAATAAAGACAAGCAACTTACAGATTAGCTCCAACGTGAAATACAAATGGAGAGTGAAAACGCGTGTTGCAACATTGGTCTCAAAAGTCTTCCCGAGGTAATTAATTACTTAATAAAATAAGAAATTCATTCAATCTAATTGTTTCAAATACTTAGGTATTAACCATTGATTTAGGGTGTCACTCCTTGCGTGTTGTACTTATCCTCCCCTACTCATCGCAAGGTCAGAAAAGATATATTGTACAATACTTTGGGAGAAGTATTGCACAACACACCGATCTCTGGGAACCATGTCAAAGTATCACCAGTTATTGCTTTGGAACCAAATGCACCGTTGCCTATACCGAACAACAATGCAAATATGAAGTATTTGGGCGAAGCAGTTGGTAGTTACGTGGCATGGCAGACACATCTTGTTGCCCTTGATAAGGTATGTTTAATTAATTGATATGTATATTTAATTGCATGATATATGATTATGATTGATTATATTTAATTGTTGATTTTTTCCACTATTAACTTTAATTTAACATTTAATTAGATTCTGACAAAGCCTATGGGAATGATAAAAAGATTCCTAGAAACGAGTCAGTTACATTGCTGGAAAAGGTTTGTCACATATATTCTGTAAGGTTTTTCATTTTTCCAGATTCAATAAACTAACAAACTAATTAACCTCATTTTTTTAGATTCAATCCAATAAACCACCCGGACAACAAACCAGTTGCTAGAATAAACCAGCTGCCGCACCACAACTGGATGTTCGTGGTAAAAATAAAGCCGGCAAACTTCAAAATTGGAGGGTAATAAAGCTGGCAAACTTCAAAAGTTGGATGATAATAAAGTTGCCAAAGTTGTTGTTCAAAAACTAGATCAGGGAAAATCAGTTGTTGCTCCTGCTCCTAAAATAAGTTAGTCATGCCTTGCTAAATATGGGTCGTGTCTTGATATAAAAGTAAAAAAGAATATGGGTAGCAACAACGATTCATGCATCATAAGCATGGATAAAGCTATATTCAGAGATGAGTATGAAGAACTACATAAAAAAGAGAACATATACGAACTTCTCAACCATAAGGAGTTGAGTGCTACTGTCATCAGCTTATACATTAGGTAAAAAATTACTTTTAATTGCATTTATTGATAATTAGATTAATTTATTGGTAATTAATCGAATTTGAAATTTTCATTGAAGGTTTTTATATGAAAAGTTGGTGTGCACGCGCAGATTGTCAAATAGATTTTCATTTTTGTCTCCGTAGAAGCTTTCAATGTTTAAACTCGATCTAGTGAATGTAAAGAAATATATTGTAGATATCCTATTAGGAAATATAGAGAATGATAAGTTGTTCCTTGCACCATATAATTCAAGGTATGTAATTATACATATATATATATATATATATCTTTTTTGATTTATGAGATCTTATTTTATTAGTTCTGTAAATAAAATTGTCAACCAAATTTTTGTTATTGTAGGGCATATTGGATGCTATTTGCAATCAATGCGACCTCTGAAGTTATATACTATTTAGATCCCTTGCACGACAATTACAACAATCACTCTGATATAAAGACTATGTTCGACACGTAAGTAATATTTATTTATTTCTTACATATATACATATATAAATAATGTGTTTGTTAATGCTATTATAATCACATTTATTTATTCAATATTATTTTACAAGTTTTTCGAGCTCAAAGAGGTGCTACAGTGTCAAAACAAAAGTCAAATAACATCACATGGATTCCAATAAAGGTTTGAAATATATGTCATTAAAATTTCATTTACAATCAATGCACAAATATTATTGACTTATATGTTTTATTTTATAGTGCCCTCGTCAAACTAACAACATCGGCTGTGGGTACTATATATTGCGATTCATGAAGGAGATTGTTGATAGGAATCAAACTATTATCCCAAAAACGGTACGATATTTTCATTATTTGATTTTCATATATAAACTATGTATATATGTTGTATTCTAACTTATTTATATTCAATTTTTATATCACACAGTACTTTGATAATTCCAGTCCAACATACTCTGAAAGAGATCTAATTAAAGGATGACTAGTGTCAGTATGTGATTGAAATGAAAATCATGTGATTTGCTGGGAAATGGTATGCTGCAAGGGATTGTTATGTGAATATATGGTCGTTCTATTATGTGTAATTTTGATAGTTATATGTATATGAATAAGGCACATTTGAAAAATTGTGAATATGTAGTTATATGAATATGTATATAGTTCTGGGTTGTTGTCAATATGTGAATATGTATCTGAATATGTTGTTAACTGATTGTGTAAAGTTATAAAGTTAAGTTATATAGTTATGTTGTTGTATGCTGATTGTGAACTGATTCTAAATGAAAATGATTTTGGAAAAAAAAATTAAAAGACAGGGCTTTCAAAAATATGCAATAAAAAACAAAAAAGCGCTTTTTAAAAATTGCATTTACAGCGTATTTAAATAAAACTAAAATAAGAATGCACCTTTTACAGCGTTTTTTTAAAAAAGCGTTGTAAAAGGTGCATAATAATGCATCTATTAAATGCACCTTTTACATTGCTCTTTTAAAAAAACGTTGTAAAATGTGCATAATAATGCATCTATTGAATGCACCTTTTACAACGCTCTTTTCAAAAAGCGTTGTAAAAGGTGCATAATAATGTATCTATTAAATACACCTTTTACAGCGCGCTCTTTTGAAAAAGCGTTGTAAAAGGTGTATAACAAACGCGCAATATATCTACCTATTTTATAGCGTATTTTCATTTTAAAAAGCAATGTTGTATCTTTTTACAGCGCTAGATACTACAACGTTTATTTTTTTTTTAAAAAAAAAACACTGTAAATAGCTTAAAAAAAGCGTTGTAAAATAATATTTTTCGTATAATAGTTTATCTTCGTTATTTCATGCAATTTCTTTACTACACATTTTCTTTACTTTGTGGATGAATCCCCTGTGTTCATAGTTTGAACTTGTTTCATTTTAAATCTGAAAACCTTGCACTAATTTTATGCATTAAAATAATTATTTTTACCAACCAAAATATGCATAGTACTACTAGTGATCTTGGATTTTTGTCAAGATTCACATCATCTTACATCCACAAGTCATTTCATTGCATACCATTTTAAAAGCTTTTTTTTTTCATTCTTTTTATAAAATCTTTTGTTTATGTTAATTTACTTTCGTTGCATTTTACTTTGAAAGCTGGTTTTTTCTGCATCAGTACGTTTTCCCGCATAAAATACTTTTTACAAAATAGACATTTTTATTTTCACTCAACATTCTATTCCATTGCATTCTCGACATCGTAATTGATAGAAAAATTCCATCACAAAATATGTATGAGACTTAGCAATCAAATTGCTCCATCCCAAATCAATTATAAGACAAGTGGTGAGAAATAAAACTTGTCAAAAACCCACTATTAAACATTATTTTTGTTGATGTTTTAGTAGATTCCTTACTAAACCCAAAAACAACGTTAACAAATTGGCACGCTCAATGGGACTAGTTTGAATTCATTATGTTTATTTATTGGTTTAGGGACTTTATATATTTTATGCATTTAAGGAACGATAAAGTTGGCAACTTAGAATATACTTCCTATAAACATATATCAACACATGCCAACAATATGTCAATTCATATATACAAGCACAAGTTATAGTATTAACGTGTATGGAATATATCTTGTTGTTATAGGCAAATTTTATTTTAGTGATCTATATGCCCATATGGAATGTATGATTACCCAATTTCTTTTTTGTTAGAAATTGATTTTAATCACAGTTTTGTTGTACTCACACACACACACACTAATGATGAGGATGAGAGGAGTTATGTATAAGAAAGAATGTTAAAACATGTTAGAAAATATACTCCGCTATCTTTATTTCATTACATCATTGGTATTTATATTCTAGTTTCATAACTTGTATCATTTAGTTAGTTACAACAACAAAAACAGTAAAAATAATCACACTCTAACTGAATTAACAACTTCGACACACCTCCTTAATTCAGATTGATCTACATACAATTCCTAGTTCATCTCTTAGATGTTTAAATGTGTCTATCTTCAAAGGCTTAGTTAGAATGTCTGCTACTTGCTTTTCACTTCTGCAAAATTCCAGCTTCAACTTTCCCTTGGTAACTTGTTCTCTTATGTAATGAAATCGTGTCTCTATGTGCTTGTTTCTTTTATGAGCAATTGGATGCTTTGCCAACTTTATAGCTGACTTGTTATCAATCTTCATAGTGACTGCTTCTGTTTTTCTTACATTCAGTTCCTCAAGCAATGTATTGAGCCATACAACTTGACAAGAGCCTAATGTGGCTGCTATATACTCAAGTTTGCAGGAAGACAGAGCTACAACCGGTTCCTTCCTCGAGCACCAAGAGATTGGAGCTTTTCCAATCAAAAACACATATCCAGCTGTACTCTTCCTATTTTCCTGGTCACCACACCAATCTGAATCAGTGTATCCTAGTATACTCACCTTAGCATCAGTTCCTTCACTTGGAAATAGAATTCCATAACTTGTAGTTCCTTTTACATATCTGACAATTCGCTTGGCAGCCATCAAATGTGATACTCCAAGACTTTGCATAAACCTGCTTACCAGACCAACACTATAAGCCAGATCAGGTCTTGTGTTGCACAGATATCTCAAGCCTCCTATCAATCTTCTAAATTCTGTAGGATCTACCTTTTCTTCATTTTCATTTTTGGTTAAATGCATCCCAGTTTCAGCAGGAGTTGCTGCTGAATTGCAGTTATCCATCTCAAATTTCTTCAACATCTCAGTAGCATACTTGGTTTGATGAGCAATTATTCCAGCCTTTGTACTTTGGAATTCAATTCCTAGGAAATATGAGAGTTGTCCCACATCAATCATCTCAAATTCCCTCATCATGTTTTTCTTAAATTCTCCAATTTTATACTCATTTTTTCCTGTAATGAGAAGATCATCTACATACAAACATACAATGATTACTCCTTTTTCTGAGCTTCCCTTCACATATACACCATGTTCTGATATGCATTTGATGAAGCCAAGTTGAATTAAGGAGCCATCAATCTTCTTGTTCCATGCTCTTGGAGCTTGTTTAAGCCCATAGAGTGCTTTCTTCAACTTATATACTTTCTTCTCTTGGTTCTTTATCTCAAAACCTGGAGGCTGCTCAATGTATACTTCCTCGTCAATAGGCCCATTTAAGAATGCTGACTTCACATCCATTTGATTTATTATCCACTGTTTCATGCTTGCAATGGCAATGACCATTCTTATGGTCTCAATTCTAGCTACTGGTGCAAAGACTTCTTCAAAGTCTATCCCAACCCTTTGTAAGAAACCTCTAGCTCCAAGTCTGGCCTTATATTTGATCACTTCACCACTAAGACTTTGTTTCACCTTATATACCCATTTCACACTAATTGCTTTCTTTTCAGCTGGCCGCTCTACTAGTTCCCAGGTTTGATTTTTTTTTTCAATTGAATGCAACTCATCCTTCATGGCTCCAATCCATTTAGGATCCTGTGCAGCATACTCAAAACTTATCGGTTCAGCTCCTGCTAATAATGCCAGATGCACTAGCTCACCATCTGAATCAATCTCATTATCTTGAACCATGTCACAATTATGTAGCTTTTGAGGTAAACTTCTTTGTCTATGATTTCTTCTTGTTGCATTGTTATTACTATTTTCCATATTGCTTTCATTCAGCTGTAACTCTTCTATACTGCTGGTGTTACCATCAAGCATAACTTTGGCCGTTGATTCTCTTATGTCTTCAGTGTTCCACTTCCATTCTTTAATCTCATCAACTAACACATCCCTATTGATCACTATTTGTCTATTAATAGGATCATACAATATGTATCCTCCTGTTGCATGGTATCCCTCCAATACCATTTTCTCTCCTTTATCATCTAGCTTCCTTCTAAGCTGATTTGGGACGTGTTTGTAGCATATTGAACCAAAAACCTTTAGATGGCTGAGGTTTGGTTTGATTTCTAACCATTTTTCTTCAGGTGTCACTTCATGGAGCCTCTTTGTTGGACATCTATTCAAAATAGAGGTGACAATTGCCACTGCTTCTCCCCACAAAAACTTTGGCAACCCTTTTCCTTTCAACATGGTTCTTACCATGTTCATGATGGTTCTGTTCTTTCTTTTTGTAGTGCCATTACTTTGTGGTGTGTATGGTGGTATTATTTCATGCACAATCCCTTCCTTCTCACATAATTCATTAAATTCTTTTGACACGTATTGATCTCCTCCTCCATTTGTTCTTAAGATCTTAATCGAATGGCCACATTGTTTCTCAACCATTACTTTGAACTTCTTAAAGACATTTAACACCTCACTTTTCTTCTTGATCAAATATGTCCATAATTTTCTAGTGAAATCATCAATGAAGGTTACAACATACCTATTTTCTCCAATTGAGTCAAATTGCATAGGACCACAAACATCTGAATAGATCACTTCCAACTTCCCCTTTGACCTGATTTCCGTATGCCTGCTGAAATGCCTTCTATGTTGTTTGGATTGGACACAATCTTCACACATTTTAATTGGTTCTTGTATTTGCGGCAATCCTTTCACAATACCTTATCTGCTCATCTTCTTGAGATCTCCAAAATTTAAACGTCCCAACTTGTAATGCCAGATCCATTCCTCTCTACTTGTTGCTAAGACCAGACATTTATGTTCCAGCACCTGAATTGTTATCTTAAAGGTCCTATTCTTTGACATAGGTTCCTTTAAAATAAGTCTTCTCTTTTCATCATACACTTTCAGTTGCTTATCCTCAAGTGTCATCATGTAACCTTTCTCAAGCAGCTGACCAACACTTAGAAGATTACACTTCATTCCAGGGACAAATAGTACTTTTGAAATCTTTGATTGTTTTCCATCCTTCTTTTGAATTAGAACTTCTTCTACACCCTCTGCAGTAAGTGAGCTGCTGTCTGCAAATTTCACTTTACTTTTCATTGATTCATCAAGATTGATAAACCAGTCTTTCCTTCCAGACATATGAGTTGAGCATCCCTTGTCCAAGTACCACAGATTTGTTCCCACTTCATTTTCCTTAGCGGTTACCATCAACATTACAGGTTCATCATCTTCCTATTCATGAGCAAACTTTACTCATCTTGTTGTGATTCGCTCTTGTTGCCTGAGTAACACTCATCTGCAAAATGCCCCCATTTTTGACAATTGTAACATTGAATGCTACTTTTATCAAACTTCTTCTTACCACCTCTTCCCTTTTGACTACTGCCTCCTCTTTGATAATTTCTTGAACCACCTTGGTTATTACCATTATGATCTTGTTGATTTCTTGCATTTGTGTTGTTGTAATTTCTCCCTTTTCCATTTCTCAGTTTGCCTCTGCCTCTTTTGTCTTTGTTATTGGACTGTGCTTGTAGTGCAACTTCTGAATTCTTTTCACCACTGTGTTCTTTCATTCTTTGTTCATGTGCCTCAAAGGATCCTTGCAGTTCTTGAATGCTCATATATGCAAGATTCTTTGATTCTTCAATGGCCACCACCACATGATCAAACTTTGGCAATAAAGATCTCAAAGTTTTCTCTACTACAGATTGATCATTAACATTCTTACCACAATTTTTCATTTGATTCACCAATGTCATCATTCTTGTGAAGAAGGCACCAACTTCCTCATTTTCTTCCATTTGAAGTAATTCATATTGTCGCTTGTGAGTTTGTAACCTCACCTTTTTCACCTTCCCATCTTCAGCATAAGCTTTTTCTAAGTTTTCCCAGGCAACCTTTGAGGATTCAGCTTCACCCACTCTTTCAAAGTTCGCAGCATCAACACATTGATGGATAATGAACAATGCCCTGAAATCTTTCTCCTTGGATTCCCTATATGCAGTCCTTTGCGCTTCTGAAGGATTTTCAACAAGAGACTCAACACCAGTCTTCACTATGTCCCACACATCTTGATATCCAAACACCACTTTCATTTGCTTGTACCATTTATCATAGTTTTTCCCATCAAGAATTGGAAGATTTCTAGGGAAGTTTACATTTGCCATGATCGAAACTTTGCTCTTGATACCACTGTTAGAAACTGATTTTAATCACAGTTTTGTTGTACTCACACACACACACTAATGATGAGGATGAGAGGAGTTATGTATGAGAAAGAATGTTAAAAAATGTTAGAATATACTCTGTTGTCTTTATTTCATTGCATCATTGGTATTTATATTCTAATTTCATAACTTGTATCATTTAGTTAGTTACAACAACCAAAACAGTAAAACTAATCACACTCTAACTGAATTAACAACTTCAATATTTTTGACTAACCATTTCATAAGTGAAATAATTATACAAATGCACAAATAGTCATTGATCGCCAACATATTAAATAAATACTTTCTTTTATTTTTAACAAATGCATGTCCTATTTCCGATAACTAGCTATAATAATAGTTGCTATATAAGATATATGTGTAGAGGCATTATATATGTTCCATATAAATAGTGTTGGAAACTAAAACACCTATTACCAAATAGGATAATTTAGCAACAGCATAAGAATATCAATGTAGAGGCAATAATATATGTTCCATAACAATGTGACTAGTGAATCATGTGTCAATCACATGTCATTCTCTTCATCAATATTAAGTTATCTTCTCTAAACCTTTCGACTTTCTTACCTGCAGCTACGTTAATATTCTCTTTATCACTTTTCTCTCTGTCTTCTCTCTCTCTCTCACCGTCGACAAATTCTCTCTCCGGCAACCATCTCCCCCTATCTATTTGTCTCTCTTTGTCGAGGTGGAGAAGTTGCTCCCATACTATATTTTGGATATAAAGTATCTTTTTATGACAAAAAATTGTGTTAGTAGACTAGGATTTCATATAAAAAATATTAGGATTACAAAATAGTTTCTAAAATAAATTACAAAATAGTTCGTTTGGCATAATTTTTACTTCATCGGCCATTTGTGTCCCAAAGTGCGCCATTTTAAGTTTAAAAATTTGCTGTTTTCTATTTCTTGATCTAAGTCGTGATTCATGATCTAAGAACGTACGGTTTGAGTATTTTCTTCTTCTCGCACAACCAAGTTCCGAACACACAACGATTTTGCGAGGAAGAACGAATATTTGACCACGATCCTCTTCGCTAGCAGAGATCAGTTGACAGACTCAAACATCTAAAAAACATTGGATCATACACTTTTGTGAGTTGACACGGCCGCCGACGGTGACAGGAGTAGGGGGAGAGAAGGCAAAAGGAGAGTGACAAAGAGAACACGCTGAAGTGGAAATGGTTAAGGAAGATAACTTGAAATTGTAAGTGGGAATGACATGTGATTGACACATGACTCACTTAAGTAACCTATTAATCTTAGCCACACATTTTAATCTAATGGCTATTAATCATTCCTTTCATTCTCACATTTACATGTCATTTTGACTGGATATGTCTCTTTTAATGATATCCTAGTACAAGAGTTATGGACAATTTCAATGCCAACTAAATCATAAACTTGCACTACCTACTACCCGAAAAATGTTATTTAATAGCGCTCTTTTTACAGCGTTTACTAAATACAAGCGTTCTTCTAAATATATTTTAAAAATAACGGAGTCTATCACAACGCTTTTTTGATAAGCGTTGTTGTAGGGTCATATAACGTTTGCGCATAATATTTATAAGACTTTTACAGCACTTGTACACAAACGCTGTAAACTGAAGCGCCCTCACGTATCGTTTTACTGCACTTTTTTCACAAGCGTTGTAAACGACATGCGCTTTCAAATAATTAAATTATCTATTACAGCGTTTTTTTCACAAGTGTTGTAAAAGACATGCGCTTTCAAATAATTTAATTACCTATTACAACGCTTTTTTCACAAGCGCTGTAAACGGCATGCGCTTTCAAATAATTAAATTACCTATTATAACACTTTTTTTTTCACAAGCACAGTAAAATCATTCACTTTAAATAAAAATCATTTACTTTTAAATAAATAAAAACAAATTTACGAACCCTCATCACCTCTACTCTGGGAACCCTCATATCCTCTACGTATTGTGCGGCCATCTACGTTGTCCCAGGTTTTTATTAATTTGTTTTTATCAAAAAATCTTTAACTTTTCAATAATTGAAAACTAACAAATTGTTATATATTAAATCTTTTTTTTTTGTTTTTTGAAATTTGTTGATCTGTTATGTTTTGAAATCTTTTTTGTTTTGAAATTGTTATTAGATATGTTGATATTGGTTTCTTTTTAAAATTTGTTAATCTGTTCAGTAGCTTATTATTTTTGTAACTGCATTTATATAGGTCATATAATATGGATCGGAAATGGATGTCTGCCAATCGATTGTGAAAATAGTATGAAAATGAAGTGAAGGAGTTTGTTGAGTTTGCAGTGAAGAATGCAAAAGATCCAAATAGAGTCGTTTGTCCTTGTTTAAAAGATTAATTAAAACAATAAAATTCAAATAAAATTAAAGAATGTAAAAACACATGAACATGAAAAATTACATAGAGAGAGTTAAGAGAAGAACCAAAGATTTATATCGGTCAATTTACTAATTCGGAATCGCTTGTAGTGTACACTTTATCTTCATACAACTTGTCTGAGAGTTTTTTCCTTTATAAACGGGATATAATTATTACAAACTCCTTGAGAAATATAATTACAACTTGAAATCACACTCTTTATTCTAGAATCACTCACAACCAAACATTTGAGGAACAACATCTTCAATACTTGAACCACACATACCTTCTTCAACTTGTAAACGTTCATCAATACCTATAGATAACACACTTTAGATTAGAAAATAAGCAATATTTTTCTTGCTAGGTATAGATTCAAATACCTCACAAGTCTTCACACATTGAACACCCAAACAATAAGGATACACCACATTGTCTTTTCTCGAATTTGGAATCACCCAAAAAGTAAATCTAAGAATGTTTGTAATCTAAATTATGAGACACCAGAGTTGAAAGAGATGCTAATATAATGTTCTCTGAAAATTTCTACAATGAATGAGAAAATATCAATTAAATGTCTTGAAAAACTATTTTTTTTTTATGTGTGAATCAATTCACAGATAAGCATGAGTCGATTAACGCACACTTTAACTTTAGATTTTTAAAATTCAACTGTCGTGAATCGATTTATGACTTGATGAATCAATTCATTCTCAAGTAAAAGGACTTAGTATGATTTATCCAGTGATGAGTCAATTCATGTAATTCGTACTTTATAAAAACATGTTAAAGGCAAAGGTGAATCAATTCACTGACTTCATGAATATAAAATATATTTCAATGAACTTCCATGAACTCGAATGCAATCTTAACAGACACCTATCAATACGCATGATTAGAAAATGTTTTCTCAAGTATTTTTCTTATTCACAAATTTAAATGGATATTGAGATCAACAAAATGACACAAATTATGCTATGGTGTAGTCTTAATTATGACATTCATTAAGAAAAAAAAAACTAACTATCTAAGCTTAGAAAGCAAGCAATAAAAACACTCAGATCCTACCATGTCTACATTCTTCGTATCAAGCCTGTGCTAAAATGTTGTTTTGAGAAATGGATAGGATTTTGGCATTGTCAACTACCAATGCATCAATTTCAAGCTTTTGGAAAATGTAAATGTTAAAACCCAAAAATATGATCGTTAATACTATTAATTATCCATTTTATAATAATTTTAATTAATTATTTAACATTGATGATAAAGATGAGATAATCTGCATCCTAAGGACTAGACACAAAAAATATATTGTTTTAAACCTCAGGATGCAGATTACCAAATCTTAACTCAATATTATAACTTTTTATGAAATAATTGGAACTCTTCATGAAATAATTGGATTAGAATTTTCTTAATTGGTAATAAATAAGAGGTAATCGACATCCTGAGCACTAGATACAACAATAATATATATTGATCTACACCTCAGGATGCAGATTACCCTTTATTGAACCAACATCACAAGAAATAATATTTGAGAGAATGGATTTAAAATAAAGAACATACGTAAATGATGTTCTGAATTGAGATTGATTAACATGGTGGCTCAAATTTATAGTGGTTCTCAAAGCACATGTCTGCTTTCAATGTCCAAGTGTTGTGGTACAATTCTTCCCGGGAATCAATCATATCTTGGTCCCAAAATTTAATGATGGTGAAATGAAAAATGAATGTTATGTTGAATCGTATGCCTTTTGAGAGCTTCTTGATCCTACAACAACATCCATGCTTCTTCATTTTAGAAACATGTGTTTGATTAATGCTTGCATTCCTTGAATTTTGTGCTGAAGACTATTAGGATGCTTATAGCCAATAACACCTATGCATTACATTGTCATCTTGTAATCCTTCAAATCACCCTACAAATTGCTCCACTTTAATTGTATGACATGAAACAAATTAATATTTTTATTGGATATTAGTGTAAAAATTAGTTTTACACTGATAATGCATATGGATAATTATCTACAATTCGATTTCAACAGATATTTTGTTTAAGATACGTGTAAGAAATTTTAATTATGAATCGCATAATATTCTCTCTTTACATTATAAAATATGATCAATCTTAAAATGATCCCTACATTTTTTCTAAAAAATTTATCCCTTGGTTTCCAATTTGAACATCAAACCCTATAACCTTACAAATTTATCCTCATAAATTCCCAAAATTTTCAAACATAGTTCCTATATTTTTAAACTTTGTAAAATTGTCCTTGAATACTTTTTTCTTTTTCCCAAATTTCTTAATTTCCATTTCGATCCACCTTTGTTTTGATATTTATATTTTTACTCAAAATCTTTTAAAATTTATAAAAATAAACCATCATTAAATAATGGGAATTAATTGATGTATTTGAATTACTTAAATTTTAAATTCCTTAAAATTATTTCATCCAAACACATTAATAAGAATTTTAACTCATCATTTTCCAACTAAAATAGGAAAACATTAATGTTATGTGGAATATAGAGTTTGTTGGTCTTTAAAGTCACAAATGTTTTTAGGCAAATGTTGAAGTCATAACTTGTATGCTTGCAGGTAAAGTTATTATGTATTGGGCTTGGCTTGTACGTAGGTTTTAAGTGGGAACCGTTTGGAATTAGCTTCCCTTGTTGGTCATTAATTAATCCAATGTCTTACTTTTGCTTAATTAACATTTTCTTTTGATGTAATAGGTTGAAATCCCTCTTATACTCTCTATTAATGCAACTTACTTATAATAATAATCATAATTTATGAGCTGGAAGATAGATAACCCAAAATTAATGGCGCATTTGAAATAATTTATTTGAGCTTGACATAAATGTTCATGTAAATATTTGAAATAGCTTATAATAATACCTTATGATGTATTTAAACACTACACCAAATTTTAGAAAATATTTTTCAGCGTAGTGAAAATTGTTTTAGTTCATTATCATAAACTCCAGAGTTAGTTTATAAAATTGTTTTTAGTTTACTATCATAAACTCACAAAAGCTCTTTGATTACAGAATATGCTTCTACATAATATGTGTGATGATGTTTATGAAATAACCTCTTATTATATAATTTTTTTCAATATATAAAAAAAATAAAAATATAACTTATAGTTTTTATAAAATTATTCAGCAAATGATTTTTATCTCTATTAAAATGAAAGATGTTTAATTATTCTTAAAAACATTTAATTTTT
>JBBPBT010001178.1:4155040-4196809 GCA_037974875.1 Cicer bijugum | reverse complement strand
TATCCTTTTTTAAAAAAAAAAACCATAAAAAATTTCAAACAAAACCAATAAAATTAGTTATCATCCTGAATATAATGCAAATTCTATCAAACTCATAACTTAAATTCTTAAATTAACTCATCTTTTCATCTATAACAACATCAAATAAAGAATGAAAATATAAGTTTATTTGAATATTTGAGTTACGAATTTGATTAAATTTGTATTATATTGAATAATATAATTAATTTTATGAGTTTTGATTGAAATTTTTGATGAATTTTTGTAAAAAAAGATAACATTATTGTCATTTTAAAATATAAAATATCTAATTGTCAGTTAAAATTAAAATAAAGGATCAAATCGGGAGAAAAACAAAATAAAAGACTAAAGCGTTATCTAATAAATTAAAGTACCACATGTGCTATTTAGCTTTATTTATTTAGTTAAAAGATATAATAAATTCTACTATAATTAATACGAGATCTTAGATTCAAACTCGAGACAAGACATTCAACTTGACAATATCGATATTTGTTAATTAAATTTAAACTTAAAAACTATTGTTTCAGTTTTTTATTCTTGTCAATAAGTGGTTTCTCCGTTTTAAAAGAAAATAGTTTTTGTAATCCCACCTTCCTATTTTTGTAGTGATGTGGTGGTATTCTGTAGACCTGTCCAAAAAGCTCATAATCACAAGGCCCCCTTCATTAAATTTTTTATTAGGCCCCAAATTTTGAGCCCCCTTAATGATTTTTTTTTTGTGGCCCCAACCCCCTTTTTCTTAGTTTTTCTGGACCTAGGCCAAAGGGCCTTATGGCCCCCTTTTTTGTTTTCATTTTTTTAGGGTTTCCACTTTCCACTTCAGAAATTAGAATCACGTAAACCATGAAACCCTAAATCAAAACAGCGCCTTCAGTTTCCTCTTCCGTTCGTTTGGTTCTGACCACCATCACGGTGGGGGGGGGGGGGATTTTTTACCAAAATATCCCCTTTTTCAAAAAAGTTAACCAAAATGCCCTACTTTCAAATCTTGTTACCAAAATGCCCTACTTTTTAGGGTTAGTAGGAAAACTCTCCCTGAGGGAGCGACCTACTGAAGTGGCAAAAATATCTCCCCTAGTAGGAGGTCGCATCTCCGGCCAGCGACCTCCCAAAGGGTTTTTGAAAATTGTTTTTTAGTTTTTTTATATAATTTAAGTAATTTTAAATAATAATAATTATTATAATTATAATACATTAAAATAATTACTATTGTTATTATTAATTATTATTGATATTAATTATTATGATTATTATTATTATTATCATTAATTATTATTATTAATGTATTATTATTATTATTAAAAATTGTTTTAGTTAAAAATAATTATAATTAAATTAAAAATTATTATAATTAAAATAAGACATTATTATAATAATACTTTAATAATTATGATTATTATTATTATTATTTAATAATACATTAATAATAATAATAATTACTATTAATAATAATAATAATAATTATTATTATTATTAATATTAATTATTATGATTGTTATTATTATTAATTATTATGATTGTTATTATTATTATTATTAATTATTATTATTATTAATTATTATGATTGTTATTAATATTATTATTAATTATTATTATTATTATAAATTATTATTATTATTATTAATACATTAAAGTGCCTGAAGGATACGTTTGATCATGTTGGTGAAGATGTATCTGTATTAGAAAAACAAGCATCTTGTCGAGCATACATCCTACGTATGATCGGAGGATTATTGATGCCTGACAAATCCAACAACCGGGTACATTTAAAATATCTTTCATTGTTAGGAGATTTACAAAAAGCATATCAATATAGTTGGGGTTCAGTCGTTTTAGCTACACTATATAGAGAACTATGTCTTGCAACGAAACCCGGTGTAATGTCTATGGGAGGATGTGCATTGTTGTTGCAAAATTGGGCATGGTATCGTTTGTCTTGTATCGCTCCAGAATCACCAAATCCATGGATATTTCCACTCGCACAAAGGTAACCATTGCAAATAAATTTTAAGTTTTTTTTATCCTTTTTTTAAAATCAATTGCTTACCATTTTCAATTTTACTAATTTTATTATAATTTTAATTTTTAATATATTCGACAGATTTAATTCTGGTGGACTAAATTTCAGTAAAATTCCTCATAACGACATAGAAGGATACCGAAAAACAATTGATCACATGATGGTTGACGAAGTAATATATTCATTCACATTTATTTGAACTTTTTAAATATTTTTGTTTTTAATACTAGTTATAATTACTTTAGCTTGTTTTTTTAAATATCAGTTCTATTGGAGACCTTATCTCATGTTCCAACATGAAGTTTCAGAAGAAGAGATTGTCACTTGGACTGCATGTACCTATCTGCATTGTTATCATATTGTTGAAAAACATCATACATATAGGGTTACACTTCAGTTTGGATTCCATCAACAAATACCACAACCACCAGAGGACATGAGAATCATGAGGTCGATATGAGACATGGGATTGATGATAATTGAAACTGGGTTTGGAGGAAAGAAATTCAACATTGGAACGAGCGTCACAATTATGTGTTGCAAGGTAAGATCGTAGAAGGTCTTTTATGCCACAACCAAGAATATATGATTTGGTTTAGACAGCACACCAAATTATTTATATCGGTCGAACAATATCTCCGTGATCCTCGTTTTCAACCACCGTCATATCCTTATTTTTCGTCGACCTCCCAATCAAGCCCACAACAACAAAACATGACACAACCGTCTCTATCATCACCTCATATACACGTCCCTACCATAGAAATTCCATATCCACCAACGACTCAGTACTACATTCCGGTTCCAGAAATACCAACCCCCCTGATCATCCAATAGAAAGTGGGCTTTTCTATAATTTGTTTGAAACTCAGTGCACAACCCCTGAGTCGGCTTATGCTGTATTTGACTCCATGTATAATAATTCGTCTCAAAATTATATGGAAGTTGGTAGTGGTTCTAATCCACCTACAACTAATGTTCAGGATAATGATCAGGATGAACCACAAGAACCTCAACTCGTTCAAAGGGCTAGACGAGTTCGACGAAATCCTAGATGTGGAACTGGAGGTCATTTAGGTGGACATTAATAACATGTATTTTTTTTTTAATGAATTTAATGTATTTTGTTTTATGTTATTAATGTAATTTGTCTTATTAATATAATTATTATTATTAATGTATTTTCTTATTTATAATAATAATAATAATAATTAATAATAATAATAACAATCATAATAATTAATATTAACAATAATAATTAATAATAATAACAATCATAATAATTAATATTAATAATAATTATTATTATTAATAATAGTAATTATTATTATTATTAATGTATTATTAAATAATAATAATAATAATAATAATCATAATTATTAATGTATTATTATAATAATGTCTTATTTTAATTATAATTATTTTTAATTTAATTATAATTATTTTTAACTAAAACAATTTTTAATAATAATAATAATACATTAATAATAATAATTAATAATAATAATCATAATAATTAATATTAATAATAATTAATAATAATAATAATAGTAATTATTTTAATGTATTATAGTTATAATAATTATTATTATTTTAAATTACTTAAATTATATAACAAAAAGTAAAAAACAATTTTCAAAAACCCTTTGGGAGGTCGCTGGCCGGGGATGCGACCTCCTATTAGGGGAGAAATTTTTGCCACTTTAGTAGGTCGCTCCCCCAGGGAGAGTTTTCCTACTAACCCTAAAAAGTAGGGCATTTTGGTAACAAGATTTGAAAGTAGAGCATTTTGGTTAACTTTTTTGAAAAAGGGGATATTTTGGTAAAAAATCCCACGGTGGATTCTCATTCTCTTCACCAATGATTTGTGTTCAGGCCACCGTCACTGTGATCTTCTGAAGTCATTTACCCTTCAAAATTTGTGGTTACATTGCTTAATCGCACGCATTAATGTTACTCATATACCCTCTTTGCCTCGTTGAAAAACTATATAATTTCATCGTTGTTGCTTCATTCTTTTCAGTATTTACTTTTTGTTGATCTGGGTTAAACAATGATTACCAAAAATGTGTGCTCTAGTCTAGTGCATTTTATTTTTAAACATAATAAAACCTACGAACATGGTAATTAATCTGCAGGTTAATAATAATTTTATGGTTAAAATTGATGAGGAATAAAAGTAGAATCATTGTTGTGTTCTGTTACCCTCTTGCTTAAGTTGTGTTCTGTTTGAATTTCATTTGACTTTTGGCTATTAATAAATTTTTGCATGTAGTTTTATTTGATTTGATTTTTGCAAGATCTGGCATTTAATTTTTGCTTCTTTTAGCTTTTATATTATGATATTTGTGATTTTTAGCATGTAAAATTAATTATGATTTCATATAAAAATTAAATACCATTTAATATTGATTGCAGGTTTGGAAAAGAAAGGTTGCACAATTTTTGGCTGATTCTGGTGTTCCATATACAATTATAAGGTAAGTCTTTATGTCCATACTTAGACATATATAGAAAATTAAAAGATTACATATTAATCATCCATTGCTAGTTTGTTGATATATAGAAAATTATCTGGATGATTCTAGTGTTCCATTATTCCATATACGATATGATTCTAGTTTTTTGATATAGTCTACATTGTTTAATGAATTGTTGTTTGTTATTAAGAACAAATAGGATGTTGAGAGCTGTAAAAACTTTAAAAAATAAAAGTTGTAACCCTTTGTGAGCTAGAATCCAGAAGAACTGAATTTAAATTGTAGAGAAAAAGCAAGATTAAGTATTAAATACCAGAATCAAATTGAAATTTCTTAAAACTGAAATTGCTTCTTATTGAAATATTTGTCTACAGTTTAAGTTTAGGGGAAATGAATTTGTTTTGCAGTTACAATTGCAGACACAAATTAAAACCATTTTATTAGTTCTCTTTAGTAGTGCTTTTGTTATTAGGTTTGGAGGAAATGTGACTATGTTCTATGCACCTTGATAACATGGAATAGGTTTGGAGGAAATAATTGGTGTCTTTTTGTGATTGATATAGTATATAAAGTTAATCCTTTGACAAGTTATTTTTAGCATTCAGAAGGCAACATGCAGGATAACAACTTTCAAATAATCATGTTTGCAAAAGTTTAAAATAGAAAATTTATGCTAATAAATGCAACTAGTTGTATAGTAATTGAAAATGAAACAAAGAACATAACATATTTTATCCATGAGAAAAATCAAGATGGGTCCCCCCCCCCTAGTCTTTTAGAGGATTAATTGATCAAGCATTTTCCTAAATAAAAGTTCTTTTTACTGAAAAGTCATTTAAAATTAATAATGCAATTACTAACCACCTATTTTAAACAAAACATAAACATGTATATAACTCTAGAAAATAAAGGATAAAAGCAAAAGAAACATCCTGGAAAATAAAGGTAAAAGAGTTGTTAGACCAAATAATGTGCTTGATAAAGGTTACGGGCATTATTGACCTTCGCTATAGACACAAAGTAAATTGATTGATTAAGCATTTAATCTTACCAGTTTATTTTACTGTACAATTCTGATCATATACGGGGTTAAGGGATTTCATTCTATAAAGCATTTTCTAAGGCTTGACTTGGGCAGCTTAAAAATTTGCAACCCCAAGGGCAAACCCAGCCAATGATCATGATTTGAACTCTTTCTTTTTATTATGTTAACATTCCAAAGCTAGAAAGTCAGGGAAATAAAAGTCAGCAACACATTTAGATGCATTATGAGACTAATTTGTGTTTAGATGCATTTATTCCAATTGATCATCTATGAGATTGTTTAATTGTATGTTATTTGTTTAAATGCATAGGAACTTCCTTTTAGATTATAGCATGGAGTCTATGGATATAAATGTGAATGTAGAAGATGAAGCTCCTTTTGTAGTATTCGGAAATACTGATGATACACATAAGAAAACAATATCCACTATTTGGAATTTTTTTACAAAAATTGGTAAAGATGAAGATGAGATTGAAAAAGCTGCATGCAATTTTTGTAGTACTGAATTTAGTATTGGAAAAAACCCTAATTCTGAGCACAATTAAGGGACTTCTCATCTAATTCATCGTGTTTCTCTTTGTAAGAGTATCATGTTGAACCTTTTTAATCATGATGAACCTCCTAACATGATTAGAATCAACCAAAAAACCCATCATGAGTTGCTTTTTGAAGCTATTATTGCACATGATCTTCCTTTTAGCTTTGTTGAGTATGAGAAAATTCGAGTATGGGTAAATTATTTGAATCCTTATGCTGAAATGGTCTCTAGGAATACCATTGTGTCTGATATTGAGAAAATATATAACAAAGAGAAGACTAAGCTTAAGGATATCATGGGTAGGATTCCAAATAGAATTTGTCTTACTTTAGATGTTTGGACAACATCTACTAGTGAGGGTTATATTTGTTTAACCGTTCATTTTGTTAATGAACATTGGAAGTTAACCAGTTGTCTTCTCAACTTTTGTCGAATGAAACCCCCACATAATAGTATTGCATTGGAAGCCACTTTGTTTGATTGCTTAAAGCAATGGGGAATAGATAAGAAAATATTTTCTATTACTTTGGATAATGCTTCTTCCAATGATAACATGCAAGACCATTTGAAAAAATATTTGTGTGTACAAAGCAATTTGCAATGTGATGGTCAGTATTTCCATGTTCGATGTTCAGCGCATATACTCAACTTAATTGTTCAAGAGGGTTTAAAAGTGGACAATGAAGTACACAAGAAAATTAGAGAAAGTGTCAAGTATGTTAAAGGTTCTGATGGAAGGATGATTAAGTTTAAAGATTGTGTTAATGATGCGGGAATAAGCCTTACAAGTGTTTTAAGGTTAGATATGTCTACAAGGTGGAATAGCACATATTTAATGCTTGAAAGTGCCTTAAAATATAGAAAACATTTGAGTTTTTTCAGGTGGCAGATAGGAATTATAAACATTGTCCATCTGATGAGGAATGCGAAAGGGGGGAAAGCATATGTGAGTTATTAGAATCATTTTATGAAATCACAAAATTGATATCAGGATCTTCATATCTAACTGCAAACCTGTATTTTATGCAAGTGTGAAATGTACAATGCATCTTAGAAGAAAACCAAGATAAAGGTGATGATGTTATAAGGGAGATGGCTACAGATATAAAAAAAACAATTTGACAAATATTGGAAAGATTATATTGTTGTACTTGCCGATGCAGTTATTCTTGATCCATGCTTGAAGGTTCCCTTTTTGAAGTATTGTTACACTACTCTTGATTGTTTAACCTGCAACGTTAAGATTAAGGATGTGGAGGACAAATTTAGAGCGCTCTATAAAGAATATGTGAACATTTTTCATCATCAAAGTGTTGTCCTCTCTCAATCATTCCAATATTCCAACTCATTGTCTAAGTCATCTAGAGAGGGAAGCAAGGCTAAGAAATGTAAAATCATAAGTGTGAGGTTTTTTATCCTAAATCATCAACTTTATTTCATTTCAACCGTTCTTATTTTTAGATTACTAATAAAGGTATTGATTTTCTATACATTGTAGGGTTTTAAAACTTTTCAGAATCAACCTATATCTTGAAGTTAGATGCATATCTTGAAGAAAAGTCAATTGAAGTTGATGAAGAACACTATGAAGATTTTGAGGTACTTTTTTTATTGGAAGATTAACGAGAAAAAGTATCATGTACTCTCCTTAATGGCACGAGATGTGCTAAGTATTCCTATCACCACAATAGCATCTGAGTCTTCCTTTAGTATTGGTGGACGTGTTCTCACCAAATATAGAAGTTCTACTCTTCCTGATCACATTCAAACGTTGATTTGCACTCGAAACTGGTTACATGGATTTTCTGAAAATCTGAATGGTATTATTTAGTTTTCTAATTTTTTAATTTTACAAAATTAACTCATGATTGATTATCTGATTGTTTCTTTTGATTTTGTTTTCAAGATGAGGATGGATACAATGCTTCTATTGGTGAGGATGAATCAAATACTACTATCATCGACTCATAAGGTGTCTAGATGGAAAAGCGCTCTTTTGTTTCAATTGTTTTATTTGTTAGATGTTATATTTGAAACTTGTTTGTGGATGGAAAAGCGTTGCTTCGTTTTAATTGGTTTTTTTTGTTAGATGTTATATTTGAAATTTATTTGTGGATGGAAAAACGCTCATTCGTTTCAATTAGTTTTGTTTGTTAGATGTTATATTTGATACTTGTTTGTTCACATATACTTTTGAATGTTTCTTTTGTTTTTATTCATCACTTTGGTGACATAGTATTATGGTATTAGAATGTATAAATTAGTTAGTAATTGTGAATTTATTTGTTTGTATCATTTCTCTTTTAGACACTAAAATATATTATTTTTAACATAAAAATTAGAAGAAAAAATTAAAAAAAAAAAGTTGAAAAAAAAATCGAAAAAAGAAGTTGAAAAAAAAATTGAAAAAAAAAACGTAAAAAAAATTTGAAATATTTTTTATTTCAAAAAAATAATTGATTTTTTAAGTGGGCCTAGGGGCCCTCTAGGCCCATGTAATTTTAAGTGGGCCTAGGGGCCCTCTAGGCCCATGTAAAAAAGCCCTCAAAATTACATGGCTAGAGGGCCACTAGGCCCACTTAAAAAATCAATTGTTTATTTGAAATAAAAAATATTTCAATTTTTTTTTTACCTTTTTTTTTTTATTTTTTTTTAACTTTTTTTTTTCAATTTTGTTTTCTTCTAATTACCATGTTCGTAGGTTTTATTATGTTTAATAATAAAATGCACTAGACTAGAACACACATTTTTGGTAATCATTATTTAACCCAGATCAACTCAAAGTAAATACTGAAAAGAATGAAGCAATAACGATGAAATTATGTAGTTTGGGTAAATGACTTCAGAAGATCAACAATGATGGTGGCCTAAACACAAATCAATGGTCGGAACCAAACGAACGGAGGAGGAAACTGAATGCGTTGTTTTGATTTAGGGTTTCATGGTTTACGTGATTCTAATTTCTGAAGTAGAAAGTGGAAACCCTAAAAATAAATGAAAACAAAAAAGGGGGCCATAAGGCCCTTCGGCCCAGGTCTACAAAAACTACGAAAAAGGGGGCTGGGGCCAAAAAAAAAATCGTTAAGGGGGCTCAAAATTGGGGCCTAATAGAAAATTTAATGAAGGGGGCCTTGAGATTATGGGCTTTTTTGACAGGTCTAGATGCAGGAGGAATGTACCATGCACCCCCCCTTTCTTACCTCCCACCCCCCCAATTTTTTTTATTGACCATTCTATCCTTTTTACCTTATATAAATTATGAAAAAAAATTTACCACACTCTTTTGTCACCCCCACATTCGAAAGTTAGTAAAAAAAAATTTTACCATTCGAAAGTTTCAAACTTTCGAAACAATAGAAGGTGATTTTTTTTTAAAAGTTTCGAACCTTTTGTATTAAACTAAACTTTCGAAGTGAAAAACCTTCAAATTTTCGAAACTTTAGATAATGACGAAATTTCCGAAGCAGAAAGTATTCGGAACTTTGGACGAAGACGAAAGTTCCGAAATGTAATTTTCTTAGAATTTCGAAAGTTTCGATCAATGTCAAAGTTTCGAAGTTACATAACTTTCGAAGGTTTCCATGAATTTCGAAAGTTTCGAATTTTTTTTTTATTATTTTAATTTGTTCTTTTTTTTAAATTAGGGATGAGTACAATTGAGCTTCCTATGTCAAAAAAGATAATAGATTCTACAGAAAAATTCATTACCGATCAGGTATTAATATTATTTATAATCCATCACTGATAAATGTTTTTAATATAACGATATATTTGATGTTTTATTTGAAACATATTTTGTAGGTATTTCCATCTCGAGAAGCTATATTTGAATGGGCAAAAACCATTGGACTGCAAAATGGAATTTTAATTGTTACCATTCGATCAGATAAAGCAACCGGAAAGAGGGGAAGAAAAGACAAATTGATTTTGGGATGCGAAAGAGGTGGAAGATATAAATCAAAATCAGAATCAACAGTAACTTGTTCTCATAAAGAAAACTGTCCGTTTACTCTCAGATGTATACGTGTCGGTGAAGGATGGAAGATTAGTGTTCGTTGTGGAACACACAATCATGATCTACTTGATAATGTAACTGGTCATTCTTATTTGGGGCGTTTAAATGAAGAAGAGAGGAAATTTGTGAATGAGATGACAAAGTATAAGCTTGCACCTAGATTCATTCTAAATGCTTCGAAAGAGAGAAATAAAGACAATCTCACAATTCCAAGTCAAATATATAAAGCAAGGAGTACTTATCGGTCATCATTGAGAGGTTCGTACACAGAAATGCAACATTTGTTGAAGTTGATACAAGAAGAAAATTATGTGTATTGGACAAGAAGACGGGAGGATTCTGATGTTTTGAGAGATATATTTTGGACGCATACTGATTGTATAAAGTTGTTAAACACGTTTCATTTTGTTTTGATATGTGATAGCACATACAAAACAAATAGATATCGGTTACCATTACTTGAAATTGTCGGTGTCACTTCTACTAGTTTGACATTTTCAGTTGGGTTTGCTTATTTGGAACAAGAGCGACAAGAGAACTTCATCTGGGCATTTGAAAAGGTACGAAAGTTGTTCAAATCTGAATCTTTGATTTCTAAAGTTATTGTGACTGATAGAGATCTTGCCATGATGAATGCGATTAGTGTTGTGTTTCCTACTTCAATACATTTGCTATGTCGTTTTCATATTGAAAAAAATGTTGGGGCAAAATGCAAACAATATGTGAGAAAGGATAGACAAGAAGAAGTAATGGATTTATGGAAAAAAATTGTATATTCAAATTGTGTGGAGGAGTATGATCATCACTTGCAACATTTTGAGCTAGTGTGTGCCGATATTATTTGTTTTGTTGATTATGTGAAAGATTCGTGGTTAACACCTTACAAAGAAAGATTTGTCAATGTTTGGACCAATAAGGTGATGCATTTGGGAAACACAACATCTAACAGGTATTTTTAAATTTATGTTATGATTTGTGTTGATTTGTTTTGTTTTACAAAAAATGATTTACTAGTTTATGTGATTTAATTTAATTTGTATTATTTAATTTATTTGTAGAGTTGAGTCTGCACATTGGAGATTGAAAAATATGCTGCAAACTAGTTTTGGTGATTTATGTAAAAGTTGGGATGCTGTGAATATGATGTTGAAGAACCAAATATGTATCATTCAATCTTCTTTTCATAAAACCATCAAGGATGTTGAGCATGGGTACAATTCATCATTCTTTAAAAGTCTACATCATTGTGTATCAAGGAAATGTTTTAAAAAAATTGACAAACAGTTGCAGAGAGTGAAGATTGTAGGTACTGACAAAACACTATGTGGTTGCTCAATCAGAACAACTCATGGATTACCATGTGCTTGTGAGTTGGCAAAGTTGCAGATATCTGGTAATGTTATTCCTTTGGATAGCATTCATGTTTTTTGGAGAAAGTTAAGCCTTGAGACTGAATTGGAGGATCCAGAATCTTTATCAGATTATGACTTTTCAGAAGAGTTAGAAGCAATGAAAGCATATATGAAGAAACATGATATTGTAAGTCAAAGGATATTCAGGGCTAAGGTGCGTGAAGTTGTATTTCCACATACAACATCAATTCTTGCACCACCAGAGAAGGTGAGAACCAAGGGAGCTATTAGAAAGAAAAAAGAATTTGATACTCCTCGTGATCCTTCATATTGGGAGTATGTTGATGCCTCTCAAGAATCTGCAAAACAACAATCTCAACGTTCTGCAAGGCAACCATCTCATTCATCACAGTCTTATGCTAAACAACCATTTTACACACATTTTCCTACTTTTATACATCCATATATTGAGGATATAATAGATGTTGTGGCTTATGGAAATTGTGGGTTTCGCGCAATTGTAGCATTGTTAGATTGGAATGAAGATTCTTGGCCTTTGGTTCGAAAACAATTAGATAAAGAGATTCGTGAACATCAAGACCTTTATGCCAATGTGTTCGATGAAAGTGTTGAATCAGTGCGAAACTCATTGAAAATATCAGGATTGGGTGCTCAAGAAAAAGATAAGTGGATGTGTATACCAGATATGGGTTACGTGATAGCAACTCTCTATAATGTCATATTGGTAACATTGTCTCGTAATCTGAATATGACATTCTTTCCGCTAAACAAAGCACTGTCCAAAGAACGTTTATTAGCAATTGGATTCGTTAATGAAAATCATTGGGTCCAGGTAAAATTTATTAGTGTTTATTAGTGTTTATTAATATTGATTTATTAGTGTTTATTAGTGTTTATTAATATTGATTTATTAGTGTTTATTAATATTGAATTTCTAATTGTTCAGATCAAATTGAAGTCTAATTGTCCTTTGCCACCTACCTCACAAAAATGGAAAGACTATAGTAGTGAATGTGCAAAGACATGGGAAACAGCTTGTGCAGCACGTATGATGTATTGGCAACACATTGATCCGTCATTTAGCAAATCATCTTGTATTTCATTAGGCGATGATTAGAAAATATCTTGTATTTCATTAGGCGAACATTAGAATATATGTTATATTTTATGATGTTTTAAAATATTCGTGCATATCATAAGCTATTCGTACGTAACACAAAATATTCGAGAATACCATAATAGTCTCAAAATATCGTCTAAAACACAAAATATTCGTACATATCACAAAATATCGCTAATCTTCATACAACATGCTTAACTCACTTAATATGGTATGAATTTCACTAAATGGAGTTACCATATCTATGGCCCTACGAACAAGTTCAGCTGCTCGACGGTCTCGCTCTGATGGACCAACATGTGCAGTAGCAGCATGTGTAGAAGATGATGGACCAACATGTGCAGCAGCAGTAGTATGTGGACTCGAAGCTGCAACCGTGGATGGAGGGAGAATCCGAGGATGTGAAATCTTACAATACCATGCATAGTAGTCTGCAGTGACCTCTCTGGCAAAAGTTGCAACAGGATATATTATCTTAAAGGTCTCTACAGCTGATCTCATAGTAGTCTGCCAGACCCAATCTATACTGTTCGGCATCGGAGGAACGTCACGCGGAATGCACTGAATACGACCAAACTGTCGAAGACATCGCTCTGGCAAATATGGGACAGAGACTCCACCACATCGAAGATATCCCGAGTACATCGAAATCGACTCAAACGGATGATTAGCTCGATCGTCATCATATGGTGTAAACACTACATCATCGAGCAATAAATCATCAAGTCTCTGACGATATTTCAGTAGTCCACCTTCAATAGCATGTTTTGCAGTCCACCTACATGCTCTGGGAAGATATGCAGGAACTACTCCTCTATCACCTCGCTTACAGATCTTAGGGAAGTGTTCGTAAATCCAACACTGCAACATAATAAAATAAGACAACTTAATATCATAAATTGATAATTAAATAAATAAATATATACATAACACAATTTAATGTATATGATATACCTGTAGTAAGGTCATGTAACCTCCCAACTGTCGAGTATTGTGCACAGCTCCATCTCCCATATTATCATAAAGGAAAACCAAAGCCGCAGAAGCCCACGAATAATATCGACAACGATGTAAATCAATAAAAAAAAGTAATGTATTTCGCCTCAACACGCGTATGTGTTTTATCAGCGAAAATAGTGCAGCCAACTAAATGCAACAGATACGTTCTAGCCGCACACTCAAACTGGTTAGTTTCAATGAGACGGCTATATAAATCACGCAATCATTGCAATCTATATTGGGCACATTTATTATAATTAATCTCAGCACATGCTTCCTCCCATGTTGCACCTAAATACTCATGTGCAGCTCTTGCAGCATTATTAGTATTCATGTTCACAGGTGTATCAAAAAATTTACCATGTGGTGAGATGTGAAGGAGAGTCGCGACGTCATCTAAAGTGATAGTCATCTCTCCAAATGGCATATGAAATGAGCTGGTCTCTCTGTGCCATCTTTCAACAAACGCGGATATCAGACCAGCATCAGCCATAGTGAGGTAGCCTGAAGATAAATGCATCAGCCCAGATTCACGAATCCAATGCTGCACAGGATCTGGTACAGGAACTTCAGAAAACTTCTTCAGCTTCAATCCGTGAGTAATGACTTTCAATGATCCACGATCCTGCGAGTAATTAATTAAATAAATAAACATTTAATATAAGCATTTAAATAAAAATAAACAGTTATATAAACACTTAAATAAAATAAACTTAAATTCAATAATTAATATAAACACGTATATAAATATTCAATTAATTAAATAAACTTAAACATAAATATAATTAGATATTATATAATTATAATTAAACACTTCAATTAATCACTTAAATAAAATAAACTTAAATTCAATAATTAATATAAACACGTAAATAAATATACAATTAATTAAATAAACTTAAACATAAATGTAATTAGAAATTATATAATTATAATTAAACACTTCAACTAATCACTTAAATAAAATAAACTTAAATAAAATAACATATACCTCTCCTTCCCATAGTCTCCGAGCCACGTGATGCTCATATTGTGTTAACACACGTGTCACAGTCGGTCCTCCGGGAAATCCGGTATGATCCTGATCATCAATATCAGCAGCATCATTACAATCATCATCATCAGCAACATGTGCATGCTTAGTAGGCTCATCAATATCATCTGCAACATGTGCATGCTCAGTAGGCTCATGAATATCATCAGCAACATGTGCAGAAGCATCATGAATATCATCAGCGGCATGCTCCACCTGTGGAGACTGAGGGACATCCTCATCCATATGTGCATGTTCAGTAGGCTCAATATCATCACCTTGGACCTCTTGTCTTCGACGACGCTGCCTAATTGGACGATTTGCTTCGTTGCGTCGTCGGTTTGATGCTGTTGGTGGAATTCTTTCAGCACCATCACCTCTGTCACCTACCAAATTGCGAATGATTTGACCAAACGCACCTCTCATTCTAGGCACTGCAATATATGAATATCAATATTAAAAAATATATACAAAAATATTTTTAAAAAATAAATAAATGAAATTCGGAAGTTTCATTTGGTTAGAAACCTTCGAAACTTCGAAAAATGCCAAATGTTCGAAGCTTTAATTTTTCGGAAATTTCCAAATGTTCGAAGCTTTCACGTTTCGAAACTTTCAAAGGTTCGAAAGTTTTGTATTTCGAAACTTTCAGATTGTTCGAATGTTTTGTGTTTCGAAAGTTTCAAAAGGTTCGAAGGATATACATTTCGAAACTTTCATGTTCAACAAAAGGTTCGAAACTTTGCTAATTCTTTAAAACCTTGACCTTCGAAACTTTTGAATTCAACGAAAGTTTCGAAATTCTGGCATTTCAAAACTTTCAACTTTAAGTAAACTTTCGAAATTTCTTACTTTTTGTGTCCGGATGTTTCAAAATATTCGAAGGCTTGTTGGGTGGGAGAATCGAATTTTTCAGACTTTCGAAGATATTGGTAAAAAAGGTAAAATAAATGTTTTTGGAGTTTTTATATATTTCACTAGGGGTAATACAGTCTTTTCATTATGGTTGGGGGGTGGGAGGTAAGAAAGGGGGGGGTGCATGGTACATTCCTCTAGATGCAGTTGTCATAAAGATTCATAAGAATTATTATCTTTCTAGCATTGCTAGCTGCAAAATTTCCTTGACGGAAGAATAATGATAAAGAAAAAATAAACTTATCGAACAATTGATGCCTTACACGAAAAGTAAAAGGCTATTGTTGGAACGTTTTTGGTAACTGGTCTCTTTGTTTGCAAAACAAAACTGAGATATTTAAATAACAATCAAAATGCAAGAAAATAATATTCGAAGAAGAAAGTTACCACCTTAATCAAATGAAAATTAGATAATAACATTATTTGAAAATTGTTACAATTCAGAGTTCTCTCAATCTCTTTGCGACCAACTAAAAATAACTTTAATATATATATATATATATAATATGTTTAATAAATATTTTATAATTATTATAAAAAAATTATTATTTTACAAATTTGTTTCAAAAATAAAGTATTTTTCACAAATAAAATAAAAAAGAAAAAAAGTTGTGAATTACGACAACCCTCAATTTTCATTTCAATTTTCTGTTTTTTATTTTATTCACACATTTTTAATTTTTTACTTCAGCTTGTTCTACCAACACACATGCTTTGTTTTTCTTTTCTGGTAAACACAGTCTTTGTTTTCCTTTTCCTGTCAACATGTCTCATTTTATTTTTATGTTATTTCACTATATGTATCTCTACTAACAAACATGCTACAAACTAGTTCCTTCCTTCATCTGAGTTATTTTGTAGCTTAATAAGGTTATTACTTGTTTCACGCACTCAAAATATGATGTTGTCTAATATTTACTACAAAACAATACAAAATTTGGAAGTTGGTTTAATTTAATGAATACAAAAGTTCATCATCTTAGCCTATAAATTGAGTGCAAACAAAATCAGAAAAGAAAAAGAGAATTTGGGACAATTTTGACGGCTAAAAAGAATAGAAAAATAGAGACAAACAGAAGGTATCACCGTCATTCTAACTTCTACAGAGAACTATTTTGGTCTTCACCGGTATCTGAATAGACATGTATTTTCTCATTCTCTATGTGCTTTTTCGAACTTTATATTATTAGGTTGGAAGCTAAAATTTGAAACTATAGTTGATTTAATTAAAAGATGAAATTTTGTTTGTAGATATGGATGGTGTTTCGGTTGAGATCAGTATTGTGTTTGTAAAGCTTAAAATTTGCTTTGTTTTCTTTCTTAACTTTGTTGCTTTGAAAGACTGTTTGCTCGTGCCAACCAGCTTGTTTGGACGTTGCTTCTCCAAGTTGTTTGGATGTGTTGGCTTGTGCCACGACGTGATGTGAGTTTGCTATGTTAACTAGTAATTATGACATATTAATAAATATAATTTCATTTAATATGAATAATAATAAATGTAATTAAATAGTAATAAACATCATTCATTTTATTTATGAATGATATTAATCATTTTTTCTTTTTACCTTTGGGTTGGGCTATTTAATATCAAAATAAGTTTTGTTTCCATCACTTATTTAATTAAAAAGTGATTTTGAAAGAGCTCACATTTGTATATAGTTTTTTTCCTTCTTTTATTAAAATGTGTTTTTATTTATATTAACCTTTGAGTTGTTATGATGTAAATTGTGACAACTTGATAGTTCAAAAACTTATTTTCACAAATAAATAAATATATGAAATTTAGTCTAAATTGATTAATTAGATGTGACATTTTTATAATCTTTTAGGACACAATTTGTGATAATTTGATATTTCTAACACTCGATTTTAAATTAATTCAAAATCAACTTTTAAAATTTGATTAATTAGATGTGACATCTTTTTAATCTTTTAGGACGCGAGTTGTGACAACTTGATAGTTCTAACATTTGATTTTAAATTCGCTCAAAATCAACTTTTAAAATTTGATTAATTTAGATGTGACGTCATTTTTAATCTTTGAATTTTTGAGATACATGTTGTACAACTTGATTGTCCTAAAACTCATATTTTTAAATGATTAATTAAATCAAATAGATTCTTTTTTAGTCAAAATAACTTTTTATCTATAATAAAACACACTTTCTTTAAAACAAACAATCAACACATCCACATTTTCTATCCAAAAACTATGTAGTTTTGATTTCTCCATAGTATCGGGAGATACGTAGGAGCAAGATCACACGCTTGTCAAGCACAAAAATAAAAACTTTTTTTCCTCTTTTTTTAAACACATTTTTATCTCAAAAAACTACACTTATAAAAAATAATTTATATTCATATTTAATAATAAAGAGAAATAAATATATTTAAGTTGATATAATTTTGCACAATTAATTATAGGTAACCATACATTAACACTCGTAGGATGCTAATACCTTCCCTGTGCATAATCGACTCCCGAACTCAAAATGTGGTTTCAAATATCATTTTTTTTCTATCTTTAAGTGTTTTCCATTGTTTTTCCTATTTTTAAAATAAATTTTTGTGGTGACTCCATTGAATTCGAGTAACACTCGAAATTTTTTAGGCCCCGACAGCTAGCGACTCCACTGGGGAACCTTAGAAAGTCAAGCCTAACAAATTAATTGTACATAATTTTTTAACTTTATTTATATTTGTTTTTTTTCTTTTTATTTTTATTTTCTTTATGTGTTTATTATTTCTTAATAAGTATTAGCTGACATTATAATATTCTTTTAATCTAGTAGATCATTTTTATTTTATTTTAATATTAATTTATTTATTGTGTATATATATTTTATTTGTATTATGGAGTTATTGAATTATGTTTATTCAACACTTACACTTTTACTAAGACACACACTTATGAGTGGAAAGTTATATCCGGGTTTGAACAAAACTTAAGCTTAGTTTCGAGATTGCGTAGTGGTAGCCTTCTGAATGTACATATTGTTTGGTTAGCATGAAGATCTCACTTAGAGTTTGATCTTGTTGAGGTTATTGTCACCCCAAATAGTTTACTTATTGTTGTTGACAACATTTCAAAATAGGATTATTGGCTCTAGGAACAGTATTTAGAACCATAAAGACTCCATTGTGAAAGTTTCACTACATAAGCCAATAGACTATTTCATCATAAGAATATCCATACAAACAAAAAAAATACCTTATACACTCAAGATTTTTATATATAATAGTTTCATTCATATTTCATGACATTTTTTTCTCTTTCTAAGAAAAAAATAAAACATAATGACATTTAGCATAAATTTTCAGGATATTTGAGGAATCATACAGACCTTAGTCATGTGTTATTTAAGTGGATAATGGGATTTAAAAAAGGAAAAACTTTACTTTTAAAGTTCAAGCAACCTGGTTTGAAAGGTTTAAGGGACATCAACAATCAAATGAAAATCATACAACATGAGAGTTTCTTTAATAAATATGGGAAAATCCTAAATCTCTTGGAAGTGAATGTGAAAACAGGGGCCCTCACAACATTGGCTCAATCTTACAACCCTTCCTGGAGATGTTTCGCCTTTCAAGACTTTCAGTTGGCCTCGACGTTTGATAAATTTGAACGAGTATTGGGTTACTACTTGGAGAAAGGAAATCTTTATCGGTATATGGGGCAACCACCAAATTTGAGTACAATTGTTGAAGTGTTGAAAATTGATTGGAGAGAGTTGGCAAGTAAAAAAGAAGAAAAATGAGCTATTCATGGTTTTTCAAGAAAATATCTAGAGCAAAAGTGCCAAGATTTAGCAGTAAAAAAAGAATGGAGTACTTTTATAGATGTTTTGGCTCTCATTATATATAGTATTGTTTTAAACCTTGATAATTTTATTTATTTTGCTGCCATCAATGTCTTCTTAGCTTTTAACAAAAATTAACAAAATCTAGTTCCTGCGGTCAGTAGCGGATCTTGCACAAAATATTTGGGGAGCCGGGGTGCGACAAATATTAACTGAAATATTATAACTGAAATTTTTAAAAGTCATAGTTTGTTTAGAGTATCACACAATTCATACATAGTAGACAAGTTGAAAAAAATTAGAATTTCAATTTTCACAAGTCATACAATTTTCACAAATCACACAATTCACACAATTCAATCAAATAAAATATATCCATTTTATAATTTTCATCTTTGTCAAAAAATTCTTCTTTAAAAAAAAATGCATCAATTTTTTTATGTTTAAATATCGCGTTACTTTTAAAAAATACACATATTAATTAAAACAATTCACAATTAAAAAATAGTATCATACTATATCATATATCAATTATTATCATGAAAAAGTTTGTTAATAGTCGAGTTACTAATTAGGGTGTTTGAGTTTATTGATTCAAGATTAATTAGTTTATCCTTCTCTATCATATAGTATATTATATATAAACAAAATTATATTTTATAAGTATAAATTCTAAAAGAGAGAAAACATATAAAAAGAGGTACATAAATGGAGAAGAGAGAGACAAAAATTACTCAAAATCTTAAGGATATATATATATAAAAGAAATTAAAAAATATAGAGGATGCCGTGGCACCTGCCCGCTCCTAAGAAGATCCGCCACTGCCTGCGGTTCTTGCTGATGTATAGTACTCTCTACATGTGCGACACAAGAAGAAAGGGGGGACAGTTCTGTGTTGCGTTTTAATGTTGCATACTTGATTTGTGTCTCACATGTTCAAGAAAGGGTATCATATTGGGGTTAAGAATAATCGTGAATGGGCTCAGAGTATAGCTAGTCTTACTGGGCACACAATTTGATGGTACTATAGAGAACAAGAGGTGGTAGAAATAATATGCCAATGCGGAGATTTTTCAGATGTACCTTTCATGGGAACGAAAGGATGTACTAATTATAACCCAACGGTAGCTCTGAGACAACTTGGCTATCCTGTGGTGGAGAAACTAGATGATAAGTCATTCGAAGCTTTTGTTTTGCACAATACGGGTATAGTAGACCCACCAATGTTGCGAAGGATAAATCGATCTTGAGAAATGATCATTAGAAAAGGAAGAGTACTCAGATGCAGAAGTTGCAGCATAAAAGAACCCTATCAATAATGGGTAAAGAAAAGAGTCGAAGAAATCAAGTTGCTTTTCCATAGTACACCCTCAAATGATCAAGAAATGTCTAAACCTACCATTTTTACAAATAAGGAAATAGAAGAACTCAAAGGATCATTGTTAAAATCTAAAAAGGAGAAAAGAGAGCTACAAGCGAAGTTAGAAAAAGTCTCCCAAGAGAACGAGAACTTACGATTAGAAAATACTTGTAAGATTTAGTTCATCGAGAGAGGCAACAAGAGATTGAAAATTGAAAAAGGAAATAAAATTGACGTACAAGATTGTTTGAGAGGTGCAAATGAAGAATTAGATGGGCGAATGCAAGAAAGGAATGAAGCTATTGAAGAAACTTATATGTGGAAGCAATTGTGGACAAATAATACAAGCTCTGAGAGGAATGTAAAAAAGGAGTTTGAAGTTTTAAAATAACAACTTGAAGAAATGGTAGCTGAGTATGAGAGTCAAGTAAAGAGTGAGAGGCAACACAAGGAAGAAATTGAAGAATTACTCTCAAAACATCAAGATGCACTAAGAACAGAAATGGAGACTTCATGTGAGTTGAAGAATTACATTGATTATCAAGAAAATATCTATAATGACTTAAAGGATGAAACCATATATTGGGAGGATCGTTTTAAGATGTTGCTTAGTCAATTGAAGAATCAAGAGATCTCTAAAGAGTCGGACGATATAGGCAAGCATTGGAAAGATTGCTTTTCAAAATTAGCAATGCTAGCTAATCAGGCAATCAAAATAATTCCAAAACATCTAAGAGAGATTGATGTAATAATCCATCCGCTCAATACTCCAGTCAAAGTCTACAAGTTCATTGAATATTGCAAACATTTGGTAGAAGAATTGGAGGAGAGGATTGGTTGTCCTATTGAAAGTGAGGATTGAAATACCATGGTCGATGTAATTTTTAATTTAAATGCAATGTACTTCTTTCTCATCAATGAAGGATTTGTTATTTTGTTTACTAATCCTCATATTTTTCTTCACTAATAATTCGTGTAAGGCTTATGATTCCCCAACATCCAACTATCATGTAAAAAAAAAGAGATAATTAACTAAATAATTGCATTTTCATTCCATTCATATTTAATACATACTTATAATTTATTTCTTCTTTTTTATTTATTTTTAAAAAAATAGAAAATATCAATAAAATTGTTTCCTCGATACCCTTATTGGACCCACGCAAACTCCTAGATCATGGATGAACTTGAAAAAAATAAGAAGTGATGAGAACATATGTTAGCCAATTGAAGGACAAGGTTGATCGAATCCTAGAGGCTATACAGGCTTTTGCAAGAAAGGAGTATACATATGGGGATCCTTGAACTGTAAATGAAGAACACCAAACTATCCTTCTCACTCACCAGGCTTTACCACGAATACCTAATAGTTTCGTACGACAACTAAGCAATTTCCCATGTATGGTCTCCCACTTGGTTATACTATGCCCTTATACATCAACCCCATGGTCAATAACCTAAATCACTCGACTATCAACACCCAAAGCCTAAATCAACAACAAATCTCATCTCCTTCATGCTACGTGCCACCCCAAAACAGTATACACTCAAAAAATATTCCATATAATGCCCCCCAAGTACCCCATTTTGATGCTAACGGGAATTGGCATCAACCCCATGGATGGAATGATACACAATCAAAACGAGAAATTCTATGTTTTAGAAAAGTGAATAAAAGCAATTGAGGGACACAATGTATACGGTCTCGAGGATTTTGATATGTGTTTGGTTCCTGATGTGACTATTCCTCCAAAATTCAAGGTTCCTGAGTTTGAAAAATACAAAGGTGCCACATGTCCAAAAAATCATCTGACTATGTGTTGCAGAAAAATGGTTTCTCAAGCTCATAATGAAAAATTTCTCATTCACTTTTTCCAAGACAGTTTGAGTGAGGCATCGTTAATTTGGAATAGGCATCTCGAGCGAAATTGAATTCATTTGTGGAAAGACTTGGATGATGTCTTTTTGAAACAATACAAGTACAACATTGACATTGACCCTGATATGCAATTGCAAAATTCATTGAAAAAGGACAATGAATATTTCAAAGAATACACACAACGGTGGAGAGAAATGGCATCACAAGTAGAACCTCATTTATCTTAAAGAAAAATGGTTGATATGTTTATAGATACTTTTGAGTCGCCTTTTTATGATAAGATGATTGGGAGTATGCCATCAAACTTTTCTGACTTGGTCATGATAGGAGAAAAGATAGAATGTGGGATGAGGAGTGGCAAGATAGTATGTGCAGCAAGTTCCATGAAGAGACCCCAAATAACATTCACAAAAAAGAAAGAAGGCAATGCTAACACTGTAATGGTAAACCCAAGACTCTCCTATTTTCCATCCATGAATTCTTACAACCCGTAAATTTCCAACCCTCGATACCCCAAATTCCTTACATTCTCTATCCACATGTGGTTGCAACATCACAAGCTTCATACCCTCAATATCACCTTTCAATACCACCTTTTTATCAACCTCCCCTGGTCCAACCACCACCTGCCACATATTCCAACAAAATTAATGGAACCAAAATCCAATCCCGAATCACTATAAACCACCAGTTAATCGAGGAAAAGGATAACCTATTTTGACCCAATTATCGTCACATAAAGCCAATTGTTATGTCACCTAATTCAAAATTCAATGGTAGTCCTAAGACCAATGAAACCTATTGAACCACCATTCCCAAGAAAGTACAGCCCATATACCGAATGTGAATACCATGTAGGAGCCGTTGGGCATTCCGTCGAAAATTGTCAAGCCCTAAAATCTAAAGTGCAAGAATTGATTAATGAAAAAGGGCTTACCTTCAAACAGGATGGTCCCAACATAAAGAGTAATCCCTTGCCCGCCACGGAGATACCTTTGTCAATGTGATTGAAGATGGGATAAACCAATATGCAAAAGATGATCATGTGTTGACCATATGGTCGTGTGAGGAAAATAATATATATTTCCCAAAACCGTTGGAAATCCTTTATATAAAAGAGAATCTTAAGTCAACTCCTAGCAGGCCAAGGCATGTGTCCAAACACTAACCCCTTTTCCTTACGGAAATAACAAGGCGATATCATGAAATTACAAAGTCACATCCCACTTAGCCAATCATCAATCAAGTGATAGTTGTGAATCTAAAGGAACAAATGTAACTAATATTTCAGGGATTGGTAGAGTGACTCGGAGTGGTCGAGTATATGCTCCTAAACAACTTAGCAAAAAGGAGGTTCATGGAGAAAAAGGAAAAAAAGCTATGTATCATGCTATAAAAGGACAAGAGACTATTAAAAAGACGGTGCCTAAAAAAGAAGCTAACGAATTTTTGATGTTTATCAAGTAAAAGTGAATATAAGGTGGTGGATCAGCTAAATCAAACCCCTTCCAAGGTATTCTTTCTCTCCTTGTTATTGAACTCTAAAGCACATAGAAGGGCCCTAATGGAAGTTTTAAACGAGGTCCATGTTACTCATGATATCACTGTCAACCAGTTTGATGGAGTTGTCGGTAACATCACTGTTAGTAGTTGTCTAAGTTTTAGTGATAATGAATTACCAGCTGAAGGGACAAAGCATAATAAAGCACTACATATCTCTATGAGGTGTAACAATCATATTCTTCCACGAGTGCTAGTTGATAATGGTTCATCATTAAATGTCATGTCGAAATCAACACTATCAAAACTATTTGTTGATGGAATCTATATGAAGCCAAGTGTTATGGTGGTGAAAGCGTTTGATGGATCCATAAGACAAGTTGTTGGTGAGATTGACCTACCGATACAAATCGGACCTTATAACTTTGGGATAACCTTCTAAGTGATGTATATTAAACTGACGTATAGTTGTCTTTTAGGGAGATCGTGGATTCATGTTGTTGGAGGAGTGACATCCATCCTCCATCAAAAGTTAAAGTTCATAGTGAACAATAAGACGACAATAATATCTAGGGAAGAAGATATGATAGTAAGTCACCTATCTCCTATAGGCTACACGAAAGACACGGAGGAAGCCATAGAGACTTCCTTTCAAGCATTAGAAGTTGTCTATGTTGTCTTCATGGTGAAGGGTATCTCTTAAAGGAACCAAAATTATATACCACATCATTGAAGTCTACCAAATCCATGTTGGAAGGAGGATTTTTTGTTAATTTGGGGAAGTTGATAGAAATACCAGAAAAGCACAATAGGTACGCTAGAACCAATTCTTATAATTTTGAACACCCAATTAATCACGTTGATGAGGAGACAATTATGAATCTCCCCCTGAACTAGAAAGGCTAATGGAACAAGAAGCTACGATAATTCAACCCTATCAACAACTTCTTGAGGTGATCAATTTGGGGATTGAATATGATAAGAAAGAAATTAAAATTGGCATATTTATGAAAGAAAGTGAATGAGAAAAGTTGATTAAACTTTTATTTGATTATGTGGACATCTTTGCATGGTCATATCAGGATATGTCTAGACTAGATACTAACATAGTTGAACACAAGCTACCGCTTAAGCCTGAATGTGCTCCAATTAAACCAAAGTTGAGGAGAATGAGACCTGATATCTCAGTTAAAATTATAGAAGAGGTCAAAAAGCAATTTGATGCGAGTTTCTTAGCGGTAGAAAAATATCCACAATGGGTGGCTAATATTGTACCCCATTCCAAAGAAGGAAGGAAAGGTTCGAATATGTGTTGATTATCGGGATTGAAATAAAGTTAGTGCTAAAGACGATTTTCCTCTGCCACATATTAATGTCCTAGTGGATAATACTGCTCAATATTCTCTTTTCTCCTTCATGGATGGTTTCTCAAGTTACAATCAAATCAAGATGGCTCCCGAGGATATGGAAAAAAACCATATTCGTCACACAATGGGGAACATTATGTTATAAAGTGATGTCATTCGGATTGAAGAATGTTCGGGCAACCTATCAAAGAGTAATCGTAACTTTGTTTCATGACATGAGGCATAAGGAGATAGAGGTTTATGTGGATGATATGATTGCAAAATGTCGTACCGAAGAAAACCATGTTGTTAACCTTCAAAATTTATTTGTGAGACTAAGGAAGTTCATACTCCATTTAAACCCTGCTAAATGCAATTTTGGTGTAAGATCGGGCACGTTACTTGGGTTTATCATTAGTTAAAAAAGGATAGAAGTAGACCTAGATAAAGTAAAAGCAATACAAGAAATGTCAGCTTCACGTACAGGAAAAGAAGTTTGTGGCATTTTGGGTAGATTGAATTACATTGTCAAGTTCATATCGCATCTCACTACTACATACGAGCCAATTTTCAAATTGTTGCGCAAAGACCCAAAGGTTGAATGGAATGAGAATTGCCAAAAAGAATTCAAAAAGATTAAGTGGTACTTATAAAAACCTCCTAGCTTAGTGCTTCATGTTCCTGAGAAACCGCTTATTATGTACTTAACACTACTTGATGAGTCAATGGATTGTGTACTGAGGCAACTCGATGGATTTGGTAGGAAAGAACTTACTATTTATTATTTGAGCAAAAAGTTCACCAGCTGTGAAACAACGTATTCACTGCTTGAATGGACACGTTGTGCATTGGCAAAGGTTGCTCGTCAGTTGAGACAATACATGTTATGTCACACAACTTGGTTAATATCTAAAATTGATCCAATTAAGTACATTTTTTAGAAACCTTTGAGAAATCTGTTTCAAATTTAAGAATATTCAAAAATAAAATAAAACAAAAAAAAGGGAAAAAGAGTTGTGAATTACAACACTAAGTTTTCATTTTCCTGTTTTTTATTTTATTCACCCTTTTATATTTTTTTTCAATTTTTGACTTCAGCTTGTTCTGTCAACACGCATCTTCATTTTTCACACATTTTTCTTTTTACTTTTGCACCTACACACACGCTTTATTTCACTCTTTCAGTATATGTATTCTATTTTTTTATTTTCCTTGTTAGCATCCTGTAACACCCCGATTTTTTAAAGCGTGAGTGTATTTTCTTTTTAAACAAAGAAATAAAACAAAGAAAATACTTTTGGATAAATATTTAAATCGTAACTTAACGACAAAGTCAACAAATATTTACATGCAGCGGAATAGTTTTTTTGAAATAAAAATTCAAAGTATTCAAACATCAAAATGCACCGGGGTTATGAGGCTTATCGATCATAGCTCATACCCGAGGGGTATTCTCGGCAGACCTGTACAAAAGTACTGCCCCAAAAAATTTAACTTTTCCCACATCACATCAAAAAGTGGAACATGGACCCATCGAAAGAAAATACATCAAACAGTTTAAGCATGGATACAATATTCCAAAATGAAATAAATACAATCAGAAAAGAAAGACATCTAGTCCTTATACAACCACCTAATCTGATCATGCTATGAAAACTACACAACCCAGGTGATCTTCACGCGCCCCGCACAATCCTCCTAACACAGCTTCAGTCAGGTATGACTAACTACTTTCCCATCTCCAGGGTACTAACCGGTAGGATGATCCTATTTCTCATTTGAGGGCAAAGCCCAGATTTCCACAATAATTGTAAAGGTCACCAACCGAAATTAACAAATATCACATAGCAAAATTCTTATATTTTCAAATGCTTAAAAGAACCTTTCGTCTTGGCATACTCCTCGAAAGGGTTTTCATATGTCCAAAAATGCATAAACAACATTGAAAAATGAAGTTTTGACAAACTGCATTGTCGTAGTCGAATACAATTGAGAAAATGCAAATTTTCAATTCTAAAATGGCTCTGAATCAATCAACACTTCAAACGTTAATATTATCAATTATGAACACATGATTAACACCAAATTTATCTCCACAAATTCACATCTCAAATTTCACACATCGACTATTCATTAAATCAATTATGAAATCATAAATACATAAAAACTTAATCAACCCAAATTCACACCTCAAAGCAATTACAACAAATCACAACAACAACCGAATATGTATATACAATCGTCAAAGTATAACAAACATGACTCGCGTTCCGAGCACCGTAATGCAATGCGTATATGCCAAAATGCATGATTCCGGAATTCCAAACCAAAACCCTCCTCAAGGGGCGTAAAATCATAATTGTACAACCTCTCACAAACCAGTACTAATTACCGAGGTACAATCTCTCACGGATCAACACGATTTACTAGCGTGTAGTCTCTCACAGACCAGCACGACATACAAGAGTGCAGTCGCTCACAGACCAGCACAATTTTCTAGCGTGCAATCGCTCACAGATCAACACATTCTAGAGTGCAATCTCTTACAGATCAGCACAACGCGACAATCTCCGCAAGGATAAGATGAACCAACAATTCACAAGGCATCATCTCGTGGCCCATCACGGGATCCACAATCACCATGGCCCCATCGCGGTCACCATGTACTATGAAATGCATGAGCATACTCTAACTCTTTTCACCATAATCATTAAGTAAATGCAGCTATTAAAAGATTCCCCATTTTTAATACTCATTTAACACTAATGATTTTTCAAATACAACATAGAGCATAATCAAACATATTTATTCACACCAATTTAAATTTCCACAACCACACATAAATCACATCTCCAAATTCCATCCACACCTAAATTGAACTAAATTCATTTTCCACCAAGTCACACATAAATTTCATCTCATAAATTCATAATATTAATTATGAATACATCAATTTCACCTAACATGAATCACCAAAATTTTCAAACATTAATCACCATATTCAATCTCCAAAATTTTCAACCATAAATCACCACAACAACATTAATATATCAGAGTGATCTCCCCACCGCTAACTCAGTGCCAACGGTCTAGATTCTTATTCGAGACTCAAGGAGCTAACTACATAAACATGAATATTTATAATGATTTGTTCACAATAAAACTAATCCACACGCAACAAAATTCCTAAAATTAAATCTTTCTCAAACACCAAACTCTTAAAATTAAATAATCTATACTATTTACTTAAAACAAATATTTGAGTTAATAAAATACTATAAACTTTTTTTTCTTTTTCAACTCAATCAAAGAGTAATTAAAAGAGTAACATTTTAAAATCTAACCATTTTTAATTTCAATCTGTCTTTTTGCTCAAACTCTTTAACTTTGTTAAAATTTGAATTTTTTCACAACATTAACAACTCTAAATTTTCCGTAAAATTTCAAATTCAGTTCAAACTCATTCATTTGAAAATAACTCATTACGTAACTCAAACACATCAAATTTAATTACCTCCAATTCACACCAAATTCAATCAATTCAATTCCACAACACGCATATAGTACCTCAATTAAATTTCAACAATTCAAACATAACTCACCCAACATCAAAATTCCACATTTTTACACATAAACCACCAAATTTCATCAATTCATTTTCTACAAAATCCACAAGTAAATCACATCTCAAAAATTCATAATAATAATTATGAACATGTAAATCACACCAAACTTGAATCACCACAAACCACATCTCAAATTTAAATTCTACTAAATTACACATAATCATATTAAATTAATTTATCACAAAATCACACCTCAAATACATCAAATTTCTTTTTCACAAAATCACAAATAATGTCCTAAATGCAAACTAAAAGTTTGGAAGGAGCCCTTACCTTAACGATAGCTCTAACACGCGATTACGGTGCCGTAATTAATTCTGGTAAAACTTAAGTTCGTGATGTCGCGTCGAAAACTAGCTCACTAGCATCGCAGCGTGGCAATGAGCAACTTTCTCTTCTATCACTTCTGGAAACGAAGCTTAAATCTAGGAAAAAAGTGAAGATTTTTGTGTTTGTGAGTTTTGAAAATAACTCAAATTTAGAATCAGAGACGGAGTAAGAAGAAAGAACGAGGCTTTTCTATTTCTCTCTCAGTTTCCTTGCTTTCTAATATATATATATATATATATATATATATATATATATATATATATATATATCCTTGCTTTCTCTATCATATATATATATATATATTATAATAATAATAATAAATATCGAAACAAATATTTAGATATTTTTTTATAAAAATCATCATTATGCTTGTCACCTCACATCACATCGCAAACTACTTTTACAGAAAAATATCTACTCTCGCCGTAATTCAATTGGCAGATTTATTTTTCTAAAAAATGCTGCATCTCAGAATTTTTTTTCTTCGACAATAGATTCACCGTAATTAAATAAAATTATTCATTGATGAATAATTTTAATCGGGTCTCCAAAAAGATATTTTTGGCATTTAACTCACAAAATATTATAAAATTAGCTAAAAGCCTTAGAAATTCAGCACAAAATTCCCCAAAATACATAAATTAGAATTTAAAATTAAGGGTGTTACACATCCCTACTACCAACATGGTACAAATCTATTTCTTCCCTCATCTAATTTATTTTTTTAGTTTAATAAGGTTATTACTTGTATCACTTATGCACTAAAAATATGATGTTGTTTAATATTTACTACAAAACAATACAAAATTCATAAGTTGGTTTTATTTAATGTATACAAAAGTTCATCATCTTAGTCTATAAATTGAGGGCCAAAAAATCAAAAAAGAAGACGAGATTTCGGGGCAGTTATGAGTACTAAAAATAAATAGAAACATGGAGAAAAATAGAGGGTATCGTCGTCATTCCAACTTCCACCATATACCATCGTGCACCACCATATTTCTTCCCTCGTATCTGAATAGGCATGTATTTTTTCATTCTCTATCTATTTTTTCAAACTTTATATTATTAGGTTGTAAGCTAAAATTTGAAACTAGAGTTGATTTATTTGATAAATGTACTTTTGTTTGTCCATGTGGATGGTGTTTTGGTTGAGATCATTTCTTTTCTACCCTATTTGCTCTAAACGTTTTACTTTGTGCCTCTTACCTTTGTTGCTTTGAAAGACTGTTTACTCGTGCCAACCAACCTATTTGGACATTGCTTCTGCCACCTGTTTGGATGTGCTGGCTCATGTCAGGCTGTTTATACTTGATGTGAGTGTGCTATGTTCACTTGTAATTGTGGCATATTAATAATTATAATTTCATTTAATATAAATAACGATAAATGTAATTAAATAGCAATAAACATCATTAATTTCATTTATGAATGATATTAATCAATTTTTCTTTTTACCTTTGAGTTGTGCTATCTAATATTATATAAGTTTTGTTTCCATCACTTGTCTAATTTAAAAGTATTTTTGAAAGAACTCACATTTGTATATAGTTTTTTTTCTTCTATTATTAAAATGTATTTTTATTTATTTATTTAATAGATCACAATATAGGTTTATATATATATTTGTTAACCTTTGAGTGGTTATGACGTAAATTGTGATAATTTAATAGTTCAAAAACTGACCGTCACAAATAAATAAATAAATAAATAAATAAATATACAAAATTGAGTCTAAATTGATTAATTAGATGTGATATCATTTTAATTTTTTAGGACGCAAGTTGTGACAATTTGATAGTTCTAACACTTGATTTTTAATTAACTCAAAATCAACTTTTAAAATTTGATTAATTTAGATGTAACATCTTGTTTAATCTTTGAATTATGGAGACTCCATTTGTACAACTTGATTGTCCTAAAGCTCTCATTTTTAAATGATTAATTAAATCAAATAGATTTTTTTTTTTGGTCAAAATAACTTTTATAAAAAAACACACTTTCTTAAAAAAAACAATAACGCATCCATATTTTCTACCCAAGAACTACGTAACTTTAATTCTCCATAGCATCGAGAGATACGTAGGAGCAAGATCGCACTCTTGTCAAGCACAAAAATAAAAACTTTTTTTCTTCTCTTTTTGAAACACATGTTTATCTCAGAAAACCACATTTATAAAAAAAACAATTTATATTCATATAATTTTGAAAAATTAGTTATAGGTAACCGTATTTTAACGGATATCGGAGGGTGCTAATACATTCCCTACACATAATCGACTCTCGAACTCAAAATTTGGTTTTCAAGACCCTTTTTTTTTTCTATCTTTAAGGGTTTCCCATTATTTTCCCTATTTTTAAAATAAATTTCGGTGGCGTCTCCATTGAATTTAAGTAACACTTGAAATTTTTTAGACCACGACACTCCTCATGGCTGAAGAACTAGAACTATATATATAGTATTTAGTTCTCTCTTCCTTTACAATTCTATGCAATATGGCACTTCTTTAATATTCTCCAATTTCAACTAAATCTCTCAATCTCCACCTTAATTGAAATTGGCGCATTTTTATTTTGTCTACACCGATAAACATAGTTTCAAAGAACTATCGTACTCCATCATAAAAAGTATACTCCACTTGAAGCTAAAAAACTTCAAGAATTTCAACTTGAAGCAAACTCACTTTTAGAATTTCTTCTGCATGTTGAAAACTCAACTAGGAAAAGGACAAAAAATCAACGAGTAAACTGGGAAAAAGGGCAGAAAATCGATCAAACCGGGCAACACCAACGATTTAGCAGGGTCGACCATATTTTAATTTTTTTTTGTTCAAACTATAAAGAAGGAGAAATAGACCTTAACAATAAGAAAAAGTGAAATAGATCAAAAAGGAAATATATTTTTAGTCTTAAAATAATTATTTGCATTACATCTTGATGCTATACAATACATTGTATGTAGATTCTGCATAAAAGAAAGAAAAAAAGAATGAAGGAAAGTTTAGTAAGTGATTGAGTGGATAAAGAAGAAGAAGATATACAATCGAGAGATAATGGGAGAGAAGGGGATGTGTGTGGGTGGCTACTGCAAAAATTGATGAGTAAAGGTAGGGTATTTTGTTTAGTGTAGTGATAGACTAATATATTTTATAAATACGATGCCATGAAAAAATTAGTTTATGATAAAAATCTGCAATTGGGTCAACATGAAATATACTTTATAGAAAAATGATCAAACAAGAATTTTTTTTACATATACAAAGATAAATTTTTGCACATTTATTAACATCAAATCATAAAAATATTTTATATTTTATAAAAATATGTAAGCATCATATGTTTTATGATATTAAAAGTTATATATAAAAAGCGCTATAAAAGGCATACCTATAATTCATATTATGGTGTACCTTTTACAGCGCTTTCTACAAAAAGCGCTGTAAAAGGCCTACCCAAAATTCATATTTTGGTGTGCCTTTTACAGCGCTTTCTACAAAAAGCACTGTAACATGTCCACCCAATGCACATTTTACAGGGCTTTTTCCAAAAAGCACTGTAAAATATCATTTTTTTAAAGCCCTGTATATATATTGAAAAGCGCTTTTTAGCTTTTTATGGCATTTTTTTTTATAAAGCGCTGTCTTTTATCTTTTTATCCAAAATTATTTTGAACCAGTTCACACAACACAACCAGAATCAGTAATTCACAACATGATATATATATATATATTACTCTATAACACAGTAATTTACAACATAAGTAACTACATATACATTGAACCTAATTTACAACATATTCATATGTATGTTTATATATTGTCCTATGATCATATACATATGCACTAGCTACCATATAATATTCAGATCCCTTGCCCAGCAACATGCTATTTCTCATAAAATCAAATAATTTTCATTTCAAGCATATACTCACACCATTCTTCCTTTAATTCCATCAGATCTTGCTCAGAATATGATGGACTGGAATTATCAAAGTACTGCAATTTAAAAATTGAACATATTAGTATCAAATATATAGATAATTTATATATGAAAATCATATAATCAAAATACCGTACCGTTTCTGGGATAATAGTTTTATTCTTGTCAACAATCTCCTTCATGAATCTCAATACGTAGTACCCACAGTCGATGCTGTTTGTTTGACGAGGGCACTTTATTGGGATCCATGTAATGTTATTAGACTTTTGCGTCGACACTGTCGCACCTCTTTGAGCTCGAAAAACTTTTAATGCACTATCGAATGAATAAATGTGATTATTTTAGCATGAACAAACACTTATTTATATATATGTGTAACAAAAATAAATGAATATTACTTACGTGTCGAACATAGTCTTTATTTCAGAGTGTTCGTTGTAATCGACATGCACGGGATCCAAATAGTATATAACTTCAGAGGCCGCATTGATTGAAAATAGCACCCAATGTGCCCTACAACAACAAAAAATTGGTTAAGCAATTTTGTTTATACACAACTAATAAATTAAATTCTCATGAATTAAAAAAGATAAAATTACGTACCCTGAATTATATGGTGCGAAGAACAATTTATCCTTTTCTATATTTCCTAAAAACATATCTACAATGTATTTCTTTACTTTTTCTAGATCGAGTTTCCACATCGACATCTTATGCAGAGATAAGAATGAGTATATATTTGACAATTTCCTCGTGCACACGACCTTCTCATACAAAAATCTTCAATGAAAATTTTAAACTAGATTAATTACCAATACATTTAATTAATTACCAATAAATGCAATTAAAAATATTTTTTACCTTATGTACAAGCTCATTATAGTAGCACTGATCTCCTTATGTTCGAGAACTTTGTATATGTGCTCCTTTATCATCTCCGAATATATCTTTATTCATGGGTACGATGCGCGAATCGTCGCTGCTGCCCATGTTCTGTTTTACTTGGATGTAAAGACACGTCCCGTATTTACCAAGCCGTGCCTGACTTATTTTAGGAGCAGCAGCAGCAACAGCAACGACCGATTTTCCCCGATCCAGTTTTTTTCTTGCTGCAAGTTTGGTGGCTTTATTTCCCTCCGGCCTTTGTGATTTGGCAGCTCTATTAACCTCAGATTTTTGAGGTTTGTTGCCTTTTTTTGGATGTGACGGTGGTTTATTTATTTGGACCTACAAAAATGAGGTTAAATGTTAGTTTATTGAATCTGAAAAAATTGACAAACCTTATGCAATAAATGTGACAAACCTTATGCAATAAATGTGACAAACCTTTTCGGGAGACGTAACTGATTCGTTTCTGGGAGGCCTTTATCGAGGGCAACAAGGTTTGTGGGCCATGCCACGTAACTACCAACAGCGTCGCCCAATGTCTGCATATCTCCATCGTTGTCCGGTACCGACAACGGTGCAGTTGGTTCGAAAGCAACAATATGTGATACTTTGACATGGCCCGCAGGGATCGAAGTATTGTGCAATACTTATCCCAAAGTATTGTACAATTTTCCTTTTCCCACCTTCTGATGAGTAGGCGAGGACAAGTATAGGAAACATGAAGTGAAACCCTAAATCAATAGTTTAAACATAAGTACAGTTAATATATAATATTGTTTAATGCATAAGTAATTACATAAGCAAGTAAGTAATTAATTACCTCGGGAATACTTTTCAAACCGACGTTGCAACTTGCGGTTTCACTCTCCATTTGTATTTCACGTTGGAGCTGATCCGGAAGTTGCTTGTCTTTATTCGTATTCACCAAGCGTGCCACTTGCTCTGATAGGATTTTGAGCTTCTCTAATACTTCCTCGTTGGAAGGTTTTTGGCGCTTCTCTTGAGGAAAAAAGCTTTTGGGAGTTACGCCAAATCCTTTCCCCCTAACTCGACCGGAATACTCAGGGACATTAAAAACTTTACCCAGAATATCCTTGCAACTAGCCTTTTTGCCCTCTTCATTTGCAGAACTCTGTTCGATGGTCTCCTAAAATACATGTAACATTAAAAAAGTTAAGTTCAATAGCATTTTTAAAATACAATATTAAAAAGTATTCAAGCACTACAAGAAAAACACATATTTGTGGCCAACTTTATAAATATTGTGGCCGAATAAAACCCTCACAAATTTGTGACCGAAAAAGCCCTCACAAAGGCCAAAACTGAAATTGGTCTTTATTTGTGGCTGAAAAAGCCCTCACAAATTTTTAAACATTTAACTGGATTTTGTGGCTGCCTAAGCCCTCACAAAATCACAACATTGTGATTTTGTGAGGGCTTAGGCAGCCACAAAATCCAGTAAAATATTTAAGGAGTTTGTGAGGGCTTTTACAGCCACAAAAAATGCATTTGTGAGGGCCAAATCCGTCACAAAGTAGTGACGTGACCAGTGGAATTTGTGGCTGCAAAGGCCGCCACAAAGGAATTATCACGTGGAATTTGTGGCTGCAAAGGCCGCCACAAAGGAATGCCCAATCCAGCTGGCATTTGTGGCCGCTTTTGGCCGCCACAAATGCTCAAGTTAACACTATATATATTTTTCTCCCCTCCTCCTTCATTTTTTCACATCCAACTTCTCTCTAAAACCTCATTCTAACTATTCTCTCCTCCTTCTCTCTACACAAAATTACTAATATTTTATTATTTAAATTAATCTTTAATTTAAATATTAATCTTTAATTTTAATTTAAATATTTTATTTTAAATTTTTAATTATATTAAGATTAGTTTATTATATATTAAATTTAATTTATAATTACATTATATTTTAAATTTAATTTAATTATAATTTAAATTTTAATATTATAATTATATTAATTTATTATATATAATATTATAATAAACTATTATATTAAACTATTAATTAATTATATTGTTTTTTAATTACGTTGGCATTTGTGGCGGCCAAAAGTCCTCACAAATGCCCAGTCAACATATTCAGCAACTCCTTTGTGGTGGCCAAAAGCCCTCACAAAGGTCCAGTCAGCATTTCATCCGTTCCTTTGTGGCGGCCAAAAGCCCTCACAAATGCCCAATCAGTTAAATTCGTCCCGTCCTTTGTGGCGCCCTATGCCCTCACAAAGGCAGACTTTTGTGACTGCAAAAACCCTCACAAATGCCAACTTGTTTCAGGCACTTTGTGGCTGCAAAAGCCCTCACAAAATTTTGTGACCAGCTTCTTTGTGGCTGCCAAAAGCCCTCACAAAAGCCACCTTTGTGGCTGTTTTTTTCCCTTTGTAAGGGCTTTTGGCCCTAACAAAATCATTGATTTCTTGTAGTGAAGTGATAAATACAATATTGAAAAATATTAAAGTCATAATATACTTACACAAAGTTCTATTACTTTTTGAGCATTTTCGTTATCAACCACTCCATCCTTAGTTACACGAGCTTCCTTCCACAAGATATGACGACCCAACGGTTGATCGGATTGGGTGTCTTGTCGCTATTCGTTAAGATCATAATAAAAATATTAGTTAGAAACTATAGTTTATAATACAAATTCCATCATTATATATAAGTGATGTTTAATTACTTACAAGTCTTTGCTCTAGACGTGCATATCCCATATGTGATTTTTTGTATGGGTGCGTCGGATTGCTTGCCCTCTCGTGATTTGATTTACTAATATTCTATATAAAAAAAATAGCAATTATGTGAAACACACAAATGCTAATAAAACACACAAATGAATAATAAAACACACAAATGCTAATAAATTAATCACTTACGACAAACGCAGGGTCAGAATGTTTGGAAACAAATGCCTTCCATTCATCATTTGATATATAATGTTGATATATTTTTGGAGGTTCAGCAGTTGTGTTTCATTCTCTATCTTTTAGATAGAAATTTGAGAGATGCGATCTAAATCCCCGATGGATATTCCCAGCAACTCTCAAAACGTAACTCTTTCGTCCCTCATCAAGGACAAAAGTCGTCTGCAATGAAAAAAGTTATAAGTAAAGTATTTCAATGAAAAAAATTGTAAATGACAAAAGATTGGATCAAAAAATTTACTTGAATGTCATTCCATATTATATCTTTGGCATCCTTCAACGCCTTATCTCTCCAACCGTCAATCGTTATTGGGATATTTTGACGAACAACAGCCCCAATATAGCTTACAAACATAGAGATGTTGGGGTCAATTGGCTGACCACTCTCATTCCAGTCAACCTAATAAACTCATATAGTAAGTACATGCTATTAAAAAAAGCTAAAAAAATACACAGCAAACAGAGTATAGTATAGTATAACCTCAAACTTGGTGCCATTGCTCCTTGCTTTAATCACATTTTGCATTATAGTTGCACTACGTTTGACTTCATTTTCATAAGCCTTAGTGGTGCCAACTCGTTCATTTTGACATTCTAAATCTTTGTTTGTATCCATTTAACTACAACAAGTTCAACATGCAGTTTAGTATAACATCAACAAGCTCAACATGCATCATGCATTATTCTAAACAAGCTCAACATGTATCAGTATATATATTTTAAACAAGCTCAACATGCATTTTAATGATTACAAAAAATTAATAACATCAATACCTGAATAATGGTTCGAAGAAAGATGAAGTGCGAAGAAAAGAGCGAACGCAGAAAATTCACAGCAATAAGGTTCATAGAAAAACGGTTTGAAGAAATACGTAATGAGGGTTATGTATTTCAATGAAAATATAAGGTTCGAAATGATCTTGGATGGAAATAAGGTTCGAAATGAAGGAGATGATCGTGGAAATACAGTTCGTAATGGACGGGATTATAGGGTTTGCAAAAGAAGAGAAGAACGATGAAGGTTGAGATGATAGTGTAGTTTACGTAATGAAGAGGAAACTGAAGCGGTAACTGTTATATATATAACCCTTTTACAGTGCTTTTTTATAACTCTTTTACAGCGCTTTTTCAAAGAACGCTCTTAAAGGCTTAGGCCTTTTACAGCGCTTGTTAAAAAAGCGCTCTAAAAGGCGTCCTTATTTAATTTTTTAAAAGGCTCTTTTACAACGCTTTTCCAAAATAAGCGCTGTAAAAGACCTCATTGATTGAGAATGTTATATAATGTTTTTTTAAAGCCTTTTACTGCACTTGTTCAAATAAGCGCTGTAAAAGATCTCTTTATTTTATTTTTAAAAGAGTCTTTTACAGCTTTTTTTTGAACAAGCGATGTAATAGACCTATTTCTTTTATTATGTTATATGAATGTTTTTTTTAACAGTCTTTTACAACGCTTTTTTAAAAGAGCGATGTAAAAGGCCTTATTGTTTTTTTATGTTATTTTTTAAACTCTTCCTCTTCACCAAACTCTTCCTCTTCACAAACATCAAAGCTTACTCCTTTTATGCTGAACCTCCAAACAATTCAATTTCCACCTCAACACCCTTTTTATCTCTTTACATTCCCTTTCATTCTGAAATCGAAACTTGTTCTTCAGGTTCAACACCCTTTTTATCTCTTTACATTCATTCTTAAATCGAAACTTGGTCTTCAGGTTCATTGCCATGTTGCGAAAAATGGATTTGAGTCTAATGTTTTTGTTAACAATGTGTTTTTGTCAAAGAGCCTGTTAACAATGTGTTTTTGCGAAAAATGCGTACAAGGTGTTTGAAGAAAATTCTGTTAGATAAGGTCCTGTTAGGTGTCTGATGAATGTTATTTTTAAAGCCTTTTACAGCGCTTGTTAAAAAAGCGCTCTAAAAGACGTCCTTATTTAATTTTTTTAAAGGCTCTTTTACAGCGCTTTTCCCAATAAGCGCTGTAAAAGGTAAAAATCTACGATGTCCAAGAAACACATTCTTCTTACAATGTTTCAACCCATCCAATTTGTACTCTCTTCACATATAGGACATGCACACTTACCTTTAATGCTATATCCTGATAAATTACTATATGTTGGAAAATCATTAATTGTGCCGAACAACATAGCCCTCAAATTGAAACATTATTTCTTATACCCATCATAAACTTCCACACCTGTCTCCCACATACGTTTTAAATCTTCGATTAGAGGAGTCAAGTATACGTCGATATCATTCCCCGGTTGTTTGGATCCAGAAATTAACAGAGACAACATCATAAACTTACGCTTCATACATAACCATGGAGGTAGGTTATATATTACCAAAATCACATACCACGTGTTGTGTGAGATGCTTTGAAGACCATGTGGATTCATTCCATTAGTAGAAAGTGCAAGTCTTAGATTTCTTGACTCTATCCTGAATTTAGGATACTCGTGATCAATTTTTGCCCATTGTGGGGAATCTGCAGGGTGTCGAAACATTCCATCTCTAATTCTTTCATCTACATGCCATGTCAAGTGTTTTGAATCTTCTTCACTGCGATACATGCGCCTAAATCTTGGTATTATAGGAAAATACCACACAACTTTTGCTGGAGTAGACTCTTTCTTCTTATATCGAGAGACATTGCATTTCGCACACGCCTTAAGTAGTTCATATTCATTTCAAAATAAAATGCAACCGTTAGGACACGCATGAATCCTTTGGTAACTCATGCCAATAGAACACAAAATCCGTTTAGCCTCGTAGGTTCGATTGGGAAGTTCATTATCATCTGGCAACATATCTTTTATGAGTGTTAATAATTCTGTAAAGCTTTTATCAGATCATCCATTACTCGCTTTTAAGTTGTACAACTTTAATATCGCCGACAGTCTTGTGAATTTAGTACAACCATTATATAATTCTTTCTCTACATCACTCAACAAACTTTTAAACATTTTATGACAATCTCGAAGATCTTCTTCAACTGCTTTTGCGATCTCATCAACTCGGTTCGGCTCATATATATCTGTATCAAAGTCAGTTGAAGCATATGTCGAACTATTCTCAAAATTAATGTTTCCTTTTTTTTCTCACCATGTCTTATCCAACATGTGTAGATTTGATCAATTCCATTACATACTAGATGTCCTTCTAATTCATCTTCTCTAACACATTTTCCAAAACAACATTTTAAATAAGGACAAACTACTCTATTTGGATCTTTTGCATTCTTCACTGCAAACTCAACAAACTCCTTCACTCCAATTTCAAACTCCTTCGATTGGCTGACATCCATTTCCTATCCATATTATACCACCAATATATATAAATGCAGTTACAAAACTAATAAACATATCAACAAGTTTTAAAAAGAAACCAATATCAACTAACAATTTCAAAATAGAACAGATCATGTGGTATGAGTTTTTGACAATTTTTGACAATTTCAAAACATAACAGATCATGTGGTATATATGTGTAGAAGAGATTTAATATATATATATATATATATGTATGTATAACAATTTTTAGTTTTCAATTATTAAAAAACTAAAGATTTTTTGACAAAAACAAATTAAAAAATACCTGAGACAACGTAGATGGCCGCACAGTATGTAGAGGATATTAGGGTTGAATTATTTGAAAGATGTAGAGGATATGAGAGTTTCCAACGTATATAATTATTTGAAAGATGTATTTTACAGCGCTTGTGAAAAAAGCGTTGTAATAGGTAGTTAAATTCAATGAAAGTGCATGTATTTTACAGCGCTTGTGACAAAAGCGCTGTATTAGGTAGTTAAATTCAATGAAAGCGCATGTATTTTACAGCGCTTGTGAAAAAAGCGCTGGAAAATAATACGCGAAAGCGCTTCATTTTACAACGCTTTTTTACAAGCGCTGTAAAAGCCTTATAACGTTATGCGCAAACGTTATATGACCTACAACAGCGCTTCTTTTACAGCGCTTGTCATCAAAAGCGCTGTAAAAGGCTCCGTTATTTTTAAAATATATTTACAATAGCGCTTGTGTTTAGAAAGCGCTGTAAAAGGTGCACTGTTAAATGTCATTTTTGGCGTAGTGTATAATTGGGATAGGATGAAATGGAATGCCACAATTTCGAATCATCTAGGGCTAGCCAAGACTAATGCTTTATTAAGATATATAAATGAATTAAATGTCAAAAGTTAGAAAATATAAAATGAGTTCAGAAACATTTGTAATTAGAATATAACATGCATGTTGTGCATGTGTACTTTGTTTAAAAAATTCAATATAAATTTGTTAAAAAGTTTGAAGGTGATATTTATGGTGTATAAATGTATCAATCTGATCATAAAAATATATCAAATATTTGTAAGTTTCTTAGTTTATAAGAACAATAGTTGTATAACAAAAGAATAAATGTAATGAAAATAATTGAAAAATTTATAATAAAATGAGTGATTTTTACTCTAAAAAAATATGATTAAAAAAAAGATGAGTTAGTGTTTGTATACACAATTAAAAAAAATTAAAATAAAATGAGTGATTTTCACTCTAAAAATATCATTAAAAAAATATGAGTGATTGTTTGTATATAATTTATTTTATT
>JBBPBT010001178.1:4125273-4136784 GCA_037974875.1 Cicer bijugum | reverse complement strand
TTAAAAATTTGTTGGTTATTACAAGCATATGTTAATTTTCATTTCAACTTTAATCAATCAAAAATATATTTGATAAGTAAGAGAAATAGAATAGAAGCTTACTAAAATTACAATTGGCATAATGGTTAAATAGCAAGGAACGTGTAGGAAAATCTGAATTTATTTATATTGAAATTTGATATAAAAAAATTATGTTAATGATGTCACTATTATAGTAAGTCACTACTCACTACAGATAAAAAAATATTACATTATTTTAAAATTATATCTAAAATAATTTATAAATATCACCATTTTATAATTTAAAAATAATTTTAATTAAAAATAAATTGTGAGAAGTTTACATAACATCTAAATAAGACAATATCTTAAAAAAAGTTAATATATTAAATTTGACATTAAATAATTGACGCTTGAAATAGAGTTTAAACTCAACACAAGGGCACAAAAGTTTCCATGGCTGTTTATACAAAACCTAAAACAAACAATATTTTAGGAAAACTGTGCAACAAACTAGAGGTAGAGAAAACCTCTCTATTAGTATGTTTTAGAAACAACTTTTCATAAAATATACTTTTAAAAACGTACTTTATTTTATTAGATAAAAAATCAAAATTTTTATATTAAATATAACTAATTTTTATGAGGTGGAAGATATGTTCTTTTATAAACCCGATTTCAAACTATATCTAATCAAAATATAAAACTTTTGAAGATGCTCCATCACAATCACAATGAAGATTTATTATTTTAAGTGTGATCTGAATAGTTTATTAACCAATAGCTCAACAAGTCCTTGATAGACTTTATCATCATCATATTGGATTAAAATTTAAAATTTATTGAGTGAAAATGTTTCGAATTATAAATTACAATATTTTTAATTAAATTAAACAAAAAGAAGAATTACTTTGTCAAAAAGAAAGAATAATTATTTCTTTTTAACTAATAATAATATATTTTTACTAGTTAAGAGTAATGAAATAATAATAAGATGATGATAGTGACAGTAACATAACACTGATGATGACGCACGTGAGAAGAAAGAAACAAACAAGGCAACGAAAGAAAAAGAAAGAAAGGCTGATTTTGCCCAACTCTACACTCATCCGCCAAACCAAAACCTCTTTTTAATGCTTTCTTTTACCATCTCGCTTTACGAGGTAGTTTTACATATACATGCTTTTATTTCTTTATTTTTTGTACTACAACATAAGAAAAATAAACAAATTAAAAAATAATAATAATAGGGATACTAATCATTAACTGTAGTTAAAATAAATGTAAACTTTTTGAGGTCCCATATTAATAATCAATCATTAAATAACCTTGGGGTGTGTAATTGATCAACACGTCCTTTTTCTTTTGAAAATTGGTGGAATAGTAGACAAAGCATTTAAGAGCGCCAAAGCTAACAACAACTGTGATGAAGTGAATTTGTCTGATTGATTTTAGGTGATTGATGGGGGGGGGACTTGTTGTGATTGTGGGGTCACCAAATTGATTAATTAACAATTAATTTAACTACTACGTACCTTAATTAAGTTTTGTTGTTGATTGATTTGCCATTCGTGATAAGGTATGAGAGATGACTTAACAAGATTCTATTACTTTTTTGCTAGTTAACTTGTTAATTGTTTTTCAATTGAAGTATTATTTGATAATTGTTATTAAGAAAACGAAATTTTAATTTTTTAAATTAAACTTAAATTACTTTTTTTTTTCATCATTTTGGTGTTCTTCCCATCGTAGAATTACACACATTGTCACAATTATAAAATAAAAATAATTTAAAAAAGTAAAATCAATTTGATTAAAGGTTCAATTACATTGTCGTGGTGAATTTCTTCATGAGGATCTTACCATTATTAGGTCTATGACTATGACTTTCTTATTTTCCCTTCCTCCATTTACAACTAAATTTTATTATCACTTTAGGACTTTTTCATATACTCTCCTAAAATTCTTTAATCTCCACACTAAAAAGAAAAATTATGATTTGGAGTAAATTCTACAAATCAACATTGTCCAACTAGTACTACCAGATGAAGAAAAAGATTATGGTAACTCTAAATTTGAATAACGTGATAAATTTCAAATAGATGAAGATGATAGTGATAGTAATAAGAATTATGATGAGAAAGAAGATTGAAACGATAAAGAAGAGTGCATAATTTAGGTTAATTAGAGAAGAAGATTGAAAATTAATTTTATGTTAAAAATATTATAATTTAATTATATTTGAGTTTTTTTTTGTTAAAAAATGATTATTTTTTAACGGTGTTACAATTCTTGTAATAAAAATTGAATTTAAATATATTATCTATAAAGAAGTTAAAAAAGAAATATTTAAATATATTTTTAGTAATTACAATTACAATTTTTTTATTTTGATTTTCATAACTTTTTTTATTTTATTAGCATCCCTACAAATCTAGTTTCATTTTAAAATAGTCATTCCATTAAATTTATATTACAAAAATTGTAACATCGTTAAAATATAACCATTTTTTAATAAATAAAATATCTAAATATAATTAAATTATTACATTTTTTAACCTAAAATTTAACCCTAAATATTTCAATTGTATTCCTTAAACAAACTTAAATTGCACTTTATTCGTTCTTTTTCATCATTTCATTATGCTTTCAGTTGTAGAATTATTCACGTTGTCACAATTATAAAATAAATAAAAACTAAAAAAATAGAATGAATTTGATTAAAGGTTCAACCGTATCACTATGGCGAATTCCTTCATCACCTCTTATCATTACTAGATTTAGGACTAAGACTTTCTTCTTTTCCCCTCCTCCATCTAAAACCAAATTATACTCTCACTTTTAGACTTTTCCATATACTCCCCTAAAATCCCTTAATCTCCACGCTAATAAGAAAAGTTTTGATTGAGAACCAATTATAGAAACCACCATTATCCAACCAGTACCACCAGATGAAAACAAAAAAGATTATTGTATCGATAAATTTAAATTTGAATACGGTGATTGTAACACCCCGATTTTTAACAACGCGAGTGTATTTTTTTTTCTTTTTTAACAAAGAAATAAAACAAAGAAACAAACAAAGAAAATGCTTTTGGATAAATATTTTAGTCGTAACATAACGACAAAAGCCAACAATATTTACAAGCAGCAGAAATAGTTTTTGAAATACAAACCCAAAGTATTTACACGACAAAATACATCGGGGCTATGAGACCTATCAGACATAGCTCATACCCCTAGAGTATTGTCGGTAGACACTGTACAAAAGCACTGCCCCAAGAGTTTTAACTTCCCCACGTTGCATCAAAAAATGGTACAAGGACTCATCAAAATAAAAGTCAAGCTGATAATATGAGGTATATGTACAGTCTTTCAAATTGAAATAAATACACCCACAAAAGAAAAACAACTAAACCCTATACAACTCTCTAATCTGATCATGCTACAAAAACTACACAACCTGGATGATCTCTCCACACGCTATGCAAGATCCTCCTGACACAACTTCGGTCAGGTATGATTAACTACCTCCTCATATCCATGGTATTAACCGGTAGGATAATCCTGATTCTCATTTGAGGGCAAAGGCCAGATTTCCACAATAATTGTAAAGGTCACCAATCAAAATTAACAAATATCACATAGCAAAATTCTTATATTTTCAAATGCTCAAATGAACCTTTCGTCTTAGCATACTCCTCGAAAGGGTTTTCATATATCCAAAAATGCATAAACAATGTTTGAAAAATAAAGTTTTAACAAACTACACTGTCGTAGCCGAATACAACTGAGAAAATGCAGATTTTTAGTTCTAAAATGGCTCTGAATCAATCAACATTTCAAACATTAATATTATCAATTATGAACACCTAATTAACACGAAATTAATCTCCACAAATTCACACCTTAATTACACATCGAAATATTCATAACATCAATTATGAACATGTAAGTACATCAAAACTTAATCAACCCAACTTCACACCTCTAAGCAATTACGACAAATCACAACCACAACCGAATATGTATATACAATCCACATAGTATAACAAACATGACTCGCATGCCAAGCACCCTAATGCAATGCGTATATGCCAAAATGCATGATTTCGGAATTCCAAACCAAAACTCTCCTCGAGGGGCGTAAATCATAATTGTACAGCCTCTCACAGACCAGTACTAATTACCGAGGTGCAATCTCTCACGGATCAGCACGATTTACTAGCGTGCAGTCTCTCACAGATCAACACAACATACAAGAGTGCAGTCGCTCACAGACTAACACAATTTTCTATAGTGCAATCACTCACAGATCAGCACATTCTAGAGTGCAATTTCTCACAGATCAGCACGACGCGACAATCCCTGCAAAGATAAGATGAACCAACAATTCACATGGCATCAACCCGTGGCACATCACGGTCACCACTATCACCATGGCCCCATCGCGGTCACCATGTACTATGAAATGCATGAGCATAATCTGACTCTTTTCACCATAATCATTAAGTAAATACAACTATTAAAAGATTCCCCATTTTTAATACTCATTTAACACTAATGATTTTTCAAACACAACACAGAGCATACTCAAACATATTTATTTACACCAATTGAAATTTCCACAACCACACATAAATCACATCTCCAAATTCCATTCACACCTAAATTGAATTAAATTCATTTTCCACCAAGTCACACATAAATTTCATCTAAAAAATTCATAATATTAATTATGAACACATCAATTTCACCTAACATAAATCACAAAAATTTCGAAACATTAATCACCATATTCAATCTCTAAAATTTTCAACCATAAATAACCACAACAACATTAATATATCAGAGTTTTCCCCACCGCTAACTCGGTGGCAACGGTCTCGATTCCTTTTTGAGACTCAAGGAGCTAACTACATAAACATGAATATTTATAACAACTTGTTCACAATAAAACTAATCCAAATACAACAAAATTTCCCAAATTAAATCTTTCTCACACACTAAAGTTTTAAAACCAAATAATCTATATTATTTACTTAAAACTAAATAAAACAAATATCCTCAAAATTTCCCATACACACACTCGATTATTAAAGCACCGAAATTTTTGAGTTAATAAAATACTCTAAACTTATTTCTATTTAAACTCAGTCAAAGAGTAACTAAAAGAGTAACATTTTGAACTCTAACCATTTTTAATTTCAATCTGTCTTTTTTCTCAAACTCTTTAACTTTGTTAAAATTTGAACTTTTTCACAACTTTAACAACGTTAATTTTTTTTTTTTGGTAAAATTTCAATTTCAGTTCAAACTCATTTATTTGAAAATAACTTATTACGTAACTCAAACTCATCAATTTAATTATCGCTAGTTCACACCGACAACAATCAATTCAATTCCACAACACACATATAACACCTCAATTAAATTTCAACAATTCAAACATAACTCACCCAATTTCAAAACTCCATATTTTTACACATAAACCACCAAATTTCATCAATTCATTTTCTACAAAATCCACAAATAAATCACATCTCAAAAATTCATAATAATAATTATGAACATATAAATCAGACCAAACTTGAATCACCACAAACCACACCTCCAATTTAAATTCCACTAAATTACACATAATCACATTAAATTAATTTTTCACAAAATCACACCTCAAATACATCAAATTTCTTTTCCACAAAATCATAAATAATGTCCTAAATGCAAACTAAAAGTTTTGAAGGAGCCCTTACCTCTTTTAACAACCGAATACGACGCCGCGATTAATTCCGGTAAAATTTAAGTTCGTGATGTTGCATCGAAAACTAGCTCACTGGCACCGCAGCATGGCAATGAGCAACTTTCTCTTTTGTCACTTCTCGAAACGAAGCTTAGATCTAGGAGAAAAGTAAAGATCTTTGTTGTTTGTGGGTTTTAAAAATAAAGAAGAACTTAGGAAAAGAGAAGGAGAACGAAGAGGGTGGCTGGGTTCTGTTTCTTCCTCCTTACTTTCTTAAGTTTATATATATATATATATATATATATTAAAATAATAATAATATTTTATAATAATAATAATAATAATAAATATCTAAACAAATATCTAGATATTTTTATAAAAAAAATCATCATTACGTATGTCAGCTCACATCACATCACATCACAAATTACTTTTTTAGAAAAATATTTATTCTCGCCGCAATTCTATCAGCAGAGAATTTTTCTGAAAAATGCTGCATCTCAGAAAAAAATTTCTTCGACAAAAGATTCACCATAAAATTGGCTAAAAAGCCTGAGAAATTCAGCACAAAAATCCCCAAAATACATAAATTAGAATTTAAAATTAAGAGTCTTACAATGATGAATCTCAAATGGATGAAAATGATGGTAATGAGAATTATGATGAGAAAGAGGATTGAAACGATGAAGAAGAAGGCACAATTTAGGTTTATTAGGGAAGGATATTGAAAATTAATTTTAGGTTAAAAAGATTATAATTTAATTATATTTGGATTTTTTTTTGTTAAAAAATGATTATGTTTTAATGGTGTTACAATTTTGGTAACATAAATTGAATGGAAGTACTATTTTAAAATGAAACTATATTTGAAGGAATGTTAACCAAACAAAAAAATTTACGAGAACCAAAATCATAAATAAAAGGTTATAAATTGTAAGGACCAAAGACATATTTAAACTAAAAGGAAAAGTAGTTACATTATAAAAATAAATTAAAATGAAAATTGTTGAAGTATGATAATCTCCATCAAAACCTTGCAAGTTAGAGCCACATATGTCAATGAGGTGCAACTTGAAAACAATAGAATGAAAAGATGTAGGTGGTAAGACTTTTGTTTAAATGTCAACAAGTTTAGTATAGGAAGGAACATATAAAGGCGAATGATGTCATTATGCAGTTTCTCACAAACCAAATGACAGTCTAACTCAATATGTTTTGTTCGTTCATAAAAGATACAATTTTGAGAATCTGAATAACTTGGTTACTATCACAAAAAATTGAAACCGGTATAGAAAAAGGAAGCTTAAGATCTTGAATGAGATAGTGTAGCCATTGAACTTCGCAAGAAGTATGAGCTAAAGTGTGATATTCAACCTATGATGAAGAGTGAGAAACAACAGTCTACTTTTTAGACTTCCACGAAAAAAAGGTAAGAACCAAGAAATATGGAGAACCCAGTCATTGACTTTCTGGAATCAAGGCATGTTGCCCAATCAGTATCGCTAAAAGTTGAAAGCTGAAATTTTGAAAGAGAAGAATAAACCTTTCTTGGGGCAACCCTTAATAAAATGAAGAATTCAAGTAGTAGCAAGATACTGTGAAGACATATAACCGAATACATATTGGCTAAGTTTATGATTAGAGAATGAGAGGGTTGACCTAGTATGTGTGAGATAAAACAAATGATCAATAAGTCTACGATACTGTTTCAGATTTGGATAAGGCGAGCCATCATCTTTAGACAACTTCAAATTTGGCCCCATAGGAGTAGAGGTGGGCTTGCAATTTAGAAGTCCCGTGTCATCAACCAATTCTAAGGTGTATTTATGTTGATTCAATGAGATACTCTTCTTTGAATGAGCCAATTCAAGACCAAGAAAAAATTTGAGTGGACCCAAGTCTTTAATTTTGAAAGTAGAATCAAGAAAAGTTTTAACGAAATGAATTTCATCAATGTCGTCTCCAATAAGCACAATATCATCTACATACATTAACAAAATAGTAATATGAGAGGCATGACTCTTAACAAACAAAGAAGAATCATATAAAGATTGAACATTACCCAAAGCAATGAGGGCTGATGTAAGCTTATGGTTCCAATTTCTACTGGCTTGTTTCAACCCATAAATTGACTTAATAAGTTTACAAACCATATTAGGGTTAGGGTACTCAAAACCAAGAGGAAGTTGCATATAAATATCCTTTATGAGATCCTCGTGTAAAAAAATGTTGTTGACGTCGAATTGATGTAAATGCGTATGCTTAGCAATAACAATAGACAAAACCACTTTGATAGTTGTGATTTTTATAACAGAAAGAAAAAAGTTTCTAAAAAATCAACTACTTCAATTTGAGTGTACCTCTTTGCAATAGGTCTAGCCTTGTGTCTTTCAATAGTACTATCAGATTTTAATTTGGTCTTATAAAACCATTTACATCGAACAACATCTTTATCAATGTGTAATTCAATTAGATCTCAAATATGATTAAATTGTAAGGCATTAATTTCTTGATATGTTGCTTTTTCCAATAAGATTAGCAAATAAATATAACAACGATGCAAAGAAGACACATGATTGTAAAATAAGAATTGACTAAGGTTATGAGGATTACTTGAAATATTTATGATATAAGGCTTGGGAATAGGAACAAGAGAACATTCATAGTCATTCAAATATACAAGAATGTTTCTAGATCTAGTAGAAGTTATAATATTAGAATTAGGGGGATGAGGTAAAATATAATCAATAGTATGATAAGCAAGATCAGGTTCATGCATATCAGTATTATTATAAAAAAACATTAAGACAAGCAAGATGGGATAAAGTGGCATGCATATCACCATCAACATTAGTATCCAATCATTAGACAAATATAAAAAATTAGAAGTAGTGGAAGCTGATAGTGAATTTTAGTGATAATAGAATCATTGATAAGGGAAAATATGTTCATAAAAAAACATGTCTTGAAAGAAAAACTTTCTTGGTGTGTAAATCAAATAAAGTATACCTTTTAACACCGTCTTTACGATCCAAGACAATATATTTTCTAGCTCTAGATGAAACTTAGTCTTATGAGCTCAAATAGTAGAAGCATAACATAAAGATTCCAAAACTCTTAAATGAGAAATATTAGGTTCTTTATTGTATAACACACAAAATTTTGTTATTTATAGAAGGTAAAAAATTCAAAATATGAGTAACATGTGAAACAAAATAGCTCTAAAAATAAAGAGGTAAATGGGATTGAAATAAAAGACCCCTAGCAATATTTAAGATATGTTGATATTTTCTTTCAACTACCTCATTTTGTTGAGGGGTTTCAACACAAGAACTATGATAAATAATATCTTTTTCATTGAAAAAAATAAATCATACAAAACTTAGAACCATTATCAGATCAAATTATTTTAACATTTTTTTGTTAAATTCAGTTACAACATAATGAACATAATGTGATTCCTAGTTTTATGTTGTGTAGTCATTCATTTTATCCAGATAAACCTAAATGTGTCATCAACAATTGTTAAAAATATTTATGATCATGAATAGGAGGAGTAACAACAGGTTCCCATATATCAACATATATAAAATCAAAAATAGAATAAAAAATAGTATCTCTAAGAGAAAATGATAACTTCTTTTGCTTGAAAAAGGGACATACATCACAATGTGACAAATTCAAAGGTAAGACCATATAATTTTTCTTGATTAAATTAGTATGAAAAGTAGAAGAAGAGTTTCCTAATCGATAGAGCCAAACCTGATTCAAACAAAAAACATGAGTAATTGTACCTACAAAATGAATAGAAGGAGTAGTTCTATGAGCATCATGAATATTAGATTGAGGAATAAAAAGTTCATATAGGCCATGGCAAAGAATGACATTATCAATCATCATCGAAGTTTTCAAATCCTAAATAACACAAGAGGTATTTGAAAAAGTTAAAGTACATGGTGTAAACTAAAGGAGTTTACTAATATAAGTAATATGAAAAGAAAACATAGGAATACAAAGAACATTGTATAAGGTAATCGAGTCAATAAAAACCACAATCCCACTATAAGAAGCTAAAGTCAAATTACCATTGGGAAACTGACCAAAAATAGATTTTATTGATTTGTAACTGGTGTAAAAAGATAAAGACGTGGTAAAATAATACGTGACATCAGAATCTAATATCCAAATAAGGGAAAATGGTATAGAAGAAACATCACATTGAGATACATAATAGATATTATTAACAACCTTCTTGGTTTGGTACACAGGAGATAAACCATGGAGAAATAAACACTTATCAATTGTATGATTCATTTTCTTGCAATTAGTGCATAACCTAGGGTTATGATATTTTCTAGAATTGGGTTTAGAATTTTGTTTAGGTTTACTAGAAAAATATTTTGCAGAGGATCTTTGGGTGTCAACAACCAAAACAATAGGGTTAGGAAAAATTCCAATGTTTCCAATGTTCAATTGACGTTCTTGTTGCAAAATCATAAAATACATCTTTGTAAGAGGAGAAAAATATTCAAGAAGAAGAGTTTAGGAACGAACTGAAGAGTAATGGTCATTGAGACCTTGTAGAAAATAAAAAATAAGATCGTGATCTCGATTTTGAGATATTGTAGTAAAGGTAGTGCAGCAACCAGTTTACAAAGAGAAAAACGAAGGAATAAGGTCAAAATTGAAGAGTTTGTCAAAGATTTTCTTCATATTCGTGAAATAGGTTGTAACCGAAGAATAGCCTTTTTTGATGGAGGAGAGATCTGAAGTGATTTGAGAGATTCTAACAAAGTCACCTTGAGAAAACGAGTTCTTGCCAAACAGAAGAAGTTTCGTTAATCCATAAAATGCGGCTCACAATCTCAAGAGAAATGAATGATAAAGCCAAGTTATAACGAGAGTATTGCAACACTTGAAACATAGAGAATTTGAGTTTTGAGAAACTGGTTTCTTTATTGTGCCATCAATGAAATTAAATTTGTTCTTCATCTCCATAAAAATGTACATAGCGCAAGCCTATGCATGATAGCTTGAACCATTCAAGACCAATAAAACCAAAAACAAGAGAAGCACTTTCATTTGGATGAATGTAGAAGTGACTGGTATGGACAAGATTTAGGGGAAGAGGATGAACAAGGAGGAGAATATTGTTGCGGGTCTTAAAATGTTTCTTCATCACTAATATTATTAATGCTTATGTCACAAAATTATTTTTCCATTTTTTTAAATAATAATTGAGTTTGTGAGTAAAGTTTCATTTTTGAATGAGTTTGCGAATAAGTTAGCACAATATATTATGAAGGATGGATATTTTTAAAGAACGTGAACTATTCGTTTAGGATATTTGTTCGAAATCAATACTCTAACTGTATTTGGGGTACTTATTTTTTTTCATTATTTCATTGAGAGTTAAATTAATTTTTTTTGATATAATAAATATAATAATATTTATGCATTTGAGTTTATTTATTAATATAATATAATAATATTTTTGTATTTGATAAAATTTATTTAATTAGTAAAGTTTTTTGTTTTTACTTTATGTTGTCATCACTAATAATTAAATATAAAATAATTCATCTAAAATATAATCAAAAGATATATTAATAATCAAATACACATTAATATTTTCATTTAAATTGGTTCTTAAATGATCACATTTAAATTAATTGATTAAATATAAATATTATCTCGTGTATGAATCTTTTAATAAATTATTATAAATTTTATTTCGAAGATATAAAAAAATATTAATTATAATTAAT
>JBBPBT010001178.1:4108949-4125263 GCA_037974875.1 Cicer bijugum | reverse complement strand
TTAATCAATGAAAAATATTTATTTTTAAACTATAGATTACTAAAAACACTATGTTGACTTAATTAATATTTTTTATTTTTATTTAAAAGAAATAAAAAATATTAATTTTAACTAATAGATTACTAAAAGGACATTTGAGTCGTGTAAGAATTGTAGTATATTTTCAACGACTTTTTTATTGAATCATTCCATAAAAATAACGTAAAATATTAAAGAGCGAAAGAAGTATAATTAATAAATCATAATTGTTCTCATTTTAAGGTGGACGGTCTTAAAGAAAAGATAATTTATACTAATCATTTAGTATAAAATATCTGTCCTGTGTACGATTTTTGTAATAAAATATAATTAATATATTATAATTTATTTTCAATTCTATTAAAAAAATATTAATTTTAACTAATTGGTTGATACCGTATTGTCTGGCTCTATGAAATGCATCATTTGTACTACTGGACCAAAACACAGAGTTCAAGTTTCTAGAAAACGTGTTCGCACTACGAGTCTAACATGTTGCACTGCGATACTAGTCAGTGATCATACTCTACAAATGGATTACAAACTTTTCCTATTTCTCACAAATATATATATATATATATATATATATATATATATTTTAAAATACTTTTAAAAATTGTTTTTATTATTTATAAATAAAATACATCTCGAGATCCTTTATATTTTACAAAAGAATTAATTTAGTTCTTTATTTTTTTTTTGACACTTTACTCATTTAAGTTTAGTTTATTTTTTGTTTAGGTTTTTTAAGTTTTTACTTATATAATTTTAGTTTTTTAAGTTATTTTATGTTACATTGTTAGTCCTTTGATTCACTTTCAATAGTAACTATGGCAAATGAAAGCATTTAATTATTAAATCACTACTAAATATTGCAACCATAAATTTCTCGTATTAATATTTTAAAAACAATTATCAAATCTTATAAACTATTTATATTAGTTGATTTTTTTATGACCACTTATATATATATATAAACATAAACATGTCAATCACAAAAAAGGTACAATCACATAAATTTATGCTTTATCTTGTGTTTTCTGCTTTTGCAATGTGGAAACTTTGGATCATAGTATGTTTGGCTATCCAAAATCGGCTATTATTTGGAAAGAGGTTTACACCTGGTTAGACATTGAATTAAATTAGAATTTAGCAGGGGTTATGCACTTGAATTTGTTTGTCTGCTGTTTTGGCATGGTTTGCCATATGTTGGATCTTATGGAACATGAGAAATGCTATTCTATTCAAGTGTGAAGTGACAAATACTGATAGTATGGTGGAGAGCATAGAGAGGGTGTCTTGGATGTGGGTGTTAGGCAAAAAAAAATGTAGGAATTTTAGGTATGTTTTTGGATTGGTGTAATAATCCAATTATGTGAATGCAAAGTTTATAATGTATTTGCGTGAATTCTAATTCTAATGTAATAGGTTAATTCTAATGTAATAGGTTAGATTACTTTTTGTATTTCTCATTAATCAATTTTGCTTATAAAAACATAATCAATATCAATAACCTTATTTATTTGTAATACATCTTGAATAGTCAATTCACTGCACTTTTTACATACATTTTTAATAATAATTCGAGAGAATCGTTAAATTTAAAAGATTACATGCGTAATATAATATATCTTAAAGAATAATTGTAAACATAAAATATAACTTAAAATACTAAATCAGGAAAATAGAAACATAAAAAATTTAAGCAAAATTATCAAATTGTTACTTCCGTGATACAAAAAATGATGTAATTGTGACACTCATTATGTTGAGACAAAATCTCTCTCAAATGTTTTAATGAGAACAATTTTTTTTAAAGATTAAATATTATGATTATATGTGTTATCTATCTTATACTATTTAGTGTATCAATTTTTAGAAGAGAGATCATTAATATTTTTTACCCAATAAAGATTTAAAGGATATTAATGTATCCTATGAGACAAGATGGTGTTACATTTAGCTCAAACATCTCATATATCCATAACAACCAGAATAGAAATAAGGACAACATGCAACTAAAAATATGATTAAGGAATACTTTGTACAATTATTAGAGGATATGCATTTGTTCATTAATCATCTTTGCACATGTGAAAAATAAGTGAAAGTGCAAAGGTATAAAAGGTGGTATCCTTCACTTGTAAGGAAAACCACTTCCAATTTTTGGGAAAAGGAAAAACAAAAAATATTAGTCACATCAAGAAGATTGAATGCTTGATCCTCGTACTAACTAAATTCGAGGGTGGACCACTTTGGTTGAAACAACATAAAATTTGTATGTTTCCTTCTCTAAACTCTTATCTCTTAAGTTTATCTCATTTTATTCTTATTTCGGTTTTAAACATCTTTCCCCCTAAAATTGATCTATTATCCTCACACAGAGGATGTTCCTTTAAAAGGAATTTTTTTTAAAAGAGATACCAATATGCAACCCTCGCCTCCTCTAGTGATATTTTAGATACTTCAATTGGCGCAATAGTCTAGTTCTCTAAAAAGTTACATCAGTAAAATATCAAGAGAAAGAAAAATGTCGAAAGCTAAATATGTGTGCTTGAGAGAAGATCCTTATGTTGAAGTAAAAATCTTTTTGATGTGTATTTTCATGACAACAAACCTTATGAAATAAATGTTAAGTTTATGAACAAAAGTGGTCAAGCTTGAAGCCACTCACATAAACAAGTGCATTGTATCAACTCAACAATGAAAGAACTAAGGAGCCTAATTCATAAATATTATATGATTATCCTCAAGCCAAGGATGATCATCGCAATATGTTGCATCTCAATCACACATAAAATTTCTTGAAAGAAGTCAAGAAAAACTATGGGTCAAGATGTATCTATATGAAATTTAGAGGATGAAAATTCCAGATCCGAGGAATAATATTTTACATAATCTTATATATGAGGGTAAACCCAAGGAAGGACATTCATCACAATCTAAGGTTCGAGGATGAACATTCTTCACAATCTCAAATCCGAACACAAATATTTAACAAAATTTTTATCTCAAAATAATTGAAAAAGTAACTGTCATAGAAGTATAACAAGACAAAAGTTGACAAATTATTCACACTATTCAAGGTTTACCAAAAGTAAACATAGAAGTGATATCACATTAATCATGCATTCTGATGTGGAAGATAAGAACTTTCATCCTCGCACTTAACATAACCTGATGGAGTCTAAAAAAAAATCATCATCTTATATATAAAAATTAGGTCTTATGTGAATAGTTCAAAAACACTATGTCAACATTGTTCAGATTTGTACAAAAGCCTTTGAAGTAAGACAAAATAGATCAAGAGGATAATAAGAATGTCTTTTACAAATCATATTCTAGAAGGTTACCTAACAAGTAAAAAAGGTGGCAACATGTTTACACCAAATTCCAATAGTCACGTATTGGAAAGAAAGACATACAATCATCTCTCAAAGACTTACATAGATATGAGGATGATCATCCATGATCATCCTTAAAATCAGTTGAATTAGAGGATAAATACAATCTCAAGATGATGATAGACGCAAAGGATATCCTCATAATAAATTCGTCACATACAGAAAAGTACAAAGGTACAAAAAGGTGAAGTACTTGACATAAAGCGCACACTGCTCAAAGTGGTTGGAAAAGGAAAAGCAAAATGAAACAATCACATCAAGACTCAATAAAATAGAAACTTCATCCTCGTACTTAAATTATATTTGAGGATAGACGTAAAGGATAGAAAACATTGAAGAAATGGTAAATTTATGTCCTCTATGTTAGAGGATAAATAATACTGAAGAAAAGATGAATTTTATGTCCTCTATGTCAGAAGATAAACGACATAGAAGAGATGATGGATTTATGTCCTCTATGTTAGAGGATAAACAACGCAAAATAGAGAATGAACTTATGTTGCCTATTCATCCTCGCACATGGGACACCACCTTTTGTACCTTTGTACTTTCACTTATTCCCATGTGTGAGGATGAGTTTCGCACATGGGAGGATAAAGGCAAAATGACACTTTTACAAAAGGATGAGTGTTACATTGTTGAAAAGGTGCATATCAAATGACAAGTTTCTGAGCACTAGTGAAAATCTCACAAAGTTGTAAGGACTAGAGTAGCCTATTTTAGGTGAATAAGTATAAATTATGTGTGTGAATCTTCTTAAACTTTACTATCTTTAGATTTATTTTAATCACACTATTAGCACACTTATCATACATATTTCAAACTCATATTCTTCTTCTTTAGATCATCCTCAATAAGAGGAGTATTATTTTTCATCTAACCAACCTCACTCCAAAGATAACTTGAGAAGATAATATTAATGTAGGAACAAAATTTTAAAATGGTCACAATTCAAACCCCTTCTTGTCATCATATTTACTTCAACTTCAACAGGCCACTCTACTTTGATGGTAAAAATTACTATAATTGAAAAGCAAAAATAAGGTCGTTTCTCATATCATAAGTTAACCACATGTGGCATGTGGATGAAAATGGAAATCATGTCATCATAATTGATAACACAGATCCAACCTCAGATGAAAAGGCTTAAGCATAATGGACCACTAATGAAAACGCTATGGTACTCCTAAACTCTAAACCACAATGGACCTCTAATGATCAAGGCATGTAAAAGTAGAAAGGATATACATGGGAGTACACGAGTTTGAACTATTTGAGATGAAGGAGGATGAAACCATTGATAAAATATTTTCAGACTTACTATTAATCCTAAATAGCCTACGGTCTATTGGAAGAGAATAATTAGGCCAAAATAGGAAAAGAAAAATTCTTAGAAGTTTTCCAAGACAATGGAGACCTATGGTAATTGCCATCCTAGAAGCAAGAAACTTAGCCACCATGAAATTAAAAGATATGATTGGAGCATTAAGAGCATATGAACCATTGTTGCTTTTAGAGAAACCAAGTAAAAAAAGGAAAAATGGTTGCTCTCAAATCAAATCAAATCAAATTGAAATTTTGTCATTTCAACGAGTTGAAGAAACCACAAAGGAAGAAAATCTTCAATATCCTCTATCCAAGGATGAGGATGGACTTATGTTGATATCCAAAATGATTCAAAGGATAATGAATCGCAAAAGATAAGAAAATTATACCTTAGCAAAACAAAAAGGAAACTCCAAATCTAACATAAGCCAAGTAACTTTTTATGGATGTAATCAAATAGGACATTACAAAACTGAATGCCCTCTATTTAAGAGAAAACCAAGAAGATTTCCCTAAAAAAGAAATCTATGTTGGCTTCATACGATGGGAGTGATGACTCATCCTTTGAGCATGAAGAAGAAGAAGAAAAATTTTCTTATGGAAAATTTAGAAATAGAAGAGGTAATCATAACAAAACTTTGTTCTTCATGTGAAAAACTAGAAATAAAATTTGAAAATATGTTAAATGACTCAAACACTCTATCTCATAAATGTGGTTTCCTTAGAAATCAAATTTATGAGGTAAAGACACTTAATGAGTAACTTGAAGTCAAGGATGATATATATGTAGAAAAAAAAAGTCATTCTAGACTTGCAGTAATCTCATTAAAGAATGTCTATATGTCAAAAAAAAAAAATTAAACAAAAAAAGTATCAAGATATGATAACTCTTCATCATATACATATTTTTGTATACTATTTTAGACTTATTTATCTTTAATCATTAGTTAATTTAAGGATTTGTTTGATATATTTTGTTGATTATAGTTCTTGGGTTTAATAAAATGCTTATGTTTTTAATTCCTTGATTAAGTAAAAAATTTCGTAGTTTTGCATCGTTTCTTTTTTTTAGTGCAGTGCTGAATTTTGATGAGAAATCAACATGACCTATTTGTAGTATTTCAGCCTTATCTAGAGTTGTAGATGTCTAATTGGAGTCAACTCAAGTGAAAATGAAAGCTAAGATCCATAGCTATAACTTTCAGGAAGACACTGGATCCAAATTCAGACTCTAAATAGGAGAAACATGCAGTAAATGTTAGAAAACATATGTTATGCGCCTGAAGTGCAAAACCCATGTCTGGGCCGCATTTCGGCCTTCCTGACTATGTTCAATTGCGTCTGAAGTGGAAATTCGACCTTATCTTTTGTATCTCTATCACGAGCAACTAAACCGTGTTTGTTAGGGATGGCTGAAATAAGATGACACTCTTATTTGTCTGATTTGAAATCTGGTTATATGAATAAGTTTATTGAATCATTTTTCTCTTCTACGTGCTTAATGCTTTTTATTGCTTGTTCAACTTTAAAGTGTTTTACGATTTGTATTTTGAAAAAGAAGTGGATTTTACGAATGCTTGAGATGAGGAATTCATGATATTGTAGTCTAGGGATAGATGCAGGTCATGAAACCAATTGAATTAGTTGCAGAGGAAATAGTTTAATAAGATAGTTCGTGTCTATAAATCTTAATTATATTCTTAAATCCACTAAGGAATTATTGGTTAGTTTGGAATTAAAGGTCCTACCACTATGACATTAGGGCAAGAATAATAAAGAGAATTCAATAATAATTTAATAAAGAAATTCAATAACTAAGATCAAATTAGAAACTAACGTTGGACTCAAAGTGTAACTCATCCCTAACATTTTTCTTAGCATAAACGATCAATTTTATTACCGTTGTTAGTTATAAATATTTTTTCAATCAATTCGGAAACTCTTTGTTTAATTTTAGTTATTAAATATAATTCAACAATAAAACCCAATCCTTGAGTTGGACACTCGATACTACCATTTTAATTATTACTTTCAACGATTCAGTATACTTGCTGAAACGTTATCAAGATCCGTCCTCCATAAGAGGAAATAAAAAATAGAAGTTTAAAAGTAAAAGTTGAGAAACTAACAAAAGACATTACTAACTTGTTAAAATCCACTGAGATCTTTCAAAATATTATGAGATCTCAATCTGGAATATTTGAGAAAACTGATATTAGCTTTGAATGCTCCTAAAAGAAAAATGTCTTGATTGTAAAAAAAACTAGAACATATTTTTAAAAATTATTATACCCACAAAAAAGCTGACAAAATCAAAAGAAGATGTTCTTATTGTGGCAAGTATGGACAACTTGATTATACATGCAATCACAACAAGAAAATCCTTACTAAGAGAAACACTAACCAATAAGACCCCAATAGTCTATGGGTACCTAAGTGAATTTTTAACTATGACATAAGAACATCCTCTAACCAACAAAAGAAAATCTTGGTTCTTGGACAGTGTCTGCTCAAGACATATGATAAGGGATAAACATTATTTTATCTCTGTGGTAAGAAAGGATTGAGGATCAGTCACTTTTTGAAATAATGTCAAAGCTCAAATTAAAGAGACATGTATTATTGGAAAAATAATTATGCCAAAATACAAGATGTCCAATATGTGGATGGTTTGAAACATAATTTGTTAAGTGTTAGGAAGCTTTGCGATAGTGGCTTTGAAGTAATTTTCAAACCTACCATCTGCAAGGTTAAACCATCAACTTCAGGTAAAGTTTTTTTTTTCTCTAGAATTAGAAAGAAAAATTTATATGTGTTGCATATGGATGATTTACATACTGAATCTTGTTTTATGTCAATTGAAAAGGATAAACGGATTTGACACAAACAAATTGGTCATACAAGTTTAACCACTATTTCCAAATTATCCAAACTTGAATTGGTTAAAGGTCTTCAAAAAAATCGATTTTGAGAGTGACAAAACATGTGAAGCTTGTTACAAAGAAAAGCAAGTTAAAAGCAATTTTTACTCAAAATGTATCATTTCAATAAAATGACCTCTTGAACTTCTTCATAGTTACCTTTTTTGTCCTATCGAAACTCCAAGTCTTAGTGGAAAAATATATGAATTTGTAATAGTTGATGATTTTTCTTGATTTACTTGGGTCCTCTTTCTGTAAGAAATGATTATAGAGGATAATATGAAAATGAATAATTCAAATTATTTTTTTTTGATGAAAATGGAATATCACATAATTTTTTATGTCTAAGACCTACTCAACAAAATGGAGTTGTGGAAATAAAAAATAGAACATTACAAGAAATAGCTAGAACCATTTTGAATGAAGCAAATGTTAGAATATATGTAAATTATCCACATGTTATGTTTCAAACCAGGTATCCATTTGAAAAATCTTGGACAAAACTCCAAATGAACTATGGAAAGACAGGAAACCCAATATCGTATTTTCATATATTTTGATGTTATTGTTACATTCTAAACAATAAAGAAAATTTAGAAAGTTTGATTCAAAATACGATATATGTATCTCTTAGGGATACTTCACATTGTCAAAAGAATATAGGATAAATAAGACTCACAGTATGAATGAACCTTCATCCTCATGAACTCAAGATTTAAATGAATTGGATTATTTTGACACAACCTCTCAACAAAATCCAAGAGAATGGAAGTTAGTAGGATATCATCCTCCTAATTAGATAATTGAAAATATTGCCGATGGTGTTTGAACTAGACAATCCTTGGAAGGAAACTCAAGTAACATAGCTATGATTTCTCAAGTCAAACCAAAATAATTTGAACAAGCAATTAAATAAGAATCATGGGTTGCAGTTAGGATGGAAGAATTTTAAAAAATTTCAAAGAAACAAAGTATGAGATCTTTTACCTAATCCTGAAGACAAAACCATTATTGGAACAAGGTGGGTATTTAGAAATAAATTAAATGAGGATGGAAAAGTCGTCAGAAACAAAACAAGACTCGCGGCACAAGGATAAAATCAACAAGAAGGAATTGGTTATGATGAAACATTTGTACATGTGGCCAACCATGAAATCATCATAATACTCCTTCCTTATGCTACTCATAAAGGTATCAAATGAATGTTTAATGTGCATTCTTAAATGAAGAAGTATATGTTCATCAACCTCATGGCTTGGTATGAGAGGTTAAGCTCATTCTTAAAAGAAAATTGTTTTTCAAGAGGACATATTGCCACTACAATTTTTAAGGAAACTCTCAAAAAGTATGTATTGATTGTTCAAGTATATGTTGATGAAATTACATTTAAATCTACAAATGAAAAAATGTCTGTGGATTTCTCAAACCTCATGCAAAGTGAATTTGAGATGAGTATGATGGGAGAATAAAGTTTTTTTTTCTTGGATTACAAATAAAACAATTGAGAAATGGCATCTTTATTTTTCAAGAAAAATATACATAAAATCTTCTCAAAATTTTAAAAATGAATGAAGCAAAAATAATGGCTACTCCCATTCATCCATCCTCAATGTCTAATTTTGATCTTAAAACTTATCGTAATGGTGACTACGCTGGAGACAAAGTAGAAAGAAAAAGTACTAGTGGAGCCTGTCAATTTCTTTGTCAAACTCTTATCAGTTGGTCTTGCAAAAAACAAAATACCATTGCTTTATCACCTATTGAGGTTGAGTATGTGTCCACTGTAAACTGATGTTCTCAAATGTTATGGGTAAGAAATAAACTTGAAGACTATTCACTAAGGTATATCAAAATACTATAAATCTTTCCAAAAAATAACCTATACAACATTCCAGATCTAAATATGTAGAAATTAAACACAATTTCACAACAAATCTTGTTATAAAAGGTTATATTGAATTAATTTTTATTGTCATTGAAAATCAACTTACAAATATTTTTACCAAGCCTTTTTTGGAAGAACGATTCAAATTTATTAAAGAAAAATCTTCTATTGCAAGTGCCCTAGTCTTTAAATAAACTATTTGGGAAACTATTTATTTTCTTTGCGTATAACCCTCTATCCTCCTAAAAATCTAAGGATGAATTGAAGAGTTTAGAAATTAAACAACATTATATTCTTTGTGCCTTCCCAATGCAACTTCTACCTTGTTTAACTCCTATATATCTTCCTTGCAACTATTAGGTAATAAATCTTAAACAATTTTTTTTGTTGAAGATCTCAACCCTAGGCTAGCCTCAAATGATTTTGTATGATAGACTACAAATTTTCCCTCTCCTTTCTAACGGTTAAATATCTACAAACCCCCTCCTTCAAAATCATCACCATCTTCTTACTTCTTTCTCGTTGATCCTCAAATCGTTTCTCTCTTTTTTTTCTTTTCAAATGGCTCGAATCAAGGTATCCTCCAAAAAGAAAGTTTCATCAAGCTCTCATTATCATAAGCCTGAAAGCTTCGCAAGTGACTCAAATCACTATCCCTCTCAACTTGAAGAAGAAGCAATCCTACCTTAAAAAACTCTAGAGCTTGAAAAACCCAAACCTGTAAGTATCGAGCATCCTTTTCAACATATTATCCTTCCTCTTATCCCATCATCTCCTACTCGATCGTCATCTTGCTGCACCCAGAAAACATCCTAATGTGTGATACCACTCACACCAATGTCTTAAAAAACATGTTAATCAATCCTTCTAAACCTCAAGTGGCCTCCAATCTCCTACTAACGTGTAGCGTTATTCACAAAATTTGTGTCATGCAATTGTTCCTAGAACATGATGTTTTGAAAAGGTCATTGAATTAGATTTACTGTTAACTCATCATCTCATTTATGGGATTCCTTTTCACTTAGGAAACTTGATTTTCATCTTCATGATGAATATTGAATGGATTATTAGGTCAACACCTTATGGAATCCTCCTCACCAAGATTCTCAAATTCTTTAAAATCCCTTTAGATGGTAAGTTGCCAGTTCATATGAACAATGTCTTTTCAACCCAAAACATAAGTCAAATGAGGCTATATCCTGTTGATAAACCTTTAATCAAAAAGGCTATTATCAAACTCTCCTCTTCAAAAGTATCAAAGAAAAGAAGATCATCCTTGACTCCTAAAACAAATGTGAAGAAACACTCAATGAACAAGAACCTCTTATCACTCGTCCTCAACCTATGGTTGTCGGTATTCCTTTTACCAAACCTCAAACTTTAGAGCCTAAAAACTCTCAAGATCAAAACCTTACAACTTCTCCTACCACAAATCAACCTCAGTTTGATCTTGAAAAAAATCCCATCTCTGGATCATAACATAATCTTCACTGAAATTATTGAAGTCAATCCACATTAAGGACATCATGGGAATATAGCTCAGAAACCTCTAGAGGATGGTGAAGAGCTCTATCATGACGTAAATCTCACTCAACATCACTTCTCTCCTCCACAAGCTCAATAAGTTGAAAAAACCATGTATATGTTTGAGAATCTGCAATAAACATTCTACTTCCACCTTGTCCTCCTATGACTCCAAATCATAATGCCCAACTATCTTTTGCAATATCTCAAATGTTCACTACCCCCACCAAGGTCATAGAGGTTGATGAAACTGATCAAGTACCTCCAACACCTCCCTATCTTTTTGACTCATTTGTTCCTAAGATGACAGGTGCAGAAACTTACACACTTCTAATTCTTGAAATTAATGGGAAATTTAGTTCTCTTGGTTCCTTCCTTGCAAAAACTGGTGAAAAATCATCGCAAGAAGTCTTCTCTCAAAACAAAAGAGCAAGTATTGATGCCATGCAAAAAGATCAAACTAGCATTGGGTTTGATAAGAGGATAAAAGCGAAAAGAGCTCACAAAGATGAAACGATTATCAAGAAAATAAAGAAGGATTAGAAAAATATTGTTCGCAAGCTTCAACTATTTTTAACACAAAATTTGGCTTTCTCTTAGAATAGGTTACAAAACACCTCATCACCACAATTTCCCCTAGGGTAATCATCTTGTTTTGCCTCTTCAACCTCCTCATTCTGACCTCCCTCGTCCTTCAACCTCCTATTCTTCTAATGATTCACTTCCTTCCAAATAACTCGACGTCTTATGGGTTCCCCTATTTTATTTTCTTATTGGTTGTTGAAAAATATTGGGCGAGAAAGACTATGAGCTGAAATGGTTGATTGTCAACTTTTTAGGAAGACTGAAAAGATATTTTTGAAACATCCTTATTTCAATCAACTTTTTTATTTTATGATTAATCTTTATTCTTTTTGAACCAATCTGTATTTACTGTTGTTGTGAACATTAATGAAATTATCTTATATTTTGGTTCAAATTCTTTGTTGCAAAAACTATGCATATTTTGAGGGGGAGCATAATATAAAAACATAATGCATTATCTGAGGTGGAGCATAAGTTAGAAGCAAAAATTAAACATGAAATACCTATGTCAAATTTTTGTCATAATCATAATCTCAAGAATTTTGTTTATAAGTGTTATCTAACTTTTACTCTTTAGTGTATCAATTTTTATAAAATAAGTCATTAACATTTTTTTATAAAATGAAGATTCTAAAGAAATTAGTCTATCATCTGAGAAAGAATGGTGTTACTTTTGGATAAAACATGTTAGATATCCATTATAATCAGAATATTTATACGGATAACCAACTGCTAAAAATATGATTAGAGAGTACTTGTACAAGTGTTAGAAGATAAGCATCCTCGATCTCTCATGGAAAAAATAAATGAAAGTACAAAGGTATAAAAGGTTGTGAGGCAACCCACCTCAAATTGTTGGGAAAAGGTAAAGAAAAAGAAAAAGCACCAGTCACATCAGGAGGAATGAAAGCTTCACCCTCGTAGTAACTAGATTTGAGGATAGACCATTGTACTCATCTTCTCAACCTTCTTAAAGCAATGACAAAGTGGGAAGGACAATTTTGCAATTCAAAACAAGATCAAAGGAAAATCATCTAAGTCTTCAACGAATATATTTTACTGCTTCTCATATTTGAAGCTTCATGACTTCTATAAATTAAGATGATATTATCCTCGGAAAAATATAAAAAAGCAATTCACAATCAATGATCAAAGTTGTGTTAAAACAATCTCATCTCATCCTCATCATACTTTCTACTATTCTTAAATATATCTTTGGATAATTGTTTAAGAAAGTATATTACAACGTTAGTTCTTTGGATCTATTCATAAAAACCTCTCGAACATATATATCCTCATGATAAGATTAACTTGATGAAATTTGTGTTAAGATTAACTTGTTGAAATTTGTGTAAGGTTAGTAAGACAAGAAGATAAATTGTTTATGTAAGTCTGGTGAGGCTAAGATAATATGTAGTGAAAAGAATATCATCAATGGATAAGCCTTTTGAGCCATAGTGAAAATACTCACAAGTGAGTGAGGATTGAATGTAACACACTTAGGGTGAACCAATATAAATTTGTGTGAGTCCTTCTCTAAATTCTGATGTTTATTTTATCTCATTCTAGTCTTATTTAAGTTCTAAACATCTACCCTCTAAAATTGATCTTTTATCCTCACATAGAGAATATTCATTTAAAGGATTTTTTTTAACGGGATAAGACTATTCAACTTTCTTTCAAGTGATATTTTAACTACTTTACATTAGACCTTTCTACATAATTAAGCAAAGTAAATCTCGTATAGTGAATCCATTATTCGTAAGAGAATAAGGCTGGTCCTCACTCATTCCTTTTTCATAGCCAATAAAAAACTTTAATTATTACCCCTTCTAAAACCACAAAATCAACATGCACACACAAACAAGTCATAATCAAGCCACTGATTAACATGACATGATAAATAGGATGTTACAACATATGCTACTAGATCAGCCTCCCCCAATGAAGCCTTTGTGTGTGATTGGTTGGGAGGAGAAAGTGAGAACTATGAGAAGAGAGAAAGAGGTAAGAAAAATTTGAGATATTGTTTGGTATTAAAGAAAGAGGAGAGAAATAAAAGAAAAAGAAGTGCATTTAATTTTTGAAAAGACAAAAATATCCTTAGATAAAATACTATATATTTTACATTTAACTTTAAATTCTTCACAAAATTAAAAAATTAATTACATTATTTCAATATAATATATTTATTGATTTTAATTTTATCAATTTATTTAAATTGATTCATACAAACTATTCAAATAATTAAATTACTCAATTATTCATAAAACTAGTGCATATTGCAAGACAAATAATAAAAGAAACACATTCTATAATATACTACTCAATTAATTACTATGTACAAAACAAGTGCATATTGCGACACAAATTAAAAGAATTGCATTATATATAATGAAAAAAGTGCAGAGTATGTGATCATAAAAAAATTATTATGAATGAGAGAGTAGGGCACGGAAATAAAAATAATTTTTTTTGGAAGTTTCTCTCCTCTTTCTTCACATATGGCTGGAGAGAATATAAAAAGTGTGGCTCGGATTCTAATTAGTCTTTCGTCTCTTTTTCTCTGCTATATCAATCATAAGAAGTGCATCATTTTTTTTCTTGAATCAATGGGTTCGTGACAAGAGTTGTAATTTACGCACATTATATAGTTCGTCACTTTTTGCTTCTACAGCATGTGTACCAAGCATAATTTCTCTTGTCATTTTTCTCAATATGTGGAACATTGAGTTTGATTGAGTGGGTTTCTAAATGGCATTATTGTTGGAAAAAAGTATGTTATAGTGTGAATTTAATAAATTGTTGAAGTCCCACATTGGAAATAATTTTTTTTTGTAAATTTAAGTGGAAAGAAACTTGTTAAGTTCCACATTGGAAAGAAATAATTTTGAAATCGCACATTGGAAAGCTCTAGTATTTTGAGTAGTTTCAAATCTATACATACTAAAGTCCCACATTGCTTAGAAAAGAAATGTGAGCTTACTTCCATCACTATATAAAGAGCAGACTATTGTGAAAAGTACACCAAAGTTGGATGCTTTTCCCAACTTTCTCTTTTCTCCCTATTATATTCTGCTCGCCAAATTTTGAGCCACTTCTCCCCTTTCTTTCTGTCCCTTTCGGTTTTTAGAGCGGTAATTATACCGTAGTCCCTTAGTCCCTTTCGGTTTTTAGAGCGGTAATTATATCGTAGTCCCTTTCGGTTTAGAGCGGTAATTATGCCGTAGTCCCTTTCGGTTTTTAGAGCGGTTATTATGCCGCAGTCCCTTTCGGTTTTTAGAGCGGTTATTATGCTGCAGTCCCTTCGGTTTTTAGAGCGGCTGTTATGTCGTAGTCCCTTCGGTTTTTAGAGCGGTCGTTATGCCGTAGTTATGAGTGGTCGTAGTACCATATTGTGAATGACTTTAATCGTCATATTGAGAGTGACATTAACCGTCATATTAAGAGTGGCTTTAAGCGCCATATTGAGGGTGTAATTCTAGAACGGTTTTCTACAGTGCAGTAGAACTCCGATACAGTGATCTGGGCTGTTTTATCCTGGGGACTTCGTGGTTGATAGTCTGCCTTGCACAATTTGGGCAGTGCCGCGAAACGTCTTCAAGAGAGCGACCTAGTCCGCGACTCAACCCAGTAATATCTTCGGTGACATAAATTGTGATTTTTAAATGGTTTTTGAAACTCAAATTCCAACAATTATACATATCGAGGCAGTACCAAATACTACGCAATTTGGCTTACTTGTCAAAGGTAAAAGATTGCATCATCTCATTTGGTTGGGAATAGTTTGGTCTCTACGAGAAATCAATTTTTTTTTTATGAACTATCATTTTTGTTTCTACAAGTATAGAATGTTGTCATTTTAGTCATTGATCCAACTATAACTTCAAATTTGTCATTGAATGATCGAAATAGTCTTTAAAATATATAACTTACTACGATAAAAATCTCTTACACATACAACTTATTGTCAAAATACTATGTGATATTATAACGTCAGGGATTAAGTTGACTGACGTCAGGGTCGACCCAACATATTATGAGGCATAAAGCGAAACTATTAGACATGACCTTTTCAAAAATTAATAAATAAATTATTAATATTTTATTTTATAACTATAGAAAATTTCTTTAGTAGAATTAATAGCATTTTCAAGTCTATTTTCTCTATATATTTATCAAAAAAATAAAATAAGACATTTCAACTATTCTACAGCAACATCAAGAACTCATGTAAATTTTTTTATCTTTTAGTTGAAGAAGAAAATAGTGTGTATACTACCACTCCAATAACTTATGTTAGCAATATGTTCACTACATGTCTCATAATTTCTCAATTTATAACTAATATTTCTCATATGAGCAATATGTGTTTACTCTTTGTCTCAAAATTTCTTATTTTATAATTAATATTTCTCTCATCTCTACTATCTTTATTAGTCAATTTAGTTGTATTAAGAAAAATACTAAATAATTTGCGACAAAAACATGTTTTATTTAATTTATATAAGATTTTATTGGTTGATAACAAAAGTTAAGATGAAGAGTTTACTGACAAACAATCTTTAATACAATATGCTTTCTAGTGAAAAACAATGTCTCTAAAATCAAAAGATATTTCTAACGCTATAGTAGTCAATGATATCAATTC
>JBBPBT010001178.1:4076247-4108690 GCA_037974875.1 Cicer bijugum | reverse complement strand
TATTAAATTGGAACTTTTTCTTTGATTGTTATAAATTTTATTTATATATTTAGTCTCATTATTCTTTACTATGTTTTTTAATTTTTTATTAATTGTAATGAAATATTTATTTTTGTTGTATCTAATTTTTCTATTGACACTTATGTCATTTTAAAAAAACATAAATTATTTTTATCACAATTTTTTTTATTTTCTCTTATACTAAAATATTAAATAATAAACTTATTTTCAATCCATTTTCTCTTCTGTTTACTCTATTTTCTGCCTTTCAATAACCAAACCAAATCTAAAGAAAGAAGTTGTGCCAATTTAATTTTGTCAAAAACTAAAAGTTATGTTTATCTTTCTTTGAGATTAAGTTGGGTAAAAAACCTAAAAGTTATGTTTATTATTTTTGTAAAAAACTACGAAGTTATAACAAAATGAATTTAGTAAGTATCAAAACTTTTTGTGGAAAAGCTTATATATAAATAAAAAGCTTTTGTGGAAAAGAATTTTGCCAACCAAGTTGTCGATGTTGCTGCCTAAATTTTGATGAAAAGCATATAGGATTTTCTGGTAAAGTAAAGATTGAAAAATAATGGGGAATTTCGATAGATGTATGCCTACATGTCATTGTGTGTATTAATTTTTTTACTAACAAAAGAAAAAATATCATTCATTCATTGTGTGTCATATTTTTTTTACTAACAAAAAAAAATCATTTATAGAGTACATCGATAATAATACAAATTTAAGGTAGTTAAAAATATAAAATGATGAATTCATAAACAAATTTATCGCATCCAAGTTAATATTATATATTTGAAAATTATCTACAACATTGACAACTAAGTCATTGAATATGTAACGAATCGAACTGGTCTGTCAATCTAAACCATGAACACCGTATAAAATGGGAAATCAAAAAACGCCACACCAAGACAACAAACAACACCGCATGGTAATGACAAACTCAATACAAATGTGAAAAAAAAAATCTATGTAACATCCACTTATTTAAAATAGAAGATAGAGAAAAAAAACGATGCAAAGGATGATTTGAAACCAAAAATAACTCTAAATCACACTTCTTTAGTGGATAAAGAACAAAATAAAAACAAAAGAAAGTGATGAGAAGAAAAATAGGCTATAAAAGAAAATACTTGTCATCAATAAATATTAAAAATAATCACAGGATACATGCTTATAAATGATACATAAAAAAATAAAAACAAATATTTATCACTGCTAAGTATTAAATATCACGACTAGACAAAGACAAAATACAACACGACTTTGCTTCACATCATTTCTCTAAGTATGATGCACTAGAACCATTGTGTCTCAGTTGCCTCTACAAATGCAAGCAATGAAGTAGTTCAATTACCTCTGATAAATGCAAATGCGTTATGTATCTTCTGTCTTTGATGAATTCAAAAAGTTTCTACTTGTCTGCCTCTGATAAGCATGACAAACAAGTAACTGCCTCTAACTCTAATAAGCATGACAAATAAGTAACTACCTCTGATAAGTGTGACAAGCAACTAACTTCCACTGTTTACGATAAACGTGACAAGCAAGTAACTATTGAGAAAAAATATCTCTCAAATTGTTTTAATGAAAACAAAATTAATTAAATGATTATGATGGTGCTTAATATCTAATTTGTGCTCTTGAGTGTAATCTAATTAGAAAATAGGTTCCTCATCATCTTGATAAAAAGGAGAAAAATTTGACTTAATCCAATATGTTCTCTGAACTGGAGGATAGACATTCAAATGTTGAATATGTAAAGAGGATGAAACATTTAAGAAATATAATATACTTTATCATAGAAACATTGAATCTAAGTCAAAATAAAGAGAAGATAAATTTGTGGACAAACAATTATAAGGAGAAACAAATCATAAGAAAAGGATACACGCTAGAGGATGAACAATAAGAGGATACTATTCTGGTTTTGTTCATCCTTGTACATAAGGAATAGCCAAAAATACCAAAATACGAAAAAGGTTGTACTTAATAGGAAAAAAAGGATCTTACAAGTCTTGGAAAAGCAAAAAGGGAAAAGTACAACTCATGGCCAAACTTCGAGGAAGATTAAACCTCCTATCTGAGGATGGATTGCAAATTCATCTTCCTAAGCTCATATGTTGAAGGACAACTGAATGACAATCTTTTAACTTTGACCAATGACCTTGGACATTTGATCAAATCTCCAACGATCATCTAACTTTTTTTCTTCATAGATAGATGTTCATAAACTCTATAAAAGGAAGTGACCTCTTCATCTCAAAACAAAACAACTACTCATACAAAGAAAATTTCTCAAATCTTAGAAGATCATTCACACAATCTCTTTACACTTTCTACAGTCCTAAGCTATATCTTTAAAAATATCCTCTTAGAAAGTTCTTATAAAGAAAGAAATCATACAATCATCATAAATCATTTATTTTGTATATTCCAAGTTATTATACACTTGGTAATATTTGTAATATGAAAGAAACTAAATTGTAATCCTGTTGAGGCTAAGAATATAGACATTGAAAAACAGTTTCGTAAGAGGACAAATCATTTTGAGCTATAGTGAAAACTCACAAGTTTATGAGCACTGAACGTAGCCTACATTGGGTGAACCAGTATAAATTTGGGTGTGTCATTTTCTATACTCTATCTATTTATTTACTTAACTATCACTTAGAGTTTCAAATTTCTACCCTCTGACTTTTATCCTCTCGTAGAGGATATAACATTAAAAGACATTTTTAAAAACTACAATATCTATATTCAAACCTCCTTCTAGTGATATTTTAGCTACTTCAGTAACTACCTCTAATAATCTCATCAAACTTCTTACTCTGAATTATTATGTTTGTGTCCTCCAAGCACTGTATTCGATCCAGTGGTGACGCCAATAGAACCACGGGTCCAACAAGTGGATATTTGGCTGCTCTATCAGAAGTTAATGACTCTATTGCTCCCATATTTGCATAAGACAACAAGGAAGTCATTTTGGAATATCTAAGAATGTGTCAGTCTGGCTAAGTTGTGGCCCCAACTTGCTTGTCTCTACCTCGTGGCACACATAATTTTTGTGAAGAAACGTAAAACAGTCGCTCTAACTCTAAACATTGAAGAGGATGAGGAAGACACAATATTTCTCGATGAATACATGACAACCTTTCTTTAGAGGAAGAAACGTGATGTACTTTTAGACTGTGAACCCCTTATTCCTCTCCCCATCATTGACCCTGAAACAACCTCTCCATTTCTCTCTCCCCATCCAACCAACACTTTTCTCCATTCCTCTTACTCTACACCCATCACTCTTCCCACATCTAACTTTAATACCTCAGATGATAAGTTTAAGGATATCCTAGCTGAGCACTTTTCCTGACTCGACACAAAACCCATCTTTTTGTTCACAAGCCTAGTACCTCATCTCACACACCTACCCATCCACTAATTTACCACCACCTTCTCCCTTTTCCACTCAAGTACCTCACCCCACCTCATCACCTTCTCCCCATTATATCCCCTAGAAGTTGTGCCTGTTACACCAACTCTTATCGCTTAGTCTTTGATACATTAGAAGAAGAATCCTCTTTCTTTTCCCAATTGGAACCAAGTTGATTTTATAATCAGAGTTTTGATGATAGCAAAAGTATTTTTTTGAAGAAAATCTAAAATAAGATTTGATTCAAAATAATAATTGAAGAAAATCCAAAATAAGATTTGATTCAAATTTATTATTGAAGAAAATCTAAAATAAAATTTGATTCAGATTTGATCTAGATTTAATTACAACAAAATATGAACATTATAAATCTAAATAATTTACAAACTCAATCTGAACAAATTACGGACATAATCAATTTGAAGAATTTACAAACTCAATATAAACAAAATACGAACATAATCAATCTAAAGAGTTTACAAACTCAATATGAACAAATTACGAACATAATCAACCTATAAGAACTTTTCAAATTGGGTTAAAAAATTAAGAATTAGCTAAAGAACATACTATCAAAAAACATCTTGTTCATAATTATTTTTGAATAAGATCATTGTTGACCAAACTAGGAATCAAGATACAATTTAGAATTAAACAAAGACTAAATTGAAGCCATAATTTTACCTATCAATAGATACTCAAGGCTAAAGAAGAAGATCATCGAAAAATCAAAAAAGAGTAGAAGAACTCAAGCTCAAATTCCAAATTCATCTTAGAGTTCAAAGTGAGAAACACTTGTTCAAATGAGATTTATTTTGTGAGTGTTTTTCTTAGAGTGTGAGAGTCATTGTTATAATCAGCTTGTTAGAGGCAACTACTCAAGTTTCAAACCTTTGTAATCAAATGAAGACACAATTCAGAATTAAATAAAGACTAAATTGAAGTCATAATTTTATCTATAAATAGATACTCAAGGTTGAAGAAGAAGATCATCAAAAAATCATAAAGGAGTAGAAGAACTCAATCTCAAATTTCAAATTCATCTTAGAGCTCAAAGAGAGAAACACTTGTCTTAATGATAATTATTTTCTGAGTGTTTTTCTTGTAGTGTGAGATTCATTGTTATACTCAACTTGTTAGAAGCAACCACTCTAGTTCCAAACATTTGTAATCAAACCCATTAGTGGTGTTGGTGTGCCTTAAATAATATGGGATTGTCAGGTTGTGTGGAAAAGACTTGATTGGTAGAGTCAAGGTGTTTGTGTTCCTAAAAAATCTATGGTTGTCATGTTGTTTGGGAAGACTGACTTGGAGGAATAAGTGCTTTGTAATTCAAGGTATTTGAATTAATGCATTAAAGCCTTTTGAATAAGGGGATAGGATATAGCCAAGTTATTGGTGAACCTGGATAAATCTGTGTCCAATTATTTTTGCATTCATTATTTGCTGCCTCATAACCCGATTGCTACTTATCTAAGTAATTCATAAAAACCAATCAACTTTCATAAAATTAGCAAAAAGTTGTCAACTTTGTCAAACACAATTCAAATATCTATCTCGTGTTTGCATCTTCACAATAATCTTAACATTACAACAATGGTTTTATTTATTGATTTTGAAGGACAACAACATAATTTCAAGAAGCAACAACCACAAATTATAAAACTCAATCGAATAAGTAAGAACCACAATTCAAACAAAAGCAAAACAAACTTTTACTAAATTCCAAATTTAGGGATAAGCTCTGGTACCAAATGATATGAAATTTTTTGTCGTGAATAATTTTAGGATCTTTTCATGGTTGGAAAATTACAAATTTTAGCCAAAACACGTTAATGGATAGAGGACACGATTACTCAAGATACGAAAATCTGAATCAAATGATTCCAAAATGAGATGAATGAAAAGTTCTGAAGTACAAATTAGTCTATTGAAACACTAGAAAAAGGCTACACAAAAGGAATTTGGTAAAACTTTTGTGATTAGGATTACTTTAACATTAAGCAAAAGAAACAAGAATTGAATGACGCCATAATCCAATGATTGATAAGCCAAAAGGAATGCCACAAGGATCAACACCCTTGAAAAGTTCAAAATGAGCTCCTTCAAGAACTCTAGAGAGTAAAGTCTCACAAAATAAAAATATGTTCAAAATTTGATTTGCATCAGTGATAGTGTTTCAACAAGTGTACTGAAGCGTTGCAAATAATAATAAAATGGTAGTACCGAGTGTCGAACTCAAGGATTGCGATTTACTATCGAATTGTATTTAATTACCAAAATTGAACAAAAAGTTCCTGAATTAATTGAAATAATATTTAAAATTAACAACAATAATAAAATTGATACTTTTTAATAAGAAAAATGTCAGGGATGAGTTTCACTTCGAGTCCAACTTTGGTGTTTTATTTAATAGTCACTGAATTCCTTTATTGAATTATTATCGAATTCTCTTTATTATTCTTGGCCTAATGTCTTAGTGACATAACCTTTAATTCCAAAGTAACCCCTAATTCCTTAGTGAATTTAAGATTAGAATTAAGCCTTACAATACAAGAATACAAATCGTAGAGTTTCATCTTGTTACACTCATCCCTAACAAATAGGGTTTAGTTACTCATGACAGAGATAGAAAAGATAAAGATTAGAGAAGAATTACAAGAAAGATTCATGAATGATTCTTGATAAAATTGCTCCAATGGTGTTAGATGTGGTCGTCATTGATTTTCTCCGCTTGGGCATAAGTCTCTCAACTTCCCAATAGTAAAAAAGATATCCAAAAAGTGATAAAAATGCGTTTTTATGAGTTCTGGTTCGTGTCCCGTGCCCCAAGCGTAGCTTTTGTGCTTCAAGCGCGAATTGACAAAATCTTCTGCTTGGAAATATGTCCCAAGCACAACTGTTGCGTTTCTGGCGGACAACTTATTATGTTTGATATTTTCTGCACTTTGTTCCTCTTATGAGTATGAATTGAGTTCTGATGTCTTTATGAAAGTTGTAGCTATGTATTTTAACTTTCATTTGTACTTAGTTTGACTCCAATGGGACATCTACAACTCCATATATGGCTGAAATACTTCACATGAGGCATCTTGATTTCTCACCAAAATTCAGCACTGCACTAAAACAAAGAAACAACGTAAAATTACGAAAAATCCCTACTTAATCAAGCGAATAAAAATGCAAACATTTTATTAACACAAAGAACTAGAATAAAAAAGATATTGCACTTAACTCTTCAAATTAACAAATACTCATAAATAGATAGGACTAAACAATGAAAAATAGGCATATGATGAAGAGTCATCAATAACCTTTGGGTTCTCCTTTTATAGTGGGACCACCTAACAAGCTCTTTAAATTTGGACTTTAAATTTGGCCCAACTCCAAATTTTACATCTAAACCCAAATGTACTTACTTATTAGTGTACTACTTTAATTAAAACTAATATTATAATTTGATAAAACATAGATACATGATTCATTGCTTACTTTCTTTAATTTGGATTAAGAAATTGACTTTCTTGGGCTTCAGCTCTTCATAAAATTTTTCATGACATTAAGAAATTCGAAGTGAAACTCATCTCTGACATTTTTCTTATTATAAAGGATAAATTTTTTTACCGTTGTTAATTTTAAATATTATTTCAATCAACTCGATAACTTTTTATTCAATTTTAGTAATTAAATACAATTTGATAGTAAAACGTGATCCTTGAGTTCGATACTCGATACTACCATTTTATTATTACTTGCAACGATTCAATACACTTGTTGAAACGCTATCAAGTTTTTGGTGTCGTTGCCAGGAATTACCATATCACTATTGAGTTATAAATAATTTACTTAGTTGAAATTTTTTGCTTTTATTTTATTTTTAATTTTGAAACAAAAAAATTTTAAACTGTTTTATTTTTACTTAATTATGTATTTTTATTTATTTTAAAACTAGTCATCACTCACAATTTGTCTAACCTTGTATGTGAGGCCAGTCCACAACTGAACTTTTCCTTGATCTAAAAATCGAAAAAACTACAAAAGTAAATCGGTCACATTGCTCTTAAAAAGGAGGAAGAACCTGCGGTGCAGAAAAATGAGACACTGCCAAAACCAGAAATTTAAATTCCCTTTCCTCAAAGATTAAAAATGGAATAAAAGAAAAGTAAAATTGACAGTGAAGGAGATTCTGTCAAAGAAAAGAAAAATCGGTAGTGAAATAATGATGCTTACCGAAGAGTGTAGTGCCATCCTATAAAGGAAGCTACCATCAAAGCTCAAAGATCCTGGAAGCTTCTCTATCCCTTGCGCTATTGGAAATAGAACTTTTGGGAAGACTCTGTGTGGTATTGGGGCTAGTGTACATGTTATGCCCCTTTACATATACAAAAAGCTAGGCATTGAAAGAGTCAAAGACACACAACTGATGTTACAGTTTGCGGATCGCTCAATGAAACACCCATATAGATGGTGGAAGATGTGTTGCACAAAGTTCATTTTCCCATTGGATTTTGTGCACTAGACATGGAGGAGGACAATGAGATTCCCTTGATCTTGGGGAGACCATTCTTAGCAACAGAGAGAGCTGTGATTGATGTAGCGGATGGCAACTTAACCATAAAGGTAAATGAATAAATTGTCACTTTCAATATTCTAAAAGCCATGGAACATTCAAAAGAAAGAGAAGGGTGCAATAAAATTAAGATCTTAGATGTGATAGTCGATGAAGAAATTGAGCATCAAGCACTCAATTTTGCCATTAGAAAGAGAGTTATGCCTACCCCAAGATGTTGTTAGAGAAAGTGAAGATCCAAAGGTGAAATAGGTTTAAGTAATGTTAGAAGCATCGCTATCTTACTCCTCTGTTTCCCTACTAGATAGGAGGAGTTGAAAGGGAATGAAGACAACGCCTTAGAGAAAAAGAAATAGACACCATAGGTTGAACTCAAGCAGATGTCTCCTCATTTGAAATATGTATTCCTAGGTGAAAAAGATAAGAATCTAGCCATCGTTGGAGCAAGCTTAAATGATTTACAAGAATAGAAGTTGTTGAGAATTCTGCAGAGGCATAAGGGTGTCATCGGTTGGTCCCTTGAGGACTTGAAGGGAATAAGTCCAACTTTTTGTATACACAAAATCCTAATGGAGCATAATCCCAAACCAATTGTACAACCCCAAAGAAGATTGAATTCCACAATGAAAGAAGTGATTAGTAAAGAAGTGGTAAAGTTCCTAGATTAGGTCATGTCCAAGTGGTACCAAAAAACGGTGGAATGACTGTCATCATAAGCGAAAAGAACGAGCTAATTCTTACACGAATGATTACAGAGTGGAGAGTTTGTATAGATTATAGAATATTGAACAGTGGTATGAGGAAGGATCATTTCCCATTCCCTTTCGTTGACCAAATGCTTGAGTGGCTAGCTAGACATAAGTATTACTGCTTCCTAGATGGCTATTCGGGATACAATCAGATAGTTGTGGTCACCCAATGATCAAGAGAAAACCGTATTTACATGACCATATGGGGTGTTTGCTTATATGCGGATGTCGTTTTGGTTGTGTAACGCACCTGCCACTTTTCAAAGCTGCATGATGTCCATATTCTTTGATATGAGTGACAAACAAGTTTGGATGAGAAGTTCACAGTGCACAGTCTACTACATAAACATAATATTCATTTCATTAGGTGTGATCGTTTGACCTGCTATCTCTAACGGTGAGCCATGAATAGTTTGGACGTGATCGTATTGATACAATACCCTATCTAGAAGATGAGGATACATCTTCAGACCCCAGCTTATCCATCCTCGAAATAAAGAACCCTCTTCAAATAGTTGTTTCATTTAATGCTCCTCATTTGATGTTTAATAGACCTCATCAATGTTAATCTCGTAGCTTTCCTAAATGGAAGAACCAAACCCTTATCCCTTTTTGACTTCCATCTCGTTAACAGCTTTCCTAAAATGCTCATAGACCCACACATGCACATGCATAATGACATCTCATTAGTTTAGAATCATTAATTATAGAAATTATTAATACAATAAACAACCATTGAGTTTACCTGTAACAATGTCAAATACCCTAAAACCGTTTTGTTCTGATGCATGCTCGCTTCTCGAAGATTGTCATATAGGTAAACAAGAGCAACATCACCCCATGCATATCCTCCGTAAGAATTGAGATCTCGAAAGTTGTCAAGATAATCAACGTTAATGAAAAGTCAAACAAAATGATCCTTTGCCTCTAATTAACTATGACAAGTATTATATCGTTTGACTTTAATGAAAATTAACAGTCTAGACAGTCAATGATATGAAAAGTCAAAGTTCTAAATAAGACAAATATTTTTATCATTTAGTTAACATCTTGAATCCGTTAAATTGTCTGAAACTCTATGTGACATCATTTGTTAGTAACATCCTTTGAGATTTGCCCTCTTAAATTGAAGATACGCAAAATCAATCATGAAGTTATACATGGATACATATTAAAGACCGATATATCTTAAATGGTGATTGAAGATCCCCAACGATAATATTCACAAAGGGCATTACTTCACTGTATTGAAGAAGAAATTGTATATACGTTCGAGAGTAGAGATAGAATGAAGAATACAATGTGTTAAGAAGAAATTTTGAAAAAAAGCCATGAACACATCAAAGAAAAGTATGAATACAATCTTCTCAATAGATAGTGATTAGAATTGATGTAAATCAATCAAAGTGTTTTCACACACCTAAACTGATATAAGACTTGATATGTAACATCTTCTCAATGAGAGTTAGAATCCTAAAAATAAACTTTGTGTCAATTCAGAAAAAACTAGAACTGTTGTAAATAAGCCCAATAGGTACAACAATGTAAGACCCGTAATTTTAAATCCTAAGTTATACAATTTTAGGGTATTTTGTGTTAAATTGCTTAGGCTTTTAACCCAGTTTTTGGTATTTAGGGAGTTAAAGGCCGAAAATATATTTTTGGAAATTGGATTAAAATTATTTTTCGAAGAATAATTTATTTAGATTACAAAGAATATAATTCCGGACAGTTAGTTAAAAATATCACTCGTTGCTGAAATGAGTTGCGACGAGAATAGAGATTTTATTAAATTAGATGAATGAAGTGAGGTGTGTAAGAGTTGGTAGATATTCGTTTGAGTTTGTTTTTAAATATAATACAAATGTATATATATATATATATGTATATATATATATTATTATTATAAGTATATATATATATATATATTAATACAAGTTATATGCATATATATATATATATGTGTGGTTAGAAAGGAAAAGAAGAAAAGAAACAGAAACAGAGGAAAACCAAAACGTTTCCTCCTTGCCTCGCGAAACCATGCTCGTCCTTCATCCTTCTTCATTTTTCTTTGCTTCCATTTCTTCAAGAATAGAAACCCAAGGCTTAGTGGGTAAGATAGCAAGGATTTCTCAGCTTCATACTTCCTTGTTGTTTCGAAAACGAAGAAAAACGGTGTTAGGGATTTCAAAACCGTCAAACACAAACCTCCCCGTTTCACCTAGATCTAAGCCTTCTTTCAAGAAGTGATAGAAGGGAAGGTTGCTCACCTCCGTGCTACGGTGCTAGTGGACCAACTTTGGAAGCGGCGTTGCGAGCAGAAAATTTACCGGATTTACTCACGGTGCCGTAATCGCACGTTAAAGCTAACGCGAAGGTAAGGGCTCCTTCCAAACTTTTAGTTTGCAATTAGGGACTTACTTGTGGTTGTGTGGAAAAGAATTTTGTTAGGGTTAGAGTATTGATTTGGGAAAATGTATCTGAGACTTTATGGGTAAAATCTTAGAGTTAGGTTTTGGTTATATTGATGAATGTTTCGTGGTGAATGAATTTAAACTATTTTATGTATGATTTTGAGTAAATGAAACTTGTGTGTTTGAGGGGTGGATTGTGTTGATTTGTGTTCGTTGATTTTGACGTGTTCTTAATTGATACTGATGAAATTTGAGATTTGTTTTGTGTTATTTGTGAGGAAAAATGATTTGATGTATTTCAGTGTGAGTTGTAGATTGGATTTGATAATATGTTTGAGTTTGTTTTGCGTGGAATTTGAAAACCATTAAGTTAAACGAGTATTAAGAATGGGGAATCTCTTAATGTCTTGTTTACTTAATGTTTGTTTTGGAAAATCGTTTAAGTTAAATGAGTATTAAGAATGGGGAATCTCTTAATGTCTTGTTTACTTAATGTTTGTTTTGGATAATCGTTTAAGTTAAATGAGTATTAAGAATGGGGAATCTCTTAATGTCTTGTTTACTTAATGTTTGTTTTGGAAAATCGTTTAAGTTAAATGAGTATTAAGAATGGGGAATCTCTTAATGTCTTGTTTACTTAAGGTTTGTTTTGGAAAATCGTTTAAGTTAAATGAGTATTAAGAATGGGGAATCTCTTAATGTCTTGTTTACTTAAGGTTTGTTTTGGAAAATCGTTTACGTTAAATGAGAATTAAGAATGGGGAATCTTTTAATGTCTTGTTTACTTAATGTTTGTTTTTGAAAATGGTTTCAGTGAAATGAGTATTAAGAATGGGGAATCTCTTAATGACTTGTTTACGGAATGTTTTGTTGTGGAAATCGTTTAAGTCAAAAGTATATTAAGAATGGGGAATCTCTTAATATGTATGTTGCTTAATGTTTTGGTGTGAAAATCGGTTAAGTAAATGAGTATTAAAAATAGGGAATATTTTGATATCTGCATTTACTTAACGCTTGTTGTGAATGGAGTTAGTGTATGCTCATGCATTTCATTTGGTAAATTGTGCTGACCCGTGATAGGTGGCACCTCGGTAAACTGTACTGACCCGTGATAGGTGGTACGTTTACGATTTACTTTTTGGTAAGTTGTGCTGACCCGTGATAGGTGGCACCTCGGTAAGTAGTACTCTGGCCTGTGATAGGCAGTACCCTAACGACTTACGCTTTTTCTTTTGGTAAATCGTGCTGACCTGTGACAGGTGTCACCTCGGTAAACAGTACTTACCCGTGATAGGTGGTAAGTTTACGATTTACGCTTTTTAGTAAATCGTGCTGACCCGTGATAGGTGGCACCTCGGTAATTGGTACTTTGGCCTGCGATAGGCGGTACAATTATGATTTACGGCCCTTCGAGGAGGGTTTTGGTTTGGAATTCCGAGTCCATGCATTTTGGCATATACACATTGCATTAGGGTGTTTGGCACACGAGTCGTGGTTGTTTCAAATTGTGATTGTGTTGATTTTACTAAGAGTTATGTTTTGGAATTGTGTGATAGTATGTTAGATTGTAAAACGATTTCGAAACTCAAGTTGACATGGTGATTGTGTTGAAAATGCTAAGTGTTAAGATGTGGATTTGTGTATGAATGTGATTGAGTTAGTTTATGTATTTTTGTAAGAATAGGCAGGGAAATCGATTTCCCAATCGATTCGCATTAAGTCAGTGGCTCAGCTATGCTGTCAATCGATTGCTCAATCGATTGCCCAATCAATTGTCGATTGAATTAAGCCCAGAGTTCAAACTTCACTAAAAACCTTCAAGAAATCGATTTGGAAGTCGATTGGCATTAAGTCAGTGGCTCAGCTATGCTGTCAATCGATTGCCCAATCAATTGCCCAATCGATTGAATTAAGTCCAGAGTTCAAACTTCACTAAAAACCTTCAGGAAATCGATTTGAAATCGATTCTCTTTAATACAGGGGCTCAGTTATCCATTCAATCAATTTCCCAATCGATTGGCTTAGTGCAAATTCTTATTTTGAGTTAGATAATCAATTGCTCAATTGATTTATCATTGTTTTGGTTAGTTATGTATTACTTGATGGATTGAGAACTTTATTTTTATTTCAATTTTAATTTGGCAAGCATGATATGAACTTTTAGCATATGGAACACCCTTCTAAGATGCATGATAAGTTGAAAAAGTTATTTGTGCATTGAAAAGTAAATGTTATGTGTTAACTGTTAATTTCGGTTGGTGACCCTTTACAACTATTGTGGAAATCTGGGCTTTGCCCTCAGATGAGAGCCAGGATGATCCTACCGGTTCGTACTCTACGGATAGGAATGTAGATGGGAATGCTTGATTGGAGCTACGCTAGGAGGATCCTACGGGGAGCGTGGTGATTACTCGGGGAGTATAGCTTTTTGGTAGAATGATCAGATTAGGTTGACATAGAGGGATCATATGTCTCTCTTTTGATTTGTGTTTATTTTTTTAAACAGGAAAACTGTGCCGCATTTTGATATGTAAATATTTTGGGTTGATGATTCGAGAAACTTTTTCCGCTGCTTGTAAATTTTAATGACTTAATTATTTATCCAAATGTATTACCTCATTTATTTCTCTGCGTTATTTTAATTTCGTTTGAAAAAAAAATACACCCTCGCCTTGAAAAACGGGGTGTTACATTGTGGTATCAGAGCTTTGGTTTGGTTTTCTTTGGGGGCTGTGGAACCTTTGGTTATAGATTGTAAGTTAACCTGTAGGTTGTGAGTCGTTATCTGATCATGCGTCGGGGTAATAGGGCTGAGTTGTCAGATCAGGGGTAGTTATTATGTGTTGATATATTCGAAACTTAGTTTGGGAATTATTCGAAGTGGTGTTAACACTTCTTCTTGATGTTGGTTTTTCGGAAACACTACCTCTAAGAGGGAACGACGTTGCAAGGACGAACGTCAATAGGGATGATCAAATGGTTGAAGCTACAAATAACATGGATGTTTTGTTGTTGCACGAACTGCTGCAAAGACTCTGCGGGATCTGGAGAAGAGGAAAAGAGGGATTTATGCTATTAAGTCAAGAGGATTGAAAGATTGTCGTCGTTACCATCCTCCAAAGTTCAAGGGTGATGAGAACTCAGGAAAAGAGATGATTAGTGGATTCGAGAAATGGAAAAGATCTTCAAGATGACGAATTGTCAAGCAGACCTGAAGCAAACCATTTCGACATGGAATTTATAAAATGTTTCAAGGACACAGAAGCAATGTGTTGGTGTGAACTCGAAGATGATGAGTATGGATGGATTAACATTAGACTAGTAAGAGATTTCAAGTAAAGATCTAAGTTGAGGACTCTTGTTAAGAAAAGTAGATGTTTTCCTGGTAGATTTCAGGATAAAACTGGATGAAGTTTGACAATTGTCAAGGAGATGTGAACATCATGGAACTGTTGAGAAGATAAGGCTTCCATTTGGAATAACATTTGGTGCTTAGGTGTCAATGAAAGAGACTAGTATTGAAGTTAAGGGAGTGTTGCACATTAGGAGTGAATACTCCTTTGGATAGATAAAATACGCTTTGAGGATTAGTCGATACCTTGAGGGATAAAGTCGAGCATTTGAGTTAGACTGGATTCGCAACTTGGATTATTAAGTAGGGATAGTAATATTGGATGAATCTATAGACACGTAAGTGTGAATTTTGGGCGATGTTCAGAGAAACCTAATGAGTTAAGCCTTGATGTATTGAACTCTATGTTACCATTAAGTGGAATTTGAAGTAATCAAGTACGATAATACTGGAGATTGCGGTAATATAAGTTTGAGAGTCTAATAAAGGATGGAAGTGTTTGGAGATTTTGAAGATCAAATTTTAGAATCCTATTAAATGATAGGAAGTGAAAAAGAAGAGATGTAACGAATGATTTATGATTTAGTTGTTGGTCTTGGGAAATCAAGCGTTGAGATATTTTATGGCAAAATTTATGAGGATGAAGTTATAGGTAATTATTTCTAAGGAAATTCTAATGAGGACCGTTTGAGAAATAATTCTTTAGGATGTTCGATTGCTAGGATTCTTTCAGTTTGTATCTCGGTGAAGGTTGAGAAGGAAGAGGAATCCAGCGAGTGAACCAAATATTGGAAAATATGCCAAGAAATTTATTGGAGCAGCACATATATAGAAATATAGCGTATGACAATTAAAGATTCAAGACAAGAAATTATCTCACCTATAATTCAGACATTATTGTTATAAAGGTATGCCAAGATATAAAGACATTACTTGAGTGCATGTCATGGGGATTGTTATTGTGTTCGTCAACCAAAGGAGTTCAATGTTTGTTTGATAGGAAACAATTAAACATGAAATGGAAAGTTTGGTGGGAATTAGTAAGCCTTGATTTATTGGAATCACTATACTGAAGATGTATCAAGGTTCGAAGTAGAAATTTAAGGGTTGTATAAATGGAAATGTGATGGAGTGAATACAATGCGGTTGACCTGTCATAATGAAAGGATAATCATCAAGTAGCAAATGAAGGACACATTGAAATTAAGGAGTATCAGAATGAATGCTGTCAGTAGAGGTAGGAGGATTATTTTTGAGTTATGCATAATTGCGAAGTATGTAAGAAATTTTCTAAGTGAGGCGTGAATTTGAGGTGTTAGGAATGAGACAAATGTAGACCTTGGTCTGTGAATTAAATTCAAGTTGCATCTTAATGGAAAACGTGACTCTTGAAATGAAGTACTAAACTGAGGGGAAGTTTGGGTGTCCCAAGTGGTATAGTCTTTGGCATGATTTCGAAAATATTTGAGGAAGCTTGGATCACCAAGCAGATGTGGCGATAGAATTATTAAAGTTATAATTGGAATAACATACTGATAAGAACACTATGGTTTGACGTAGTTGTACGACTAAAGAAACAAATCAAGGATCTGTGGAAATTTAGGAGTCCTCGACTGTGGCGATTGTTTTGTACTCCGTGTGTTGGAGTCATGCTTGGCGTTTCGATTGGGTACCAAATGGATGTTTTGTACCAAGTGGATACGAATGAGGCTATGTAACATAGCTAAGGGAAATTGTACTTAGTCGACATGATCAAAGTTATAGAAAAATAAGGGACACTCAATGGACTTTGAGAAGATTGTTGACTGCTTGTACATTAAGATAACCTTAGTTGTAAGTTGCAAGGAGTGCTATTACAGTTCGGTTAAGATAGTTTAAGCCACGATCATGGTTGTTGGTTATTTATTGACAAATTGAGGGACTGATCATCCTTAATCTCTTGTCGATAGTAGACAAAACCATGTTGAATGGAACGGACAAGCCTTACCGACTATGAATGGGTGCAGAGTTATTAAGCACCTTATGAAAAGGGGTAGACAACACTTTTTTCGAGAAGGCCGGGTGAAATAAGTTGTGACTGATATGATGAATTCGGGTACAAACCAAGTGTGGATTGTTACTCGTACTTTAAGTTTCGAGGACGAAACTAATTTAAGGGGGGTAGTAATGTAAGACCCGTAATTTTAAATCCTAAGTTATACAATTTTAGGGTATTTTGTGTTAAATTGCTTAGGCTTTTAACCCAGTTTTTGGTATTTAGTGAGTTAAAGGCCGAAAATATATTTTTGGAAATTGGATTAAAATTATTTGTCGAAGAATAATTTATTTAGATTACGAAGAATATAATTCCGGACAGTTAGTTAAAAATATCACTCGTTGCTGAAATGAGTTGCGACGAGAATAGAGATTTTATTAAATTAGATGAATGAAGTGAGGTGTGTAAGAGTTGGTAGATATTCGTTTAAGTTTGGTTTTAAATATAATACAAATGTATATATATATATATATATATATATATATATATATATATATATATATATATATATATATATATATATATATATACACATATATGTGTGTGTGTGTGTGTGTGGTTAGAAAGGAAAAGAAGAAAAGAAACAGAAACAGAGGAAAACCAAAACGTTTCCTCCTTGCCTCGCGAAACCATGCTCGTCCTTCATCCTTCTTCATTTTTCTTTGCTTCCATTTCTTCAAGAATAGAAACCCAAGGCTTAGTGGGTAAGATAGCAAGGATTTCTCAGCTTCATACTTCCTTGTTGTTTCAAAAACGAAGAAAAACGGTGTTAGGGATTTCAAAACCGTCAAACACAAACCTCCCCATTTCACCTAGATCTAAGCCTTCTTTCAAGAAGTGATAGAAGGGAAGGTTGCTCACCTCCGTGCTACGGTGCTAGTAGACCAACTTTGGAAGCGGCGTTGCGAGCGGAAAATTTACCGGATTTACTCACGGTGCCGTAATCGCACGTTAAAGCTAACGCGAAGGTAAGGGCTCCTTCCAAACTTTTAGTTTGCATTTAGGGACATACTTGTGGTTGTGTGGAAAAGAATTTTGTTAGGGTTAGAGTATTGATTTGAGAAAATGTATCTGAGACTTTATGGGTAAAATCTTAGAGTTAGGTTTTGGTTATATTGATGAATGTTTCGTGGTGAATGAATTTAAACTCTTTTATGTATGATTTTGAGTAAATGAAACTTGTGTGTTTGAGGGGTGGATTGTGTTGATTTGTGTTCGTTGATTTTGACGTGTTCTTAATTGATACTGATGAAATTTGAGATTTGTTTTGTGTTGTTTGTGTGGAAAAATGATTTGATGTATTTTGGTGTGAGTTGTGGATTGGATTTGATAATATGTTTGAGTTTGTTTTGCGTGGAATTTGAAAACCATTAAGTTAAATGAGTATTAAGAATGGGGAATCTCTTAATGTCTTGTTTACTTAATGTTTGTTTTGGAAAATCGTTTAAGTTAAATGAGTATTAAGAATGGGGAATCTCTTAATGTCTTGTTTACTTAATGTTTGTTTTGGAAAATCATTTAAGTTAAATGAGTATTAAGAATGGGGAATCTCTTAATGTCTTGTTTACTTAATGTTTGTTTTGGAAAATCGTTTAAGTTAAATGAGTACTAAGAATGGGGAATCTCTTAATGTCTTGTTTACTTAATGTTTGTTTTGGAAAACCGTTTAAGTTAAATGAGTATTAAGAATGGGGAATCTCTTAATGTCTTGTTTACTTAAGGTTTGTTTTGGAAAATCGTTTACGTTAAATGAGAATTAAGAATAGGGAATCTCTTAATGTCTTGTTTACTTAATGTTTGTTTTTGAAAATGGTTTCAGTGAAATGAGTATTAAGAATGGGGAATCTCTTAATGACTTGTTTACTGAATGTTTTGTTGTGGAAATCGTTTAAGTTAAAAGTATATTAAGAATGGGGAATCTCTTAATATGTCTGTTGCTTAATGTTTTGGTGTGAAAATCGGTTAAGTAAATGAGTATTAAAAATAGGGAATCTTTTGATATTTGCATTTACTTAACGCTTGTTGTGAATGGAGTTAATGTATGCTCATGCATTTCATTTGGTAAATTATGCTGACCCGTGATAGGTGGCACCTCGGTAAACTATACTGACCCGTGATAGGTGGTACGTTTAGGATTTACTTTTTCGTAAGTTGTGCTGACCCGTGATAGGTGGCACCTCGGTAAGTAGTACTCTGGCCTGTGATAGGCGATACCCTTACGACTTACGCTTTTTCTTTTGGTAAGTCGTGCTGACCCGTGATAGGTGGCACATCGGTAAACAGTACTGACCCGTGATAGGTGGTACGTTTACGATTTACGCTTTTTAGTAAATCGTGCTGACCCGTGATAGGTGGCACCTCGGTAATTGGTACTTTGGCCTGCGATAGGCGGTACAATTATGATTTACGGCCCTTCGAGGAGGGTTTTGGTTTGGAATTCCGAGTCCATGCATTTTGGCATATACGCATAGCATTAGGGTGTTTTGCACATGAGTCGTGGTTGTTTCAAATTGTGATTTTGTTGATTTTACTAAGAGTTATGTTTCGGAATTGTGTGATAGTATGTTAGATTGTAAAACGATTTCGAAACTCAAGTTGACGTGGTGATTGTGTTGAAAATGCTAAGTGTTAAGATGTGGATTTGTGTATGAATGTGATTGAGTTAGTTTATGTATTTTTGGAAGAATATGCAGGGAAATCAATTTCCCAATCAATTGGCATTAAGTTAGTGGCTCAGCTATGCTGTCAATCGATTGCCCAATCAATTGCCCAATCAATTGTCGATTGAATTAAGCCCAGAGTTCAAACTTCACTAAAAATCTTCAGGAAATCGATTTGGAGGTCGATTGGCGTTAAGTCAGTGGCTCAGCTATGCTGTCAATCGATTGCCCAATCAATTGCCCAATCGATTGAATTAAGCTCATAGTTCAAACTTCACTAAAAACCTTCAGGAAATCGATTTGGAAATCGATTGGCTTTAATACAGGGGCTCAGTTATCCATTCAATCAATTTTCCAATCGATTGGCTTAGTACAAATTCTTATTTTGAGTTAGATAATCGATTGCTCAATTGATTTATCATTGTTTTGGTTAGTTATGTATTACTTGATGGATTGAGAACTTTATTTTGATTTCAATTTTAATTTGGCAAGCATGATATGAACTTTTAGCATATGGAATACCCTTCTAAGATGCATGATAAGTTGAAAAGGTTATTTGTGCATTGAAAAGTAAATGTTATGTGTTAACTGTTAATTTCGGTTGGTGACCCTTTACAACTATTGTGGAAATCTGGGCTTTGCCCTCAGATGAGAGCCAGGATGATCCTACCGGTTCGTACTCTACGGATAGGAATGTAAATGGAAGTATCTTTTAGAAATGGAAAAATAAACTTCAAACCCCCACCCCCTTTCTTGTGTTTTCATACTCCTTCACATGTCCCTTTTCCCATTTCGGTTAAAAACACTTTGTTGAATGACTCAATGAAAGATCGCCTTGGATGAAATACGAGAAACACAAACCGTGAATTCCCCAATGGAATTCACAACGAAAGCAATTGTATAAATGCTTTAATTGGATAAGTACTTAGGATGTGCCCAAAGTTGAATATGATAAAATAACACATATAAAGAGGGTTGAATTGTGTTGATAGTTTAAAAAATTGTCATAAAAAACTAAGAGTAAGCATTGTATAAAAACCAAAATGGTTCCAACATAAAAACTTTCAATTATGGCAATGGAAATTGCATCTCTTTTGAAATCGGGATTTCAAGAGTAAATTAAATTAGTTACCATTAGGAAATTAATTTATTCTTGTAGTTATAATTAGGAAGATAATTTTTTTTCACGGTGATTGTTTACCGTTAAAACAAAGACCTTCATAAAATAAAAATTTGGAAGAAATGCAATAATGAAGAAGCACGAAGAGAAAATGAAGAAATACTCATGTTATAGATATCAAAAGTATATTCTTCCTTAAGAAAGGGATTGATGACAACTCCATAAGGATGAAGATCAATAATGGCCGACACATCTTAGAGTAGTAGTTATTAAACCTGGTTCCATTTTAATTGGAAAACAAGATAATTGAACAAAAATTGAAGATACCCTTTTCTTTCCAACAGGTACCACGAGACTTTTGAACCTTATTTAGCCATTTTACACATCAAGGGATGGAAGTTGATTGAGGAACTCTAACAATACAAATTTTTTTAGTAAAATAAAAAAGTCATGTGATAGGAAGGAATAAGCATACTGAGATGAGACATCTATATGGCCAAAGAAAGGCCCCAAAATTCTTGGACCTACAGAGTTGGGAGCATAAGAGATAGGATGAAGTTCCTGGTTTTCACGCCACAAGTCTGCACCAGTAATCACGACATCATCAGCGAGATTCATGTTTGAAGAAGGGTCAGTGGTTTCTAAACCCGATTTGGAGAAAGAAGCCATTGAAAATATCCTTATAGGAAGATGATAAACCCAAAGAATATGTATTAGAGAATGAAAGAAGGTGAGCAGACACTTAATAATGATGAAGTAATTATATAATTTGATTTTTTATTTTTTAAAATGTTAATAATTTTATTTTATTTTTTTATAAAAATTCATCAAAATTTTCAAATAAAAATCATAATATTGATTATCATCTTCAGTAAAATGTAAATTTTATTAAATTTTTAGCTCAAATATTTCAATAAACTCATATTTTTATTTTTTTATATTTTTAAATTTTTGTAATAAAATTAAATAAATGACTAAATTTGAATAAATAAATGAATGACTGATGTATCATCTAAAATTAAATTGAGACTGCAAGAACAATTGTGTTTAAAAATTATTTCCTCGAACATAATTCTTCGTTAAATAAGCAGTTAACATTTATTTTACTTGGCGTATATACTAGTGTGTAACCCGTCGCACGGAAACAACTTATGGTCTTCATAAATAAATTGTTATATTAATTTATATATATCAATACTCATAAATTTTACTGACATTTATATTAAATACATAAGTATTGACTTAAAAATAAACAATTTACAATAAAAATAAATAAATAAACTTAATCGTAGACTAAATTAAATAATCATTTCTTACGATGTCAATGTTACTGATCAAAAGCATGACTTTTTAATCTTAACGATGATGCCTTATTTTTTAATTTTCTAAATAATATTTTTTTCTTTCCAAAAACTTATAAAACAATACTTTTAATTTTAAACAAATAAAAGAAATGATTATTGAAAAATTAAATAATTAGATAAGATGAAATAAGAATTTTTAAAATAATGGACATGGATATATATAAATTAAGTAAAATAGTAAAGGTAAAGATGAGTAAGTAACTTAATAATAAAGTTTTATTTTCATTATTCAACATAGATATTTAAGAATTCATATAAATTTTGGTGTATCAATTGGCAAAATATCTTTTATTCTAGTACTACTCGTCACAAAATACTAAAGAAAAACAATCATTCCACTTGACCTGTCAACAACTATTTAATATAGAATTTAGAATCGAAGTTACTAAGACAAATCTTTAGTTGGAGGATAGACATATACATATATAAATGTACAACTTTTTTAGACAAAATTTAGAAACATAAAGAGTAAATAACATATATAACAAAATAGAAACATAATTTTTTTAATTAAATTTATGTAACCTTTCATTAGAAATAAAATAAAATAACAATGACAGATTGAAATAAATTTAACGATTAAATAATTCATGTCAACATTTTGAATTAGTGTCTAATTCTCAGAGTTAGACACAACACGAAGATTACGAAAGTTTTACACAGTTCACTCACGAATATTAATCTCAAATTGAGAAATAAAAGTTTTATGCATTGTTGCTTGAATTTTATCATTCTAAAAATATGAAACACAAATTTATTAAAGTAATAACATAATAAATAAGTTTGTGTATAATTTAAAACTTTGAATTTACGTAAGAAAGAATTAAACCTTATCATCTATCAATACCATTTCCATACAATTTATGTTTGAAATTCAGATCAGACAAAAATCACAGCCGCACAACTCTAACAACCAAATTCCATGACTCCTTTTTTGAAGAAATTGAAGCAACAAAATATGGTTTTTTTAGACATTGGATAAAGATAAACACAAAGATGAATAACGAATCTTTGATAAAGAAAAATTAAAAGGAAATTGTGTATACATGAGATAATATGAATGATATTTATAAAGGAGGTGTCGAAAATAGGAGATTATAGAAGAGAGACGGTTTACAGAGGACGCCAAATTAAGAAGAAAATTCTGAATACACTAAAAGAGGTGGTTATTTCTATTAATATTAACCATTACTTTCAACAAATTGTGTAATTGATTGTATTTTATTTTTAATTTATTTTTTTTATTTTTTAATTGGTCACTAAATTCTCAAAAGACGCATCGTGTGAAATCCAGATACAATGAAAGTATAATTTTTTTTCCTAAAAAAAATTTACACAATGAAGTGTTATTTTTATTAAAAAAAACTTGATATCAGCATAACACTTTATTTAACTAACACTTGTGAAACTTGCCAAAGTATCATATTTATTTTATTATATTATATAGATATAACACTCCTATCAATTGTAACGGATAAGATATTAGCATCACGAAGCCTTAATCGAGTATGACTTCCAAGTATTAATTTCATTACTTTTCAGTTATTTAAATTTGAAGTATTTAATCTTTGGCTTAATTGCAGTTTTGGTCCTCCTATTTTAGCTGAATCGTGAAAGTAGTCCCCTCATTTTGTTTCTCCTCAGTTTTGGTCCCTCAAACAGAATTTTGGTCTAAAATTTGATGAAATTTCATTTTTTAAAGCCTTATTACACCATTTATGATCATATATTTTAGGTACAATTGTTCCAAATGAGATTTTGAGGCATGATGTGACTTAAATAAATGCAAAAAAAAAATGAAATTTCATGAAATTTTGGACCAAAATTCTGCTTGAGGACCAAAACTGGGGAGAAACAAAATGGGTGGACTACTTTCACGATTCAGCTAAAATAGAAGGACCAAAATTGCAATTAAGCCTTAATCTTTCAATCATTTTAATTCTACCTCTTTAATTGTTCCGGCTTTTTATTTTGGTCAATTGTTCTTCTGCATTTAAATATTTTGTAACTTTTAGAATTTTGGTTTGTTTATGTTTCATGCAACTCACTTTCTACACTTTAAAAACTTCTCTTTATAATTACCGTATTTTATTTCTGTTTAGTTTTACTTTGAAACGTTGATTATCTTCCAGTTGAATTTATTCACATACAAATTTACCTTTTAGTATTTTTGATTCTTAAAGGTCATCAAAAGAATGCAAACATTTGAAAATTAAATTAAAAAAACATTCAAACCAAACTAACGCGAAAATTATCCGTTATTTTGTATTCGGGGGGTAAAAACCAAACAAAATCAATGTAACCCAAAGATTATTGGTTTAGGAATTGAGTTTTAGTTTTAAAAACCAATAAAAATCGAACCAAACCAAACCAACACTTTTCATATTTTTTTATATATTTATTTTTTACATAAATATTTGGCATTGACAACTTTTCTTTTTATACAACAGTTAGACCCATCACCCATTAAGTTCAATTCCAAACCCTAGTGATATCCTTACAAAGATAGAGTCACACTCTGCCACAACATTTGAAAATTAAATTAAAAAAGTTAATACTAAAATTATCCGTTATTTTGTGTTTAGGTAAAAAACCAAACAAAATCAATTAACCCAAAGATTATTGGTTCAGAAATTGAGTTTTAGTTTTAAAAACCAATAAAAACTGAACCAAACCAACACTTTTCATATTCTTTTATATATTTATTTTTTACATAAATATTTGGCCCAATAAGATAACTTTTTTTTATACAACAATTTGACCCATCACCCATTAAGTTTCATTCCAAACCCTAGTGATATCCTTACAAAGACACAGACACACTTTGCCGCAACAACTTCTCATTCACACAAGCTCACTAGTATCAACACTAAAGTATCATCATCCTCAATTCTCACCGTGTCGTCCACAGTCCACTCATTGAAACTGTGTCGCCCACCTCTCTCTCTCTCTCTCTCGACTGTTTCTCACAGTCGTGGCCTCCTCTCCGTTTTTTTATCTCAATTTTTTTTTCTATCACAATTTTTTTCTCGCCTTTGAGGTAACAAAGTTTATTCTTTTTTTTTGTTTCCTTTTTCTATTTTGATTATTATTTCCTATTCATTCAGTAAAGTTTTAATTGTTATTTCCTATTTTGTTGTACTTTGATCATTGCCTATTTTGATTATTGTTTCCTTTTTCTATTTTGATGGTTTCCTATTTGATTGTTGTCTCCATATTTAATATGTATTATTTTTACCACTAAACTCTTTAGAATAAAAAAAAATACAATTTTATTTTAGAGGAAGAAATTAAAATGATTGTTGCACTGTATATTATTTTTTTATTCTGTCAAAAAATTGAAATGTATATCGTTTTTATTTTTTTAAATCCAATCACCTGCACCAACCTGTATATTTTCGGTTTTGTTTAGTTCGGACCTATAATATAAAACAAGTAAAAGTGAACTAAAACAATCCGTATAAATTTCATCAGGTTGAATTTATTTTTTACAGAAAATTTAACTGACTTGTTACATCCCTACGCATGTAAGGACATAAACTCGTATCATATAAAGCAGTATACCTAATTTTTTTTAAATAAACATATATAACCTTAAAATACAAGTAATAGTAATTTTTTAAAATTTGGTGTTATATCATTCAATGATATTCCACTCTCTTACCTCATATACAACACAACTAATCCAAACATTATTTATAAGAATTATGTCACACTTTCGGAATGACTTGTATATTATCTTAGATAAGTTTTCATATAATATTATTTTTAAACTAATTTTTTAATTCTAATACTAAATACATTTTTTTTTATCAATATCAATTTTTGAAAATCAAATCTTCTAAAATCCAAGAATCACAAATTGTTCCTCTCGAAAAATGATTTTATAGAATCGCAAGTTGAAATATGATCTACAAATTTTCTCTTGGACGAAAGCTCTATATTGGATTCATATCTACAATCTGTTTCACGAATATTGGAGGTCGAACATTATTTTCATAGTTGCTTCATGTATTGGCACTTCATTATCTCTTGATGAAGCAACCAACTCATTTTGCTCGTTTTGGTCAACTAGGACATGTTACAAGAGTTTAGAGATTGCATTCTTGATGAACGTGAAAGGTGTGCATTTTTTGTTTACATTGATCATGAAAAATGGTCATTAGTTTGTGAATCTTCTAAGGTTATTGGATATGTCATAGAAAATTATTGGAAAAATTATGATGGTCATGGAATAGTCAATAATTTTATCCTTCTAATTAGGAAACATTAACAAAAATCATGAAGAAGCTTCTGATTTGGACATAGTTGATTTTGGAGAATCAGAAACCATTCCAAAGACACTTGAGGAATATGAGGTTCAACCTACATACATAGTTCTAATTATATAATTAATAAGATCTTGTGTTCTGGTTTATCTAATACAGATAACATAAATCATGTACAATAAGATCATTAATATCCGGATATAAATATTGTTGGTTCTTTGGGTTATGTAGTGTTAGAGGAGAACAATGTTCAAAACCATCAAATCTCTTTTAATTTGAAAGTTAACTCAAAGGCAATGGTGTGGATTACGACATATTCAAATGGTATTGTCTCACTGGTGATAATTTACATCATCAGATTGCTCAAGACTTGGAGATATTATAGGATTTAAAAAACAATAGAGATGCTAGCGAAAGAAATTATAGAGATGACATGAAGGCAAATTCTCACTTAAGTCATTTAAGTTTATTTTATCCCAATTTGATCCTTTAAGTTACATTATGTTGGAAATTATGATGATATTAATGGAAGATTGTTGGAAATAACGAGGAGATTAATGAGAGCTAGTGTTATTGTGAATTGAAAAATAGGGAAGTCCCACATAAGTGGAATATCAAACACTAGTAGTGTTTATAAGGTGGAGGTATGAAACTTGGAGTTTGTTCCAAGGGGTACCCCAATTTTCTAAAGGAGGAAGAACACATGCAAAATTGGCCACCACACATGCGTGCACACCGCTGCCGTTGTCCGTCTGGCCGACTCAGTTTGGCTCGAAACGTCTTAAAGAGAGCTACCTAGTATGTGACTCAACCTAGTAATATTTTCGGTTGCATAAATGGTTTTTTCAAAGTTTTTTTTTAAATTAAAAAATAACAATTTTATGACACTTCATATTGCCATGTCTACCAACGAAATTATTGGGACAGGTTCTTCTACTTTTCACTACAACAAACCATTTCGGTTTGAGGGAAGTCACTTCAAACAATGATAATAAAAGATGTTATTTTTTCTAACCATGACATTCCTGTTGTTCCAGAAGCATATGACAAAACAGAAAAGGATAAGAAAGTTGTTGAATTAACCCAATGGGAGCATAATGATTACTTATGTATGAATTATATTCTTAATGGAGTTGTTAATGATCTGCATGATTACAATAGTTCTGAAATCAATACTACTAACTAGGTTTGGGATGCTCTAAAGAAGAAATATGATACTGAGGAAGCTGGAGCCAAAAAGTATGTTGTTAGCAACCACCTCAAATATCAGATGATAGATCAGTGGAAGCATAGTCTCATAAAATCCTAAAAATTGGTGACGAGATCATCTCTGAAGGTATGTCCCTAAATGAACAATTTCAAATTGCTTTTATTATTGACAAACTTCCCCTGCTTGGAAAGATTATAAAAATTCTCTTAAACATAAAACAAAAGAATTATCTCTTGAAAGTCTGATAACTTGCCTTAGAATTGAGGAGGAATCCTGAAAGCAAGACCAAAAAGATGAAGTTCTTCTTGTAGCAAATAACAAGACAATGAAATTCATCAAGTTAGTTTTGAAGCCAAACAACAAACAAATAAAGAATTAGAATCTCACTTTAAATAACAGCAACAAGAATGGGAACCCTCCAAAGGTCGCTGTTATAAGAAACTAACCAATTCCTAGAAATGGCCCTCTCCCACCTTTTTTTTGCTTGCATTGTGGAAAGAGGGTCATATGGCACACAAGTTTAGGAGCAAGCCAAACCCTTTTAATCAAGATAACTTGACAAAAAGCAATCCATTGTTATGATAACTAAGATCAACCTTATTGGTGAATGAGATGGATGATGGATAGACATTGGCGCCTCAAGCCATGTCTGTTATGATCCTGCTATGTTTAAAACATACATTGTTATTGAAGATAAGAAAGTGTTATTGGGAGATTCCCACACCACTGATGTTGTTGGTATTGGAGATGTGGAACTAATATTCACCTCTGAAAAGACCTTAATTCTGAAGGCTTTCATGCACACTCAAGAAATAAGGAAGAATTTGGTTTTTGGGTTTCTTCTCAATAAGGTAGGGTTTACTCAGTCTATAGGGGCATATTTGTACACCATTTCTAAAAATTGAATTTTTGTTGGGAAAGGGTACACCGTTGATGGCATATTTAAATTAAATGTTGAAATCAATAAAATGTTTTCTACTGCTTAAATGTTTTGTGATTTTAATATTTGGCATGCTACACTTTGTCATATGACCAAATGTGTGATTTCAAACATAAGTAACTTAGACTTAATTCCAAACTTGTCTTTAAAGGATTTTGAAAAACGTGATTTTATCAGTCAAACTAAAATAACTAAGAGTTCACATAAATTAGTAATTATAGAATGTGAACCTTTAGACTTAATACACTATGATATATATGAACTTGATGGGACATTAATTAGAAATGGAAAGTGTTATTTCATCACTTTTATTGACAATTGCTTTGATTATACTTTTGTAAATCTAATGAACAATTAAAGTGAAGTGTTTGACATGTTTAAGATCTTTATAACTGAAATTGAAAATAAATTTAGTAAAAAGATTAAGAGGTTTTTTAGTGATAAAGGAACAAAGTATGATTCTAGTTTATTTAATGAGTTTTATATAACCCAAGGAATTATATATGAAACTATAGCACCGTATTCACCTAAAATGAATGGTAAAGTTGAAAGAAAGAAAATAACTCTTACTGAACTAGTTGTTACTATTATGCTTAACTTTGGTGTTGCATCTCACTGGTGGGGGAAATTATTTTGATTATTTGTTATGTTTTGAATAGAGTTCCTAACTCTAAAAACAAAACATCTTCTTATGAGATAATGAAGAAAAGACAACCCGACGTGTCTTATCTTCGAACATTGGGTTGTCTGGCTTATGTCAGAATCCCCGATCCCAAGCGAATTAAACTCGCTAGTAGAGCCTATGAATGTGTATTCATTGGGTATGCAGTAAACAGTAAATCATATAGGTTTTATGACCTAAATGCAAAAGTGACCATAAAATCACATGATGTTGACATCTATGAAAATAAATTCCCTTTCAAATCAAGAAATAGTGGGGGCAGTGAACGTAGTCAAGTTCCTGTGACAAGAAGCACTAAAAGCAACAACCAAGGCGAAACTTAAACTCGAAGAAGTAAGAGAGTAAGAGTTGTTAAAGATTATGGACCAAAATATATGGCCTATAATCTAAACCTGTCTAGACACCATATGATCCAAGTATTAAACTTTTCAAGAATACTAGTGATGGTGTTAGACAAACTGACTATGCAAGCATCATTGACAGCCTCAAGTATGCCATTGATTGTACTGGATATGATATTGGCTACATCGTGGGATTGTTGTGCAGGTTTACTAGTATACCTAGTACGGAGTATTGGAATACTATCGAAAGAGTCATGAGATACCTTACAAGGACCATGAGTCTTAGATTACATTATCGAAGATTTTTTGTCGTCCTTGAAGGATACAATGATGTTGATTGAAACACTCTATCTGATGACTCCAAAGCAACCAATGGCTATATTTTTAGTATAGTAGATGGTGATGTATCTTGGAAATTGAAGAAATAGACGATATTGGCTCAACCTACTATGGAGTATGAAATGATAGCACTAGCTACTGTTGGTGAAGAAGCAAGCTAGTTGAGGTGCTTGCTAGCTGAGATCTCTTTATGGGAAAAACATTTGCCAATTATGTTGATCCACTACGATATTACAACGGCTATTGCAAAAATTGAGAATTATTATTACAATGGTAAGAGACGACAAATACGTCATAAGCGCAACATAGTTAGAGAATTATTTTCTAAAGGAGTTGTTATAGTGGATCATGTACGCACTAATAAAAACTTGGTAGATCCTTTGGCGAAAGGATTAGCGAGAAAGAAAGTCCTACATGCATCCAAAAGGATGAGACTATTACCAATAGATCAATGGGTCACTTATGATGGTAACCCGACCTAAAAGATTGGAGATCCCAAGAATTAGGTTCAATGGGTAATAACAAGTCATAGTGATAAGAGATGAACATGCTATATTATATATGAGAGAGAAACATGATTCCAGAAGCGATAAAAGGATGAGATAATAGAAACTCTTAATGAGATTTATACTCTTGATATACTAATTTATGTGAATGTGGAAGTGGGGCCGTTTCCTATGGAATTTCGAGGCAGAATTTCTAGAGCGTTCATGATACGGGGATACACGTGCATGGCCATAAATGCACGAGCTTTTGAGAATACACCCTAATGAAAAGTTTGTGTGTGTGTTTGATGTCAGAAATAAAGTTCAAGACTACGAGTTACTTTTGTTGAATCTAAAACTTACTTGCAATGCAAAGATTTAAGTCAAGAGACACCTTTGTTTATGGACAGTCTTATAGAAGCGTTTGACGCTATTTTTGAAAAACTTTTTTTTAAATTCAAGTGGAGGATTGTTGGAAAAGATGATGTTATTAATGGAAGATTGTTGGAAATAATGATGACATTAATGAAAGTTAGCATTTTTGTGAATTGAAAAATAAGGAAGTCTCATATATGAGGGAAATCACACACTAATAGTGTTTATAAGATGGAGGTATGGAACTTGGATATGCCCCAAGGGGTACCCTAATTTTGTAAAGAAGGAAGAACGCATGTAAAATTGACGCTCACACGCGAGCACTTTTATGAGTCAAATCTTGGAGCCCACGTTCAGATGAATCCTTGAATTTCTCTGATCTAGCTGCGAATTTCCTCTACAAAATAGAGGATTCTCCTTAATTGGAAAATCATACCAAAAACACTCTGAATATGAGGTTTTACTCTCTTATCCCCTTTTCTTACTCACTTCTTCTCTTTCTTTAAAGTGGTCTTAGTACTATATTACAAGTGACAGTCATTCGACTGTCATATTGAGGGTGTAATTCTAGAATGATTTTCTACAGTGTAGTAGAACTCCGATACAGTGATCTGAGCTGCTTTATCCTATGGACTTCGTGATTGATAATATGTCTTGCATAATTTGGCCAGTATCTCAAAACATCTTAAAGTGAGCGATCTAATTTGTGATTCAACCTTGTAATATTTTCGGTACATAAATTATTTTTTCAAAGCTTTTTCGAAATTCAAAAATAACACATTATTTTTGCACTGTTAGTAATTTATTTAAATTTCAACAACAATTAGTTCATTTGAAAGCTTATAACCATTTGAAACTCTACCAAATACTGTAATAATATGTCTCTCATACTAATTCTTCATAAAACATTCATCAAATCTTATAAATTGTATGTATTTCTTGATTTTCTTTACAACACTATAAGCTTACACATACCCTTAAAACAAGGTAATAAAAGTTTATCTACATAATTAATAGCTTTAATTTTTTTCACATGTAAAATAAGTTAGACAATCAAATTGTTGCAGTAATTCAAAAAAAAAATTCAAATTTAAAAAATCTACATGTGTAATTTAATATATCTTAAATTATAATAATGTCAACAAATATAATTTAATGATCGGAAAAAAAACAACTTAAAAAATCTAAATAAAAACTAAGTTAAACTTAAAAGAAGTAAAAGTATATTTTTGACTTTAATCAATTTTTAATTTAGAAAAATTAAGTTAATTTGCGCTTAAAAAAAAAACAAATAGAATCGCATAAATTTGCTTAGCCTTTATTTGGATGAACATACATAACTTTTTTTTAATCATTTTTTAATAAGTAGGACATATTTATTTGAATCCAAATAGATCGGGTCGTAGAAGTGTAATTAATCTCTCTCGTAAGACGCAATTGCGGTAGTTGAAAATACATAACTTTAATTAATATCAAAAGAAAGAAAAAAAAATGCACGTGGTTAGTTGTTTCTCTTTTAAGAAAAAAATCTGACTGAACAGTAGTTCTACAGTGTTAGTGTGATCGGCATGGGTAAAGAGAAATTCAGGTCAGGTTTATCGAGGTGAGTGAGATGAGTGACACAGTAACCCAGAATCTAAGATTATGTGCATGCAGAACTGAGTTCAGAAGCTGATGATGTTATATACCAATAATAATGATACACTATACTACTCGATTATTAAAAAAATTTGATTTTGTCGTTTAACCAAATATCATATATCTCCAATTTTATTTGTGAGATGCATTAATTTCTTTTTCTCTCCTTTATATAACCAATAAATGCAATTTTAATACGTGTAAGACAAATTATTGAAATTTGTTTTATATTTTATGTTTTCTAAAATTCTTTAAACATTTTATGTTTAACATATAACAAATAATTTACTTTAAATTATTATTTATAATAATTATTTTTAGATTTAAATTATATAAATTATTTGTTAAAATAATTTATTTTAAATTATAATGAATAAATTAATTTAATATTTAAATTTTCAAACTATTTAACATAAAGAAATTATAAAGATAAAAACGAATTTTAATTACAATAATAAA